>VXAY01003149.1:1106455-1201529 GCA_013399855.1 Oxyruncus cristatus | reverse complement strand
AAAAAAAAAAAAAAAGCTTTGTCGAAAATTTCCCAGGAAACATTGATTTTAATAGATTAATATTCTCAAAGTAAAAAGCAAACAAATATTTCAGAATATATAAGCAGCTATATTGATCTTTTTTCTCAGCACAAGACAGTCTATCTAGTCAAGTCTATTTTTCTTACTTTGGCCTTATGAATCAATAAAGAGCAAAGAGCTCCATTCTGTGCTTGTAGCCAAAGGCCAAAATACAGCATCGTGTGGCCCTACTGTGTATGAAGTAAAAAAAAAGTCACTTTCAATATGCAAAATGCTAAGTCAGTGAGAACTGAGGGGCTTGAACATTTTTCAGGAAAACTGTTCAGCACCAAGCAGAATTAGAAATAAATGAGCATACAATGCTGTGCTTGTTTGACACATTGTACTGTTTGAAGTTTATCACCTAAGGAGCTTTGAATTTCATATTTAGCAAATTCTTGGATGTACGGTAATGCAGCATGATACTTCTATGCATCCTTCTAAATATTTATTAAAAATTAATTCTCTTATTCATCTGATTAATTATTGATTATGTTTTCCACTTAACTCTCTTTATTTTGCCACTGATATTCCTGCATTGTTCAACTGACTGAAAGAAATTGTTTGAGGTGCTGAGGCATCTCCAACCAGTGCAGCAAGTTTCAGAGTAGGGCTACATATATTTTGTTTTACTATATATATATATATATATAAATATACATATGTGCATATACATCTCTATGTACATATGTCTGAACATAGGACTAAGAGAGAAAAGTAAAAAAATAAATTGTTTCCTTTTCTTCTCGTTGAGTTACAGAAGTCACCAGTGGGAGGAACAAAGGGAGAGAGGTCGATATACAGCTTAATCAGTAACCTGGGATAATTAGGGAATACGTTATGGGGCTTGTGTAGCTTGCTGCTTGAGGGGGAAGTCTTTATTGCAGATTACTTTGATAATCTCTTCAAATGGGTTTTAAGACCTAGTTGAACCCATTCAATTTGAATAATTTAATTGAGACTTATTTTGACATTATTTTCTAAGAACCATTAAATACTTCTTCTTAAAAAAATTAACAGAAATTTCCGTGTCTATGATGTTTGAACATATTTGGTTTTCATCCATCAGAGTAACCTCAAGACTTTTTTTTTTAATGGATTGACAGGCATCTTTTTTGTTAAAGATCCCAGATAGTAACGGGTCTATTGCTTTTACATGAGTCAAGGGTCATTTTTTATGGGACCTGAAACAAAAGGTAAAGGAAAGGTCCAAGCCCCTCTCAACCAGCTAATGTTGATCTGCAGTTCGAGGCCATATCTGGACTGCTAGTCTCAGTACAAGAGAGACATGGACATATTCAAACAACCAGAGTAGAGGGCCACAAAGATTATGAAGGGACTGGAATGTCCCTGGTATGAGGAGAAGAACTGGGACTGTTCTGTTTGGAAAAGAAAAGTCTCATAGAGAATCTTGTCAATGTGTATGAATACTTGTTAGAGGTAGTTTAGAAAGTGAAGTCAAACTGTTCTGAGCAGTATCCAGTAAACAGACAAGAGGTCATAGGCACACTGGAATATAAGAAATTCCATTTCAACAGAACAAAAGGCCTTTCTGTAGTGAGAGTGGTTAAATACTGGAAAAGATTTTCTGTGAGATTATGGAGTCTCTGTCCTCAAAGGCATTCAAACCTGTCTGTACTCAGTTCTGGGCAACTTAGCTGACTTTGCATTGAGCAAGGGGCTGGACTGGATGATGTCGTTTCAACCTCAACCTTGCTGTGATTCCAACAATTTCTACTGGAGCTGGTCAGTGGCTCCAGTAGAAAGTGAGGTTATATATTACTTCCCAGAAAGAAGTGCGCTGTGCTGCACTGACAGAGCGTCACGTTGGGTGCATTAACAGTGAATTGCAGGTAGTAGTTTTGAGTTGTCTGTGTCTAAGCTTCATTTTTGAATGTACTTTAAGAATAAGGATGGCCATAGAAATGAATGTGGACAAGTTGTCAGATATTTTTCATAAACAGCAGAAGAAAATACCTATTGGCATCTTATTCTGCTGCCATGAATGCACACCTAGAATCCTGAGCGACTGGCACCTTGACCTGCTTCGCTGCCCACAGTGCCTGCAGAATAGCAGTGCCACCCACTGCTGGAGCAGACTCATGCAATATATGAGTTGTTCCTCTCTGTCATAACCTGTCAAATCCTGTCCAAGCTGCTTCTCCCTAAAGAGCCCTGCATCTTGAAATGACTATTTTGAGAAATCTTACCCCATTTGCTGCAATAGCCTACTTCGCAGTAAAACCTTCTAAAAAGCTCTGTACATCTCTGTCTCCAGAAAATCAACTCTCTAAAATCTGATAATGCCCGCTCCAGGGACCAACAGGTAATAATGAGGTTAGTGTACCACATTTGCATCTGATTTCCTTCTAGTTTTAAAGGCTGAAAACATTAGATCCTGCTTTAGGAGGTTCTATCACAGAAAAAACAATGGCACATTCCTGCATGAATCAGCAAAAAGCTACCTTTTTTCAATCTTAATTCACTGCTTGGTGATAACAACTTAGATTTTTCTAGAACAAACACTAGAAATTTCATCTGTCTTGAAAAAGTCTAGTGTCAAAAAGTAAAATTCCTCGTACACTTAACAAAAAAATCCATAAGAAAGTTCATCTAGCCTGTTGCAAAGTTACTACACGCACCCACACACCGACCCCCAATTACCTGATTTCTATGTTATGTATTAAGTTA
Organism: Oxyruncus cristatus; assembly: GCA_013399855.1. Lineage (NCBI taxonomy): Eukaryota > Metazoa > Chordata > Aves > Passeriformes > Cotingidae > Oxyruncus > Oxyruncus cristatus. The sequence goes on along the minus strand of VXAY01003149.1, from coordinate 1,198,778 downwards.
TTTCAATATTTTGGTAGGTTTTGTTTTCTAAATTTTTATTTGCTCTCCTGGAAGCATAATAACACCTAGGAGCATAATAATAAGTTTTAGTAATACTGAATAAATTAAGAGGATTATTCACTATTGTTTATACATATATTCTCATACAGTGTTCTTTTTTTTGACTGTATCATGACATTGGTGACTCATACTCAGTTTGTGACCCATTATGTCTCCCAGCTTTCTTCTGCACAGTTGAAATGTCTATTGTTTCCTATCTCATACTCAGTTCATCATGTCTAAGGGAAGATTTATGTATTTCAAGTTGCTGAATTGTGTTTTTTTCAGATGATTTCTCCAGATCAATTTAACTTCTAATCCCATTCTCTGGCATGATTGCAGCCCCTCCCACAGTAGTGTTCCCTATGAATTTAATAAGCAAAAGGCTATCTGATGCATCTTCCAGATTAATAATGAAAATGTGGAGTAGTACCAAACTGCTAAGTACTCAGTGGAGTTTTTTCATCACTTTGCATGTATCTGGAGCCAAAGAATTTCATCCAGCATCCTTATGAGCTGCTCATGTGACACAGCATTTATTAAGTCAAGAACAGTAGTGTCTACTGTTTCTCTTATACCCAGTACACTGTCCAGTACTGTATCACAGGTGAACTGGTGTGACATGATTTGTCTTTGAGCCATTCTGACTGCATACCTTTTTATGTTCTTTGAGGTGCCTATAAATAATTTGTTTTGTTATCCGAGACCATGTCTCACAGAGAAGTGAACCTGGTTAGTGTGCACTTTCTTGGCTCTCTTTTAATCTTGTTATCACAGTCTTTACATTTGCCCTTCTCTGTTCTTCTGTAATATCCCCTCTGAAAGTATTCCAAAGTTGCTTTAGCTACATCTATAGTAGAAATGTCATTAGACCCAGGCGTTTGAGAACATCTGTGTTGTCTTCATACTTTTCTGAACTGTTGTCTTATCCTGAGATCTCTCAATTTTGCTTGGTGTCAGTAGTACTAACTGCCTGCCTGCTCATAATATTTATGGTGCAGACATAGGCAGAAATGAATTAAGTGTACTAATCTCAATTTTTCAATTTCTGAAAAGTAGCGGTCTTAATTTTCCTTGTCTTGCTCTTACTATAACTACTTTCTTTTTACCTTACATGTACCTTGTGAAAAGTTTCTTAGTTTGTCTCTCAGCACTTCTGAATTTATTTCAAGAGCTTCTGCTATTCTTTCATATTCATCTGTAGTCACTTGAACTACTTCCTACTTTGTGGATTCTTTATTTTAGATTTTTAGGTCACTAAATTGCTGATGATTTTACCAGATTGGTGTCTCAATGTAGTTCCCACTCTTCCTCTATATTGGAGTAATTAATTTCTTTATAGAAAGTTATTTCCTTACAGAATTTATTTACTTTGTTTTTTGTAAGCCTTATCTTTCTCTGAAACTATTAGCAGCTCCCTATTTGAAATGCATTACATTTATATTACAGAGTTATGCCTCTGATTAAAGGTCTTGAACTTTTTCATTGCATTGTCTCCACATTTGTATCTAGTCCTTTTTGAATGACCAGAACCAAATCTAGAACAACCAATTACTCCAGATACCTTTTTTCCATAACTTGCAGACAAAAAGATATTTAAAAGACAGTGAGGAATTTCTGAACCCCACAAGAAACTGCTTGGCTTTTAAGAATAATTAATAAATTTGAAGGTCACAAGTTAAGACTGTCAGCTTCTCCCAAGGAAAGTGCAACAGTCAGTTGCTACCACTGCATTGGTTCCTCAAGAATCCCACCACAACCTGAATTGGTACACTAATGAAATTCTCAGCACCTACACTTCATGATGTAGATCATAATGGAGATTAAATTGATATTGGTTTGTCTGTGGTCTGTCACAGCCCCATGAAAAGCTGCAAGATATAAATATCATATGAGATTAAATATAGATTAATGGGGTTTGTGCTGATAATATAACAAATATGATACAGATTTTTGTTCAAAATTTAAGTGAAACAAAACAACCAAATTGTACTCCAGAGGCTAGCTATAGTTGCTAGGTATGCTTGGCACTGACTTTTACTTAGTAGATAACATTTCTATGTGTAGAGACAGAGAACAAAGCAAGGCTTGGATTGCTAAAAAATGAATACCAGTAGGCTGAAAAAGACCTGTTCCTCAGCCTCTCATTTGGTGAAGAATGGGACCAGGTCAGGTACCCTCAAATTCTTCTCTCTCGAGGCATTAGTAAAGTTGATAGTTTTATGGTCTCATGTGTCTGCATATTTTCCTTAGGACCTTTTCTTAAGTACTTTGCATAACTTTAATAACTTTATAACATAAATAACTTTATTTTTCCTAAATAATGGCATCTGCACAGTCACATTCCCATTACTTCTTCCTTCACCATTAGGGAGCCAAAATACCACTTACTGAATGAAACATCATTTTTCTGTGTTTTCTGTGACACACTGGAGTTAGAAGATTTTACTTGTATCTGCTGCTGTACATCTCTTTTAGAAGACAAAATAACTGAACATTGCGGTCATTCTCAAACTTTTTGTCATAATAGAGTAGACTTCTGGGGTCATTGCAGGTTCTAGTGGGCACTAATACATTATTAACTTTACTTTTTGGACTTGAGAAGACTATTAAAATGAAATGGTCCTGTAAGCCATTCTCTTATTCTCTACTGTCTCACCAATGGCCTGTTAGGACCTCAGTTTGGGACACACAGCTTAGATGGAAAGGCAAGATTAAAAGACATACCTAGCTCCTGACTGAGCAGGGGTCTTGGAAAATCTAGTCTTAAACTAGCTAACTCTGTAGCTGACTTTCAATAGTGGAAAGGATGAATCCTGGGAAGATCTTGCTGATGCCATTATGAATAGGGATAGTACAGAATGAATGGGATGTCAGTGCAGGAAAATTAAAGAAAATACTGATTCTGCATTGCATGGGAAGAGAGGCTACTATTCTAAGTTAAAATACAATTTATATTCCTCTCCAGAATGCCTAGCTCCTTTCAGGGTCTGATTTCTCCTCTCTGTTAATTCTTGATAATTTTATACCTCCTTGACAAGAAGCAGAATAGACATCAAACTCCTATGTATTATGCATCTCAGCATTTTTATATTCAAATTTGGATACTGTGTTCTGAATTTCCACTTTTGCTGTGTAATTGGGTCATCAGGTTTTCCATTAAAATGCTTAACAGAACATTACAATTAAACTGTAAATCTATTACTTCTTGCCTGAGCATGTTTATAATGTTCTTCTTTAGTATCTTGGATGAAAACATTTTTTTTAAATAAAAGATCAATTAAAAGAATAAGATACGCTTTCTATAGTAATTCACTAAAATAATTTTTAAATGCCACGAACACCATAAAATTAATTAAATTCATCCTGCTACATTTTGAGAAATTTACATTAATCCAAAATGGCTATATTTGTACCCTCCTTTGAAATTGGTACCCATATATTATTCTCAGAGTATTCAAGTTTCTTAATCTAGTTTGGAGTTGACTGGCCATTACAATTAATCAGCAGTTTGCTATTTTAAAGTTAAAAACTGGTTAGAAGGCTCTTGTAGGATTAGCATTATGACTAGCAGATATTTTTTTACCTTACAGGGATGAAATGTTTGCTGCTGTTGGAAATGTAGGCTGTTAAAGGTTATTATTCTTAGAAAGGGAGAATGTTTAGTTAAACAGCTTTGAAATTCACTGACAAAGTCTGTCCTTTCCCACAAGATGAAGGCGTGGACACCTCAGTAGGAGTCTGCCCCAGCCCCCACCGAGTGCCCTGCAGCTGTCCACAAGAAGGTGCTGGAAAAGGAAGAAGCAGATGGCCAGGTACACAATTATTTCAGCCTGGAATATAGCATCATAATCATCCCATGTCAGGACATCATTAAAGTAGATCTGTTTTGGAGACTGTGAAACTGAGGGTGCAAAACATCTTCCCATCAGTGTGGGTTCCCATCTAAAAAGAGAGAGGCTTTAGCAGATGACAAATGTAAACAACAAATAACACTGGGTTGCACACAACCCTCAAAAAAACCCTGCAAGTCAAAGGTGAAAAACATCTGGGTCAGAAAAGACATGTAACCACTTTATGATTCTATGGTAATTTTGGAAAAAACATATATTTCACATTATCATTTGTACAACTTACAGCTGCTGTACTCTTACCTATATAAAAATTGCATATAGACGTGTATGTACGTGCATGCATGTGAATATATGTGTAGACCGTATGCATCTGTGTCCAGATGCATGTGTGCAAGTATGTGTGAGAGGGAGGACAGTTGTAACAGAAAAAAACCAGAAAGACTTTTTACTTGGAGTTGTTTATTCTCAGTAGAATAACCGTAGAAATAAATGAGAGGTCCACAGTTTTTGCAAGATATAAAAATTGATTTTCAAATTTGTGGTAAAGAGCTGAGGCAGTATTTTACAATCAGATTAAAAGTCAGACACTCCATTGGCCCCAGAAGATTCCAAGGTAAGATGGGCACTTGTAGGCATTGCCTCAAAATGTGGATATTGAAATGCCATAGAGGAAGCCAGAAGCACCAAGCAGGACCCTCTTATCCTGTAAGCTTTTTACATTAGGTATGCAATTATTGTTTTGTATTATATGCTACCTGAAATTATACAAAAACATTTTGCTAAAAAATCAACCACTGTTTTTATGCTTAACACCAGGATTACAAAGTGTGATGTAATGAATTATTCATTTTATTTGACTTAATGCAATAATTTTTCTTCCACATAAAGCCCCTGTAAATAGTGACCTGTACTGCTACAGTTTTAAAGAACTTAATACTAGGGGAAAAAACACCTGGCATTAACTGACAGTGAATTAGGATCATTGTCACTTAGAAAAAATACTTTGGCAATTTAATCCTTGATCTTCTGGGTATCCCCGTTTCAAAGAGCATTTGTGAATGCTCAACAAAATGTATCAACCCTGAAAACAGGAAATAAAGATGGGTGAATTTTAGGTAGTGGCATTGAATCCATCTTTCTGTTGCAAGCCCAGCTGTAACTGGAAAGCACTTCTGGCTCTTATAAATATTCAGTCAAAAAATTCTGATAAGCTTTCATAATTTACTCAGATTAAACCTTTCTACAAAACTACAAGCCTCAGGACAAAGGTCTTGTGAAAATGCATGTTTCTCAGTGTAGTGGTCTTGCCAACTTACATGTTAATTTACTTGTTAACATGTGAACGAAGAAGGTAAAATAAAAAAAGATTTGTCAAACCACACTGTTGGCTGACGGAGACTCACTTTAATGACTCAAAGTTGTCAGAACTATAGAGAGCAGTCAAAACTGGACCTCAAAAAGAAGCTTAGGCTATGCAGTAAAAATAGAGCTCATCACATTTAAAATGTGACCCTTGGACAATATCTACTACCTGATGCCAAATCAAAACATAGGCTTCATTTATGCTGTTAATGGATGACTTCATTTTTCAGTAGTATAATGCCAGCACATAAACAAATGAACTATCTTTTTTTTAAAAAAAAAAAACATAGTTAGAGGCTGTAGGATATATAAATGCCCATAGAATCTTGAGTCTTTTCAAAGCCTAATTGCTCTTAACACAAGCATAACATCAAAATAGCAGCAACAGAAAATACATGTGTGACAGCAAAGAGAAGTGCTTCTATGAAACTCCTATGCTGTTTATGACAAAATCATAACTTTGATTTCTCCACTCCACAATTCACCACATTACTGTAACACTCAGAAGGAGAAAGTTGACAACTCATTCCTGTATTCAGTGTTTGCAACAGTGCACTGCAGCGTCCACTCCACAAAACTATAATAGCATTTTCAAATCAAGCTGTCCTCAGGCAGTAGCATTTACTACATATTTTGTTTGCTGCCATTTCTCTGAGATTCCCATTCTCTCCTGCTCTGCAGCAGTCTGGGGAAGCACCAGTTCAGCCATTGTCATTATTATGTACTTTTATTTATTAATCACATTCATGATGCATTTGAGCTACATTCCAATCAAAATTGTGAACTGGCGCAGAAGATGCAGCAGTCATGTCATTTTGTATCAGCAGCTTCTCTTTTATTCCAATACCATTCTGACCTTCAGCAATAGTGTCATGTGCTTCTATAATGGTTCTCATTGCCTCCTTTCTCAAGCACCACAGCTCCCTAGAGACTATCTGCATGGGAAGATAACTTTAGGAGCCTCAAGGGGTCTGCTTTCTCTTTGCTCCTACACTGGCTAAAAAACAGTAAAAATCCCATTTGTCCAAATCCAGGTTTTTTCCTTTTTTTTTTTTTATTTTTTTTTATTCAAGAGCACGGAGCAACACAGCCTCTGCTTTAAGTTTCTCAGCAAAGCTACCGCCTAATTACTGCCTGCTGAGTAGCGCAGTTAAACACAATCAGTCAGAAAACCTTAAAGATACAATATCCTTTTTCATGAACTGTCTGCTTGTCAATTCGAAGTCGCCCTCCTGCTTTAAATCAACCAACCACAGAGCTGTTATGAACAGCAACTGATTTTCCATGCAGTGCTGCAAAACAAAATCACACCGTATCCTATTTTTAATGGTCACAGTTTTTCAACTGCATAACAAGAGGTAGCTGGCACTGCTGAGCTGAACCATATCAAAAATGGGTTCAAGTAGAAATAGCACAGAATCCTTGAAGAATACAAGTACAGACCAAATTACTCGTTCATTGTGATGCTCAAAGCCAATTACAGGCAAATAACAGTGAAGCATTGATTCCACTTTCATAGCTGCATTGTAGGTATTGGTTGCTTTTATTTTTTGTTTCTCCAGGATGCAATGAAATAGTTTTTAAGGCCCACATCCTAAATATTATTTTATTAATGCACTACGTATTAACACATAAAGGCTTTTAAAAACAGAAACAGCAAAGGAACACCAGCCTTCGTCAAGTTTACGTCAGTGTGGGCAAGGTGCAACAACTTTATACTTCTGTATTTTTCTATTTGAACTTCAGACACGTAGGTATTAGGAACACATACAAGAACACAGCACACAGATGTACCACTATAACCTTTAAAGAGTTGGCAGAGTGTGCAGTTTCTAGCACACTTGGGAGCTTGGGTAGTTACCAATGTTTGCCAATTCTGACCCGTTCTCATCCACACAGTTAAACCTCTTGGTAACTGGAAATTTTCTATTCACTTCATAACAATTTTAAATACAGTGAGTGGAGAAAGTACAAAACATACTTACATTGACAAACAAAATGCAAAAGGACAATACACTTTCCACACTTAACACTGTCAGTATTGCTATGATTTTCAGATGTACTCTGTCAGAGTTGTTTTTACACCATTCTAGTGATGTTGGGCACTAATAAGTCACAAGCATCAGAACATATTTAAACTTTTTAGCATTTGTCACCTTAATTTAAATGATCTTAGAAAGAAACTTTTTTTATCTGTGTGAAATATATTTCTCTTACCATTTGCTCTCACACCACAAAGCAGAGTAAAGAGTTTGCCCCATATAATGGGTACTATATAGAACATTATTTCCACATCTGTAGTATTGACTGGGTCAGAGGTAGGAGGAAATGGAAAGAGTAAATGTGGAACAGACACTCCACTATCAGACTGAATGGAATAAAATCTGCACTGGTGGCTTTAACAGGACTTACTGAAAGTCCTCTCTTGCACTTTTACATTATTTGTTCATTATCTCACAAAAACTGATTTTCTTTTAAGAATAATCATTTTCTTCAATTTCTTAAATGTATAATACCAGATTTAGAGATAAAGAGAGTATATATTTTTCTCCTTAAAATTCAGATTTTTTTTTATTTTTATGTATCTCATCTCAAATTGATTTTTTTTTCTCAATCTCAATCAATCTAAAAAAAAAAATTCTCAAAATACAAATGCCTCCACAGTAATATAATATTTTGTTGGGAATGGCACTTGTTCAAAACTTCTTAAATATTTCATATAACAACAAACCCAAAGACTCACATAAAACTGTAAAAATAAAATATTTACAATAATTCATACTTGCAAAAATGCTTTGATTACAGTTAAAATAGCTTCAACAGTAGATCTGCTGATTCATGTGTAAAATTCTATGAAATTAAGAGGAAAGGTTTAATGAGAAACACACAAATTTAGAGTAAATTAATATATATGCATTAATTGATTATGAAAATTAAACTTTAGAATTGGAAATATGTAAGGCATCATTTTGTTTCCATGGAACTTCACTGAAATATTTGACCTACTACTAAAACCAGATAAAAAAAAAAAAAGTAAAAACTGTGGATATTATTGCCATATAATCAGTTGGAAGAGTTGTTATCAATGTTCAAGCACAGAACTAATATTAAAACATACATACAGAAGAAAGTATTGTCTTAGAGGAAAGGCTTGCAAAACTAATGGGATTCCTTACACATTCAGAGAAATGCACTTACAGCAGAACACTAATAAAGAGCAGCAGTAAAGAGAATTGTATAAAGGACTTGTAATAATCTGATTTTGTGGTACTGAATCAAAATAACTGACTGAAATATCCATTACTTTTAGAAAGTATTTCAAAGGAATGAAGCATAATATTAATATTAAAAGTATACATCCTTCCAAGCAAGAATATTTTCCATATTTGTTTAAATTTTTCTCGCCCTAATTTCTAATTTTGCTGAGGATATAAAGGATAAGAGGAAGACCTACTACAAAGGAAGGCAGGACAGCCAGAGGGCATTTCCCAACTACTCTGAGCCAACAGAGGCAACAGGCAGAATAAAGGGGACAAATGCATTGACCAATCTGTCTGTCAGTATGCAACCAGTCTATGTCAGCATGATAGAACAGTTTGAGTTGGAAGGAAGCTTTAAAAGCTGTGCAATCCAACCATCCTGCAACAAGCAGGGACATCCTCAACAAGATCAGGTTGCTCAGACCCCTGTCCAACCTGACCTTGAATGCATCCAGGGATGGGGCGACATGAATTTGGGTGGTGTATTTCAGAGACTAGGAAGAAGAGAATAGGTTGTTCAACAGTTTGGATGACCTGTGGTTTGGAGCACCTAATACTTTGTACCATCCCACGTTTTTTGCATGGGGTACCACTTTGGAGATCCTCTATACCTTTGGTTATTTGGGATTCTGTATCTGTACTTAATAAGACGCTGCTGTTGTTGGTCTATGTTTGGCCCAGCCACCTGTGGCTTGTACTTTTCCTGCCAAAATATGGGAAAACAAGGCCTGATAAAGGGAAACTTTGTCCTTGAAGGCAGCACTTTGTATAAACTAAAATTGATTGGTCTTCCACTATTGGCTGATGGCCTTTCAAGGGCATTTGAAGGAGAAAGTGAGGAGGAAGGTGATGAAGTAAACCCCCAGACTCATTAAGGGAAGACCCTCCAAGGTGCATCACGCAGGCGGGGGGTGGAATTCCAATGCACACACACGTGTGCAGAAGGGGCACCACTGACATAAAGGGGGGAGGGACTGAGGGCCTCTGGCTGGGCGATGCTGGCCACACATGCCCAGGTAGATGTCACTGGCAAATTGGATAAAAACCAGCTGGCTCGTGCTCGGGGGGCTCAGGTTTCACACGAAGGACCACGTTGCCTTTTGCGGGGACGCCCACTGTGTGTGAGCCGGACCCTCCAAGGACGCAGCTGCCGTAGAGAATCCTTGGTATTCGGAGTTGGTAAGATAACCCCGTAAGTTACACCTGGGGGTGTGTGGGGTTTTCTGAGGGCTTATTTTCCCTTCTCTTTTCTGTCTACCGTTTTCTTGTTTTGTTGGCCACCTCTTTGTAATAAATGTTGGTTTTTTTCAGCTTTCAACGGGGTTTTGGTTTCAGTCCCAGCATCCCCTCGAACCCTCCCTGGTACAGATTCTCATGGGGCTCACACCACCACTACAGTTCTCTAGTCATATGTCTCAAGGGTCAGTTTACCTACCAGGGAGAACTCTTGAGATGTTCTTCAGATTTCTTCAAACCACAGCTGTGGCAACTAATAAAGTCACTGTACTCAAATTCTGAAGAAAAGCTGTCCTGAATTACCCTTCTCCATTTAGAGGTTACCTAAGGATGCCTGAGGCCTATCTGAGGATGACAGCTTGATAGAACAATCATTAATTCTCTTAATTGCAGCCTCTGTTCCTAAATCAAGGCCATGAAAAAAAAAGTTATTTCAATTTATGTAAAAACTCTCCAGATTCTGCATTATTTTGTTGTCATTTGGGGCAAAAACAATGAAAGACTGACACAAATATAAAATTCTGCAAAATACCCAATTTTAACTTGTAAAATAATGATCAGACTACTTTTGAAGTTGTACAGTACTATTTATCAAGGATGAGGGATGCAATTCAGGGCAATGAAACTCTCTTACCTTACTTGAATTCTAGTTTAAAGCAAAAACTGCAAGTATCTTCTTGAGCCAAGGAGACATGTAGAGGGACTATGCAACAGAAAGGTTTCAGGAGCGCATGAAGTAATTTCTAATAAAATATTAATGAAAGAATATGATAAAAAATAGGGCTATAACATTCTAAAGAAAAAAAAAGGATATAAAACTGCATACTTTGAAACTGTACAAGAAACTACAATGATTTCCTAAAAAAAGGTATTTTGAGAGAAAAGAAGATTACCAGGCTCTTTCCTTGCCTAAAGTTTACTCTTCAGCCATGCAAGACACTGAGCAATTTTTTTCTTATCTGTAAAAGCACTTTAACTGGAGCTTATCCTGAAGCATGTGAGAAATGCTACAGAAATCAATAAGAAATTACTGTTTAAGTGCTTGAAGGTAAGCAACTATTAACATGAATTGCTAAATAGGGCCATGGTGCTCAGATTTTTGGAGCATAAAGTTTCTATGTTATAACCAGAAAAGTCTTTCTAAAACATTAACCTCCGGTTATAAAAATAATGGCTTCTGGGATCAAAACAAATGAATACTTGTCCATCAGAAGTCTCTGCTCTCCCTAGGTGGTGCTGTCTGGTGGGCCCATGGACAGAGATTCTGAATCCTGCCATTAGGGAGACTTTGGATGAGTCCTGAGACTCTGAAATAGGCCTGTGAAGTCATTAACCTTCAATCGTGTAATTATACATCTGTAATAAGAATGATGAGTCAGGTTTACTTTTGAAATTAGTAAAAACAATAAAAGTCTAATAGCTGAGTTCAAAGATTCAGAAGTATTATTTCTCCTGATCTTAATTTGCAGCAGCTCCTGGCAATGAGATTTGAAAGGTAGCTGCTCATTTCCTCACTCATGCTATCATCATGCTGGAGTTTGATGGTTGTTTACAACACATTTACTCATCTACACACCATATAGGAAAAATTATGTAATATGGTGGTAATAATTAGCTTTGACTACAGGCAAGCTCCTGAATAAAGGGCCGTATTCATGGCATTAAATAAATGAGGGGAGCTGCGACCTTTTTATAACTTACTTGGGTAATTTTAGTCTTCACAAATAGTTATAGCCATTAAGGAAATATTTCTCATACACTCACTTTCTTCTTCTTACTGCGGTAGTTGGTGCTACTATTTAATTTCAGACAGAGCAGCACATTGATTGCTAGGCACATCAAAGAAGACAACGCATATTCAGATGAGTAAGATTGCTGCCATTATCTTAATGACCTGCTTACAAGATACATAGAGTTGAAATCAAAGGAATAATAAAAAAGTCAGCAATTGCATGTTTGGTCTTGTTTTAATTCTATTTTGTGAAAAAATGGGATTCCTGTCTGGAAACACTGAGAAATTAATGAATATATCTGCAGATAAATATTTATTTTTCTTTGAGATTGTAAGATTGGAAGTTCCTGAAAATCAGATTATTCTATTTCCTACAGCTGGGCTATTCTTCAGAAGAAGTCATCCATTGCATTTAGATTTACATGTGAATTGTCATCCTGAGTCAGAGTAAGGTCCACCTTCTATCATATACTGCTTGGAAACACTTAGTACTCCAGAGGGAGATTTAAAAATCCTTCAGCAGGCTAATAAAAGTTATCTGCCTCATACCCTAAGTCTTTTCCTAATTAATTCCAGAATCAAGACTGCTTTTATCTCAAAGTGTAAAGTTTAACACTCATTACATCACATGCTTATAGCTAATTAGTCTGACACTGGGCTGCTCTACTTACAAAGTTTGATTCCTTTCCCAATTTTGCTGAATTCTTGATCTTTGTGACATCAAGAGGCAATGGGTTTCCCAGTATTCATATGGTGAAAAAAATATTGTAACTTTCTTTAATTTTAGTCTTATTGAATGTTCTCTTCCGTATTAGAATAGAGGCAATGAAATTGCGTTCCACCTCCTCTAACTGTATGATATTTTATTCACTTTTTTTATGGCTTACAGGGTTACAAATCCATCTGTCAACATCTTTGCTACATCAGTGCTACAGCAAACTGTAGGTCTGAAATTGCAACATCTTCTATGGTATTAGTTGTTATGAATGCATGTGAGAGCTTGTATGTTGAGCAGTAGAGTCATTGTACATATCTCTCTTCATTCTGTTTTTATAGTGTTAAGAACCCTTAGTAATTCATTTCCACAGGAGTCAAGAGTTTCTTGCACCAGGAAACTTCCAACTGCTTTTCCTTTCAGTCCTAGAAACAAGAAGATAGAAAAGCTATATAACAGAAGTAGAAAGGAAAATAAAACTACCAGAGCATTTAAGTGTGGACTGAATTTATGCAGATAATCAAAACTGATGTGGAAGTTCCAAGGTTGAAGATAACTCATACCCTGTTTCACCCACTACTTAGTGGCTCATATAAACAGGCCTCTTCAACTGTAATACATTGTCAGTTCAGAAACAATTAATAATATCGGCATCCTTTTTCTTGGTCACAACCTGGCAGATTAGGGTGGATAGAAACCAGAAGTATTCACAATGTGGCTAGAGGATGTTCACAGCTGTCGTGAATCCTTGGTCTACCATTACTGACTCAAAGATTGCATTCTTTCTAGAGGACATCAGCTTCCAGGATAATAAACACAGGCTTTCATGAGTTCAATATTCTTTATTGATTTTCTAAAAATAGTGATTTGAAATTGAAAATAAAAATGGAATGTATTGAATGAATGCCATAGTTACAATAGGCTACTTTCTGAGGGGAGGACTATTAGAAAAATATGAAAGATGAGCCCTTTAGATCCCTTCAGATGAGAATATATGCAGGTGAATAAATACATTATGATATGTGTAATTTCATAGAAAAGGAATATAAAAAAAATTCCACTCTAGAAAAATGTGACATTTTCTCTAAACACTTCAACTCAAAGAATGTTATACAGGTTTTGCATATGAGCCAAAACTGGAAAGCTCTAGCCAAAAGCTTTCTGGTCTCTTTACTGGCACTGCAATTGCAGTTCCAAGCCTAGAATTCAGAATGGTTACATGTCACTGAATTTTTGATGTGCTGATTTCAGACTGGCCCTATTTCTAGAAGGATGTCTTTTGTGAAACTTTTGAGATAAAACATATGCAGATAAGCCCTTTAGGAAGATGTATTCAGTGGTGGAGTGATCAGTCAACATTCATTTTGTGGCTGGTTACGGTACTAATTTCTGCATTAAGACCAAATTCTTGTTTAAATTCAGTGTTCCAGGCAGCATTCATACACTGACTCACTGAATGTTAAATGAAAGACTAATTTGAAAGCAAATAATAAATCTTCATAAATTTACTCTGATTCTTATTCTACATTCTCATCCCACATTTCCTACCAAATCCTTCCTGGAGCTTTACGGCTTTCTGTTTGTTTAAAAACATTCCTATACAGAATTTTGCAATTTGCTGTGGAATGGAGAAGGTCTTTAGGTCTTCATTGTTGGTGATACTGGTAGCTACCATTCCCTGTATCAATAAGTGAGAATATGACTTTAGATTCTGAGTGTCTGTGAAAAATAAAATAATTAACTTTCAGTTTATATCCTAACTTGCACTGCCAGTTTATAACCCCAGCTATTTTTGTGGAGTAAAATCATCTTTCTTTAGCTTCCTGAGGTTGAATATCCCCAAAACAACTGCTTAAACCTCTCTCTGAAGGGTGATGTGCATAGCTCCATTTATGAATCATCTTTATTATCTCTGTTAATAGGGTTGATGGTGCCTTGGACTCTTATATTGTTTTAAATCCTGTCCATTCTCTTTTTAGACCCAGCAGTGATAAACAGCCAGAGGCAACAATTAGCTGTTCAGTCCTTTCATATGCCCTTCTAACCTGCGCGTTCCGTGCACTGTCTGCATGCACCGCAAATTGCAGCCAAGTGGATGCAGTCAAATTAACAGGCAGGAGACAGGAGACATGCAACTTCCCCAGTATCACCCTGGCAAACAAGGGCTGTTCCTCCTCTTAGCAAAGAGAAGTCTCACACAATCTTTTCTATTTACTGTTCTTTGTTCAGTTAAAGGTCATTTCTTCTTACACATGATTTGTTATTCCCGTCTGCATCTGGTATATTTCCTTTAGAAATGACCTATTTGTAATCATAATAATGCATTTCACTTACATATTGTAGTCCAATAACGGCGTGCTTTGGGATTTAACAGGATTGCTTCTTTCACTTCCCATCCAACAACTATTGAGGCGTATCACTATATTAAACTGTAACATATACTCCTCTTTTAATACCCTGTTGTTTGACCAGCTTTAAACTGCATACATTACCTGATTGCTTATACTTTCAAAGATAATCTCATGAAGCCTATGTTGAGTGAAGTGCAGTACCTGCCAGGAAACACAAATCATGGAAAAGTATTGACTTGACTACATCCTGATTTCAAGATATCATGATTTTAAATATTTAGAATTTTCTTCTAAAGAACAACAATGCGATTTGAAAAGAATTCTGGGAGCTCTAGCATCTGAAAAGATGCCAGGGAAATTGGTCTTCAAATTTTCTTACAAAGAGGAGGAAAATTGTTATGCATCCAAAGATGTCTCTGTACTTGCTAGTGTGGTATTTAAAATATTGATTACTCTATGAGGTATTTGGGTAAAAAAGAATACTGTGGTGTTTTTTTTTCTTTTTCTTTCCTGAACCACTTTTCTTGTTTTTATATTTCCAGATGGGGTAAAATTGAAGCCATTGCTCTTGGCAGGGAAAGAAGGAAAAGAGGAGCTATTCAGAGGACCCTGAGGGGGTATTGAGAGTTGGTAAGGCTTATAAGACTTATATTTTCAGAACACATCATTTAAACACAAGAGAGTACCAAGACTGGTCACTTGGAATGAGCTGTCATCCTTATTCTGTTTCTACCATCAGTTCAGAACAAACATTTAAAAAAACCACAAAAGTAAATCTTTTCCTCTTTTCATTCTTTTTTGAAGAACCAACACATTTCACAAGATTTTTCTTTTTATTATTGAGCTAACTGTATTATAAGTTTCCAAAAAGAACAGTATGCAAATTAAAAAGATATGTCTTTGTTCATCATCTTATAGGCATATTTTCTCACTAGGTTTATTTCTATCATTAATGAAATGGTTTTACCTACTGCAGATTTTTTTATATCCAATTGTTTCTATACAAGAAGCTAAAACCAAACAAAAATATGAAGACTTTTGAGATAAAAAAGATTTTATGAAGAACGCACAGGAATAAAAGAGCCATTAAGAGATATTTTACAGGAGTACCATCGGGGATCTAACCAGGATACTTGAGCAAAAAAATAGATACCAAATGTATTTAAGTAGAGAAGAACATGGACTCTCTAAACTCATTTGCAGGAGACACTAAAGTGTTCTCTGTCCATGCTTCACATACCATAACAAACGGATTGTGTACCACTAAGTTCAGAATCCTCTATTCTTCTGCCCCTTAATGGTGAATAGGCTACTAGGACTTTCATTTGTAAAGTGTAAAATATTTCCCTCTCCTCGAAAGCACAGAATCCACAAATCAGATTTTTGAGGCAAACATGAAGCTAGCCCATTTGTGCATCTTGTACAGCTTGTTGACTCATGATAAAATATTTTCCAAAAATCCCCCAGTTTTAAACATGCTTATAAACACTTACATTCTATGATGGTTTTCTTTGGAGTTATCTCTGCATTCCTAAATACATATTTATGTGGGTTGGGCTCGCTATCTTCTTGACTCCCAACATTTAAACCCCTTGCAGTCTCAACCATGACATTCTTAGGTTTCATAAAAAATATAAAAAATCAATTCCATTCCCAGTTGTTGTGCATGTAGATTTGTACATATTTCAAAGCCTGGACTCTTCAGTAAGATCTTAAACCAATGTTTTGGAAATTCTGCTTCCCGTTTTTACTTCCTTTACAGATTTGGAAAAAAAAGGCCTACCTGGTGTTTACTTTCTTGCATGGCCCAGAAGAATAAGAACTGTTTATATTCTTGCTTCTTGATTCCCTCACAGTGAAGCTGTAGAAAGATCTGGACCTAGAACCACACTTCTTCTCTAGAAATTCTGAGGAATGACAAATGAGGACAGATCTACCCTTTTCATATTCATTCTATTTTCCACTCTCTGTTTCCTCTGGAGCATGTTGTTAAATCATATGCTTCCCTTTAGGGATCTGGAAAAAAACTTTCTTAGTCTGAGCTGCAGTCAAAACCTGCAGTTTTCTGAATTTCTGAGGAACACGTTACTGTAAAACTTGCCTTTCTCCAAGTTGTCTCCTAGCTCTTACTTGGACTATTCAGCATCTTCCTCTCTTTACATATATCTGCTGGGAGGTGCAAAATTTGTTGTGGTAAGTCTCCACTTTCAGTCTCTCTGCATTTCTCTCTCTACTCCTACCTAGCCTATTTAGAGAACACAAACTTTTTTGAATCTTAAGACATAAGACTAAGACCTACTTTGAAAAGAAAAGTAAAGTAAAAAAAGTACCTATCTTTCTCCAGAATAAGCTAACAAGGTGTTAATAAGAGAATCAACAGTGGCACACCTGCTGCTTTTCAGAGGATATCTCTCATGTCACCAAACCTAGATGAAGGTAGGAAGTTGATTTCTAAAGGAAATTGCCATTTAGTGGTGTTGGGAAGAAAAGGAAGTGTTGAAAACATCAATTTCATCATTAGTATAATTTTTGTGAATTGAGATACCTGAACACTAGTGTCTTCTTAATGTAGCTATGTCCCTTACAATGAGTTAAAAGTAAACCTCTAAAAGCAGCTCACTAAGTCAGAAGTCACCTAGGGCGTGTTTCAGAGGTAATTACGGTCCGTGATATATTTGTAGATTTTTATGGGACATTGGGTTAAAAATTATGAGCAAAACAGAAATGAAAAAAGGAAGAAAGAAATATTTTGCTGTCACTAAGACATGATGGCCATGTATGAGGAAGCAAGACACATTGCCTTACATGCTTCTTCTAGAGACAAAGGAACTCACACAAGCACTCTGCTTCCCTCTACTCTTGGGATAAAATATTCTGCAGTTTCAAAGTCAAGAAACAAAGAAGAAATATCTTTATAAAATTACTGAAGTGCCCCAAGAAAAAATTATTTGGTCTCTATAAGTCTTGACTAACATGAAAAGAAATCAACAATAAGTATATATAATGCAAACCCAAAACTAAAAATGCTACCACTTCCTACAAATCTTGCTACAACTATTATTCTGCTTTGGCTTGGGAGACATACAGGTAGATTATCTGATTTTCATCCAGAACACTTAAATTTCACTTAAAGCTGACTTCTGAAAGATGCAAAAAATTTTCCAAACAGTCACTCTTCAAAAACTCTTACTAAAAACTATAATTTTAATTATATTATTAGTTCAGCATATCTTGCAGAAAAGGAATGAATGCCAAACAAGTCCAATTGCCTACATACTTGAAGAGGAAAGGGGCTAAGGAGAAACAAAAATATGCTTATCCTTAGCTAAGGAGAAGAGAGCTAAGAGCTAATCAGGCACATGTTGCTTGACGTATTTATTTGCCTAATAATGATTTTCACTCTGTAGTCTGTCTTACCTCTAGAATGAAGAACAGAAAATAAAGTCCAGAAAATAAAATTTTCCTTGTGACGAAAAAGTTAGAACTTCTCATACATACTTCTTCCATTTTATTGGTCTTTGTCTTGTTTCTGTTGTCTTTATCTTCTGGTTTTAACTTTTCTGACAAAAAACACCATCTTAAAAAAAAAAATAACTAAGAAGAGCTGCACTTCCCAAGAAACTGAACTACCAGCTTAAGACATATATGCTAAGATTTGGAATCCTTCACCTTGTGCTTCCTAGGCAGCAGAAATCATAAGAAGCTAATTTATTCCTCCTTTCCTCGTTACCTTCAAGTTGTAGTGATATTTCAAGCTCTGAAAAATACAAGCAACATTCTACTCATTATTCTACTTCATAGCTAAAAAAAGTTCCCGTATTGCTAGTCAGTCCAGAGGGAATTTCTTTTGCTCTCTGAGGGAAAGAGCTCTTACTGATTCCATCGATAATGTAGGAAGGAACTTATTGTTGAACAATTTGGAAGACCCATTTGTTTTGCAAGGAAAACCTTGCTATTTCTAGCCCTCCTCAAAGATTTTAAACATACTACATGCAGAATATAGAGTTATTGCACTGTGCAGGTACAAAATATAGTTCTACATATTAGGTAAGATTTGACACAAATGATGATGACAACTTCATACTCAACCTTCATCACAGGTCTTATTCCAATTACTTCCAGTTTCAACTGATGTTAAGTACATTCCAAGTTGATGGGAATACTTCAAAATGATCAAGAAAGTGAGGAAAGGTTCTTGTACTGCCAAAAGAATTTGTAAGACTGCACATATAAACCAGAGCTGTAAACATAACTCCTGTTTGCTTTTAGTGCATTCATTATTTAACATGGCTTTGAAACAAATGCTTCTATTACTGTCTAAACAATTAAACAGTTTTGAAACCTTTTCGGCTTCTTTGTACAATGTAGTTTTATCAGGTGCCTATCTGAGACCCATTAGCTATTTTAAGAGCCTAATTCCCTTAGCATATTTTATGTGTTAGCAGAATGATGTATATTACATTTGTAATTAATTCTGAGCTGGCATGATAGTAAGAAGAATTCTCTCAACTAAAAGAGATAATAATTGCAAGACCTTAAATAAGGACATAAGGACCTTATGTAAGTTTTTTTAAACTTCTGAACTAAAAATGCAGCTATGCTTTTGTCCTATTATTACGTTCAAATGACACTGAAAGATTTGTATTAATAAAAAGTAAGAGATTACACAGACAGACATAATATCACATGGCTGTAATTTAAGAATTAACCATTTATTATACAATACATCCCCTTTCAATTCTACGTATGTACATAATTAGTTTATAGAGGGATTTACCTGAAAAAAATAGTCTTTGAAGATAAGTATTTTTTAATTGATGGTACTTTTAAAGGGATGCAATGTTTTAAATTAAATTACATTAAATGCTTTTGTGTTTACTCTACATTAATCCCTATTTTATTTATTGTCATCTTCCCAGCATGGTCTCATCATGGTTGAAGAGGACTGCTAATGCTATTTATATTATGCTGCACTGTCCTCTAATTGACCTTGTTTGTGCAACGGAATGGCTGCCTTTCTCAAGCTGCCAGCTCTTTATTGCTGCATTTTGACCATGCACTAGTGGCTCTTTGTGCTGCTTTTGAGTTCAAGAATCAATACTGCATTCCCCACAGCCAATAAAGGAAGCTGACAGCATGAATTAACTGAGTGTAGCCAGTTGCATGGAGGGCCATTGTCTTTAAGGAAAATCCGGACGATTACAAGCCTCCATCACTTAGTGGAGATTTTAATGTGAAGTGCAAGGTTGCTGTAATTTAATTTTGGGCTGCTGCTCTGGCACACTCCCCTTTGCTACTGCTTCATGGAGTCCAAGCTATTAACGGCTGTAGACCAAAACACATAGGGAGACAAAGGCAAATAGTCACAGTCTCACAGTAGCAGCAGTTACTTCTGATTTAACAGCAATATTTCTTTTGCATTTACTGGAATTGACAGGAACTCCTTTTTTCTTTTTCCTTCACAGGCTGTTCCCTGTTGAATTCCTACATGTAAAATAAGCCATATGAAAGCCAAATATCTCAACTACAGAACCACAAGGTGTCATGTCCTGAACTGACACCTAAAGGAGGTTTGCACATGGGACAAAATTGGAAATGTATGCCATGTCCATGGTTCTATCCCCTCTAGTCTAAATGAATCATCTAGTAAGGGATGCTGCTTAGCCACAGCTGCTGCAGTAGAGTGTTGCAAAGAACTATCCACAGAAAAGGCATGTTAAGTAAATGCAAAGTTAACCGTAGGACTTCTGCTGCTAAGAGCAGAAATGAAATACTTTTTATTTAAAAAAGAGTAATGGCTTCTATTCAAGACACTTTGATGTTGAAATCTGTAGTTTCTTATGACAGACAGTATTGTTGATTCAAATGGATTCAAGCTCAGTTATTCAAGAGGACAATGTGTTATATACAAACCATTTAACTCAAGCTTTTTACTTGTTTTCTCTGTTGACAGTAGTATGAGAGATTGTCTAGGGGGTAATCTTTCTAAAGTAATGCCAGAAAAGTTTTATCCACTTACAACTTCCATAAAAAATCCAAAGCTCTTGATTCCTATGCCTGTTTACCTGCCATATAAATGTCCCAGGAATTTACCTGAGATGAAGAGCTGAGGCTAAGCTTGATTTAAAGTATATTTCTTCTAGACCACAGGCCATGGAAAATAATAGACTGGATTTATCTCTTCTGTCATTATCAGTCTTGGCTATCTAAGAGTTAACCACCTAGTCTTCTTCTACCGTCAGTGAAAACTAGGAAGCATTTCAAGAGGATGAATCACCCCATGCCAAAATAGCAGTTGGAGACAGCTGATGGACTATGATCAGAAGATATCTAATTTTTTTCCCCTCTGACAATAGAGGGAGCATGGGCAATTAGCTAAGTTAACTTTTAGAATGGCATAATATGGCAAGATAAATCCCAGATTAACTTTTTTAAAATATACAGTGTCATAAAAGGAATGGAGTAAATAATAGTCAACAACTTGACTAGGTATTTATTTACAGTTACTGACATTCTGTCTGCTGCAAAACTGTGTGAACATCACTACACACAAATAATGCAGGGGTGCACAACAGGTGTTGGGGCTTATACAAGGCATATTTTCTGTGAAAATGCAAAACCCCAGGGGACCTATTCCATCAGCAAAACCAAGAGATGGGAACTTATGACAGCTCTGAAAAGAAGAAAACATCTCGTCATCCTTGAGATGGGATCCAAGAGCTGGTCTTACGATTTAAGAGATCAACATGAATGCTCAGAGTAATTTTCCATGGATCCTCATGTTTAACAGTCTTTTACTAACTACTTCTCAACTCTTCCATGGGCTTTACATCTTCCACTGGTGTACCATAGTTCTTCCTCTCTGAAAACACACATAAATTACCTTTCAAGAGATCCTTCTTGATAGACCACTTTTTTTTTTTTCTCATATTCACAGAGCAGAGGCAAAAGTAATCCTAAAATTTTTCCTAATGTGAAAAGTTGAAAAATTACCAACTTCACACTCAATTTTTCTACAGTATAAACATCTTATATAACCATTAGAAAGAAATAACAAAAAATCCCCAATAATAGAAATAATTTGGAGGGACCCACAAGTGATCATTGTACTGCAAAATGGTGAAACTGAAAATTGATGGATCTATGGAGGAAAGAATCAATAGATATAAGTAATAGTTAAGCACCTATCAAGGAAAGTACTAAGGTGACAACAAATATAAACCAAGCAGACAAGCTGACTCCTGGGGAGGAACTTGATTCTGTATGTAACATGGGCTTGACCCTGCTCCAGCCAGCATTAATTAAAATGATCTGACTGACACCAGAAGGAGCAGATCTGGGCCCCGAATGAGTTTTTAAATATTGCTGTCACCATAGGACCTGAATATTACTGAAGTTGCACACTGAGAACATTTAAGCATGTTGAACTGGTAGCCAAATCTGGCACTAAGATACCCAAATACCTCTCCCCTGGACTATAAACAGAGCTACTTGTATGAATTATTGGAGGGCAGAGTGTGGCACAGGCTGTTGAAGAATATCATCAGTCACAAATGATCAAAAGTTAGCTCTATTCAGAGAAGATTATTTTTTTCAGTCTAGCTTAATAATAAACTTGAAAATGCATTTCAGACCTTGCAAAAATGTTGACAGCTAGGAAGTTTGGAATTGTTAGCAAGACCCAGTTTTCAGGTAGAAAACAAGGGCAGAGCACATCTAGATTTCCTTTGAAAATAATGTATTATTAGGATTAAAACCAGCAAATGATATGGAACTAAGGTAAACCTAATTTGCATTCTTCAGTTCAAAAGAAATGTTGCTTTGATACCACTGTGGTATATTTACAGTACATACATGTTCTCCTGGGAATAAATGTTTATTAAAATTCTATTTCTCTCTTTTTGCCTTACTGTATGATTTTTTCCCACAGTCACGTTTCCAGTAGCAAAGCTATTCCAAGTGCACTTTATGGATAAAAACACTATTGTGATTTAAAAGAAAAAAATCAACGTGGGATTTGACAAAACAGCAATTTTATAAATACCAGTAGTCACCATTACATTCTGTACCTTTTTAATAGGACAGAGACACCTCTCTTTCTGCCACTAATGAAAATCAAATCAATGATTATATTTGCATGCATCAAATAATATACAGTAATTCAAACTATGTTCATTTTTAAATCATAAGCAAATTAAACCCCCTGTTTTGCAGATGTGTTGGTTATTTGTCACTTCTTGAAATCTTTGAAACTAATATTAGCTAATGAAGCCAAAAAGATTGTTTCTGTTATTATTTTAACCTTTTTACCTATCTTACAAATATCGATTTTGCTTGGATAGGCTAGATACAGTACAAATATGCAAAAACAGGTCCCACCTCAGCTGCTGTGCAGTTTTGGTGAGTACATATAATACCTAATAGAAAGCTGGAAAACAATATTGGTACATGATTACTACATCATCACAAAATTCTTAAATTACCAAGAGCACAAGAGTACCTAAATTGTCACATTTCTGAGAGTCAGTGCAGCTGAATTTTGTGAAACCTGAAAGGAGAGTGGTAAGTTTTTGGTGCACCTGAAGGGGAGCCTTTCCTCGATAAGAGACTGCCTGGAAAAAATATTTTAGAATTTTTGATTAAGCTTTTAGGTGTCTATCTTCAGATCCTAACAACTGCACTTTGATATCTGATTTGTTTCAGATAACTGTATTCATATTTTAATTATTCTCTAAAATACAAGTATAATAATAATAATTAATAATAATAATAATAGTAGTAGTGTTATTAGTAGTAGTAGCAGTAGTAGTAAAAATGCTGGAATCTTCTCCCAGTCAAAAGTTAGGGCTTTATTCCTATCTATACATAGATAAAAGTGATTTCTTATTTAATGACTTCTCTGTCAAGGTAGATGGGAAGAGCATATTATGCATATCAAATGGTGTATTTTCTTAAAAAAATGTATAAGCTGCATAGAAAGGTTACTCACTTCAGTCACTAGCAAAATGGAATGCAAGGTAGCCATATGGTGTGAGTAATACTTTTACAACAATTTTTAGGAATGGAAAAGAAGAATATCTTATCACATAAAAGCCATGGAGAATTTAGGAAGAGAGAATACGATCAACTCATTTAGAATTTGGAGAGCATATGAGGGTTAACACCTCTAATGATAACTGCCACTTGAGCTTTCATAATCAAATGCTTCAATTTTAGGTCTCATCTGAAAGGCAGATCACATAGAGAATAGTCTGAAACTCTTTAATTGCCTTGTATAACAATACACATTTTTAAGTAAGTGAATGCATTACAGCTTTGACTTTTGTTCTGATCATTTTGTGTTACAAATAGAAGCACACCCATCGTTCTTCTCATCAGTTAGAAATTTTAATGTTGGTGCATAGGATATTCAGTCTGCATAACTCCTTTTCCTCTTAATAGGGTATGTCTGGTTATGCCTTTATACACTGGGAAGAGAATGAAGCCATTGTCCTTGAAAAGACTGCCTTTGCTTTGGGTAAAAAACTATATCAGTGTGAATTGGCACTTGTGTCCTTTGCAAACTACGAAGCACAAGGCATTTGAAAAAAATGTATCTCAATGGCCAGTGTCCATTTCTGACATTTTATGTCAATAAACTGGCCTGCACACAGCTCTTATTTACACCTTAGTGAGTTGCTTGAATTGTATTAATATCAGGAAAGTTACTCCAGATGTACACCTACAAAACTGAATTTGACTTTATGTGGGGACATATAGCTGGTACTGTAGTCCTTTCATCAGAGGTTTTAGAGCCTGTACAGAAGAAATGTTTAGAAGCAAATGAAGAGCTAGGCAACCAAAGGCTGTCTTTTTAAGAGAGTGGCAAGTCTAGCAACTTGACATCAATAGAAAAGCTCAAACACAAGCGCTGTTTGTTGACTTGCGGTGGAGTGCCACTCACCTTTTTCTGGTTGTTTCCCATGTTCTTACTGAAGATACTGCCTCCTACTTCCCTGAGATGCTCCCTGAGATGCTGTGAGATTTAATTAATGGTGTTCTAAAGCACCACATGAATCTTAGTGCTGCTGGAATTTGTCCACTGAATACATTGGATATTTTGAATCAGCCACAAGTATCCTGGTATCCACATTTTCAATATTAAAGGTAACAAATTATTACAGAGAAGGTACCAGGAAGTAACAGTTTTGGGAGTCTGCCACAGACTCTCACTGATTTATAGAGGTATCATGTGCCTTCCCATAGATTTACAATCTTCTCTCCCTTACACTGCTTGCATCCATCTAAATAATGATGGGGAGCATATGGCTTTATTTTTAAACACTGGCACAAATTTCAGTCAAGCAGCTCATAGGTTATAAATCACAGGTTATATCAAGTTCTAGAAGACAGATGACGTCAGCAAGCCAAGGACTCCTCTTGGAGGAGCAGAGGGGGGCATGACAACCATGGTCCTAGCTGGACCTCTCCTACTGGGAGAAACTTTTCCAAAGGCAGTGCACAAGAATACGTCTGAGGGTGCAAGCAATATTCAAAGTATCAGGAGACTTCAAGGGTGTTTTGGGGGAGAGAAAATGTATAAGATCTTTTTGTCTTGTAAGCCAGAAACATAAAGGCCATTGTGATTTCCACCCCAAATAGCTTCATTCAGATCAGACTAAAACTTTGCAGAGATGGGTAGGTAGAGATCAATCGGGATCGATGCTTGCCTACCAGACTGAAGAGAGAGATACACATTGCAAGACTGTAAAGTTTTACTTATGGTATTTGAAGTACATAAACAATAACAAAATAGTATATTAGAAGCAGTGTTAGAAATAATTCAAGCTTATAAATATAACCTTCACTTCCAAATGCTAATAAAAACTTAATTTCTTTAACAAGTTTTCCATTGTAAAAATGAAACCAAAGCTTCCATTAAAAGATTAGCTTTCCAGGCAACAGACAAAATCTGTAATCCAAAAAGCTGATATTAACAATGTGTATTGGTTTCTTGCCTTGTCTAGTCTTCCAGAAACTATTTTTACATTTTAAAGAAGGCTATTTCCCTTAATGATAGTGATTTTGGTTTGCATTAGATCATGTAGTATTGATTTTAATTTTTTCCCATGACTGTGAGCCAAATTCTGTAATATTGCCTTTTTATTAAACATTTGTGGACATCCTTCTTGAACTAAAATGTCATGCGGTCATTTGGTTTCTGAGGATTTTAATAATACATTTTAAGCACAGAATATGTTGGACTGGGGAATTCTTTTGTGCCACCATTTTGTTATTGCCTTTTGAAAGCAGAAAAAACGCTATCAATATTTTATTGAATATAGGGATCTGAGCATTTTTTGTCCGTGAATATGCAAGGCAATGAAGCAGAGCCTTGTCTGAGACGGACTGGTGTCAATGCTGTCAAAACCAATGCAGCACCTCCAAATACTGGCAGTGAAATGAAGAGCAGAAGGCTAGCTCAAACATGTTTTTCTTGAAGAGTGTACACTTTTCAGGCTTGCCTTAACCCCATGCTATCTGCCATGAGCACCTGGGGAAAAATGAAAGACAACTTCAAAAGCAAAGAAGATCTTTCTAAGAACATTGTGAAAGAAGTTTCCATGAACTGCCAAAGTTGCAGAACAACAATAGTAAAAGCTATGGGACGGAAACAGCCCAGTGAAAGATACTGACTAAATGTTTTCTGTGCTGATACTTTGGAGGGGGAAAACAAAAAAAAAAAGTCAAATTTTCTGTTTGTTTAAGGCAAAGATAGAAAAAAATCACATTAAGTTAAATATTGATTTAGAACCTTAGTGTTTGTGATTCAGATCTGAAAATGTGAACTTTCCCTTCTTTAAGTGGAATGAAAGTTAGTAATTCAGGCTGTAATTATGACTCTATGTGTGCACATTATTGCATTATATTCAACCACAAAGAACAGGTAGGCTGTTTACTGTACAAATACAATACATAACAACTCTCTGCCTAGAAAGGCTGATTATTTACAGCTTCAGTCCTTATTCATGTGCTAAATTTTACAGATTTGAATAGTTGCACCGGAAAAAGAAATACCTGCCTCCATCTTTGCCAGATAAGGGCCCAATGCTATCGATAATATTAAAATGAGTGCTTACGCAATAGGGTCAGGAGTTATGAACAGAGCAGGGTTCCAACAGGAAGACATTGGAGTCACAATAGGTGCATATCAAGTGTTTTATAAAATCCTGAACCCATCAAACACATGCGATGAAGAGTCTTAAAAAATCAACACGTGCCTATTGTTGCACAGTCTGTGATTTTACATGTTGTACCTGAATACCTGGTTGCACACCTGGATCAGAAAGAAGCAAGTGCAGTCTAAAGAGGAAATCATATACCAAGCAGGATGGAAATTATCTTTGACAGAAGAAAAATATGTAACAGTGATGCAGAACTGTAATTCATTCAACATGACCTAATTATTTTAAAGGAAGTGCTGGCAGCATTTTAGAAGCCTATGGATACACAATTGTTAAAATTTAATGCTGGTGTTTGCATGTATCAGAACTTATGGAAATTTGTGTGAAATTTTCCTCCTGTTTCATTCAGGTCTCCTCTAAAATAAGACTGTCACCTCAGTAGCATTATTCAACTTAATAAAAATTTTAAATAAAATAAATAAGTAATGTCAAGTCATGGATCATTTGCAGGACATCAATCATATATTTGTAACTTGTAGAATAAGATTAAACAAATAAAAGAAAGAAAAAATAGCTCAGGGCCATCAGAATTCAACAATTAACATTTGTTCTATTCATTTCTTATTTGAACACAACATATTTTCTCAGTCTATAACCAGGAAATAACTTTGCACCCATCCGCAGGTGCAACACAATTCAGTGAGATAAACTTTTCAGTGTCTTTTTTAATCTAACAGTAGATGAGCAGAAAATGTCCAGCAGATCACCCTTACTCAAGTAGTTCTCTCTCTGAGATACATTGCTCCCTCAGGCACCTCACTGCAGAGATGTGCTTCATGATTTGGCTCATCTGATACCAGTGAGAAAGTGGTGCAAAGTGCCAGCTCACCAGGCACTCTCTGACTTGTCTCTGCATGTTCTGCACAGACCTGCAGGCCCTCCCTGCCCTCTGTAGGTGACAAATTTCACCGGCTGCAGTGAAAGAGGCAGCAGGTCAGAGATATCACCTTATCTGCCTTTCCCCTACCTGTAAACTCCTCTTTGCGAATGTAGTAGGAAGAAAACTCAGTTGCTAAAGTTTTCACTGTTGTGGACAATGTCTCATAAACAAAATCTTGCCTTCATGGAAAAGACCTATACAGACACCTAGAGAACTGAGAAGCTGCTCAGACTGGCATAGCGGTGGAATTCAGCAATGCCTTTCCCCTTGAGTTTTAATGGCTCCTACCCAGCGAACAGAGCTAGGAAAAGAGGGAGGGAAGGAGAGCCCAGGACACCACATTATGCAGTGCTCCTATTTCACATTGTAGAATTATTTTTCATTTCAACAATTTCTGTCACATTGTGAGAGCTCTGTGTGGAACTGGTGACTGGATTTTATGCTCTGAGATAGTTTGCTTCTGCCATCCATTATCTTGCAGCCATCTGAAATGACCAGCACTCCATGGTGCTAAGGACACCATGTTGTCCATTTCCTCCACTGGTGACACCTGAACTATCATGTCCTCCTCTCAATCTGGAGACAGAATGCCCTGGCAGTATGGAAATAGATGTGACTTCTTGTGTCAAGGCACAGGCCAAAGTCAGTGAAGTACCTCTGCTCTGAAAAAGAGAGCAGATAATTAGGTAGTAAACATTATTGTGATTTTCTCCTTACCCACATTAATTCAAACACTTCAGCAGAGAAGATTTCTTCCCAAAATCGCAACACTAATGATATGAGCTGAATATTGAACCACATACCTACAGACTGTCACTGTGCATACCCAGTTCTCCTCTGGCAGCAGCAGGAGTGAACATCATCCAAAAAGCAATGCCATGCCAAACAATGCTACAAGGTTGTATCTCTTCAGAGGTGGGAAACCACTTTCAGAGCTTCTCTTTGTCCCCACCCTTTAGTGGAAGACCTGAATTTGGCCAAATAATGGTAAACAAAATTGAAAAAAAAAATAAAAGGAACGAGGACCATTCAACTTCGGCCTTACAATGACATCCATTTCTGAACTCACCTAGTGGCTGGCATTACTGATGAATTGTACTGATCTGCCTATTTCCACTCAATATCTACTTCTTTTCCATTATTCACCCTTAGGGCTGTATTTAACTAATGTAGAGATTTTTAGTGCTCCTGACAATGAGAGACAGATACCCATGGCTGTAGTCAGTCTTGGTGTAGCAACTGTCCATGAATTCTGCCTCCAACACACAGGGCAGTTAGCATCAGCCTACAGATTTCTGAGCTTTAATTTACTTATTGAGGCCAAATGACTTCAGTAGGAGCTGCAGCTATTCAAAACTTCTCAAATCAGGCAATTTTATTTAGAAGACAAAAAACCGAATCACTATCTGGGCTTTAGGAATTAAAGTTTTTGTCTGTTGAGAATGAAACTGGTAGCAGTAATTTAGGAAGGCATTTTGCCCTTTGCTCCACAGGCATATGCTAATCATGCTCAGGTCTGACCTGTACCACACTCCACAGTTGACTCAGTACTTGGGCTTTCTTGACTTAACATTGCCAGATTAAAGCTAATTTCTACTGTTTTTGTGATGAACATGTTTTTTAAAGGGAGGCAGATTCAATCCATGGTGCACTGACACAGTGTCTGCCATTTGCAGAATGCAATGGGCCATGCTGACAGTGGGTAGGGTAAGAAGAGCATTAATTGTATGACAACCATAGGGTGTTGAATCAGTGGCATTGTTGCTTTACCAGTGAATAATCTAATGTGAGCCAAGATTGTGGCCCATATTTCCCAAAGTATAGTCTGCCTTTGGTGTTTGCAGCTCTGGAAGAATTGTTGAGTTTAGCAATTTAGTCATGATTAATCCTGCAGGCAAATATATGCAAAGTAGAATTATGGAATCATTTAAGTTGGAAAAGATGTTCAAGATCATCAAGTGCAACCATTAATCTAACGCTGTCAAGTCCATCACTAAGCCATGTCCCCAAGTGCCACATCTACATGTCTTTAAATACCTCTAGGGATGATGATCACCATTTTCCTGGGCAGCCTGTTTCGGTGTGTGGCAATCATTTCAGTGAAACAATTTTCCTAATATCATGATGCAACTTGAGGCCATTTCTACTTGTCCTATTTCTTACTACTTGGGAGAAGAGACTGCCCCCTATCTTGCTACAACCTCCTTTCAGGTAGTTGTAAAGAGAGACGAGGTCTCCTCTCAGCCTTTTTTTCTCCAGGTTAAACAACCCCATGTCCCTCAGCTGCTCCTCATAACACTTGTGTTCCAGCTCTTTCCCCAGCTTGTTGCCCTTCTCTGGACATGCTTCAGCACCTCAGTGTCTTTCTTGTACTGAGTGGCCCAGAACAATATACAGGATTCAAGGTCAGGTCTCATCAGTATTGAGTACAGGGGGTCGATCACTGCCCTGGTCCTGCTGGCCACACTGTTTCTGATACAGGTCAAGATGCCACTGGACTTCTTGGTCATCTGGGCACACTGCTGGCTCATTTTCAGCTGGCTGTGAACCAGAACCCAAAGGTCCTTTTTGACTGGGCAGCTTTCCAGCCTCTCTGCTCAAAGCTCGTATCACTGCATGGGATTATTGTGACCCAAGTGCAGGACCCAGCATTTGTCCTTGTAGAACCTCATAAAATTAGCCTTGACCCATTGATCCAGCTTGTCCAGATCCCTCTGTAGAGCCTTCCTGCCCTCCAGCAGATCAACACTTGTGCCCAACTTGGTGTCATCTGCAAACTGACTGTGTCCTCAATCTTGTTGTCCAGATCATTTATAAAGATATTAAACAAAACTGGACACAAGACTGAACCCCAGGGAACACCACTTGTGATTGGCTGTTACTGGGTATAACTCCATTCACCACCACTCTCTGGGCCCAGCCATCCAGCCAGATTTTACCCAGCAAAAAGTGCATCCTTTCAAGCCATGAGCAGGCAGTTTCTCCAGTAGAATTCTGAAAACCCACGTGAAGAGAATCCAGAATACAAACTACAAGCTTCAAACTGTTGATCTTCTTCTTCACTCCCAATGTTTTCCTGATCTTTGTTTTTCTGGTAAAACTGTATTGCAGGTAAGTCTCTGGGGTTTTTTTTATTCTTCCTATTACAATGGGAAAACAACATAGACGAATCAGTTTTAACTGACCTTGGGATTCATTCATCTTTTTGAAAATTATAACACACACTTACGCACACACACACTTCAACTAGTTTAAAAATCTTTCCAAATAAAAACTGGAGAGAAAGTACTTTCCTCTTTAAACATTTAGAAACAGGCTCATTTTTCTTCCCAATTATAGCAACCACACAAAAGAGTAATAAGCCTCAGAAGATTTGTCACAAATCCTCCAAGCCCATGACACCAGTTTCAAAGAAAACCATTGGTTCCCTTCAAAGCAGTAGTCTGCAGCTGCCTGATAAAAGGCCACAACCCAGTACAATGTAATCATTAGGCAGACATTATTATTATTTTGCTAATTAGTCAAAAATCATTGGATTTCCTGTGGCTTCTTCCTGCTGAGCAATCATTTGATCTGGCTTATGTTGACAAACACACAAGTCACCAATTGTGCCTCATTTATCGTTTGACAAGGACAATGTTTGCTTCTTCTTGTGTGAAGAAGACTAAGAACAAGAAAACAGGCAAGAAGATTTGGAGTATAACTGTCCTTTCTTTTTGCTTCAATTGATACAGTGACAAACCCCACCAAATGAACAAGATCTGCAGTGAGCTATAAAGCTGCTGTTCATATCCTGGAGGGGAGTGCTAATGCAGAATTCCTACAATGAGCCTTGCGTAAAATAGACTGGAAATATTCCTGCTTCAACTGAAATGTAGAGAACTCCATGTTCCCAAAAAAGGACCCTACAGCATTCCCCCTGCAAAACTGTCTAACTGTCAAAATGTGGCTAAATTTAACTGAGAGATCTCAGGGTGAAAAAAAATTATTTTGCAAAATGTAAAGAGTGAGATAAATTTGTACAGTTCAGTTCCCCAAATTTAGTTTAAAAGGCATTTAAAAACTCATGTCCCTACATAGGGAGTATTCTTTTAAAAAATGTACAGGAAAATCTGCCATAAGGATATGTACAAAGGAAAGTTTATTTATAGTTATTGCTACTGATGGGTATGATATTTTTTTGGTCCAGATATTTCTCTTTCAGTAAGCTGGTCTTTAGGCTGTTCAGACATTGTTAAAAAAAAACCAAACACCTCTGCAAAGTAAACTGTTATATCAGTTCTTGAATATAAAACCAAGCACTGTATTTTTTCTAAGGTAGTATGTTTTTAAAAATTTTTACTTTGTTGTTGCATATCACAGCATTATTTGTCTTAATTCATTTTTGAATTAGTATTACCATCGCCCCAGGGAAGAAATAAATAATGGAATGCTGATATGCAGAGAAAAGAATCATAGTAAGCATGAAGGAATAAAATCAAAGCATTTTTAAAGATGTAAAAAAGGTAATTTTCTGTATTGATCATTTGGAGGAAGACAGACAGACAAGTATCTTACTCAGTTTCTATATATGACTTTAAATAGACAAGGGAAGCCTCCGAATTTATGACATTAACATCTGTGACACCAAGAAAGCTTTTATTTCAACCTTTAATGTCTTTATATCAAGGGGTTTCCCTTACCTAAGGAAAATAAGTAAAAACAAGAACAGGCAGGGGTGTGTGTGAAAAATAACGCATTGTACCACTTTTATAAAAAAGGACAAATGTTTCATTATTAAAGATTGTGCAAAAAACAGATTGAAGTGCACCTTCACTATTTGCTTAAATGAAGTGCACCTTCACTATTTGCTTAAACATATATTTTTCTAGGGAGATAGTAGTGATTGCTTGACTCTTTTATTTACAGGCAGTTTAAATTGACTCTCAAAAATACACTGTATAGGCTGAATGATCTCAGCTACTTTGCGAAATTACTGATGTGCTCTTTTTATTGTGGCTTACGTATCCTGCAGCAACAGTCCTACCATCTCTTCGTAGCTTGCTGTACTGCTGCTAAGAATTTAGAAATAGACATGTCAGTTTTAAAGAGACTGTATTTTCCCTCTGCTTTAATAAATCAATCATACGAGGCAATGTTGGCCCTCTTTTAAATGGGTCAGGACAAAGTGTGTCCTTAGTTCACCTCGTGCAGCCTGATTGCTGATCACCAATAATTTGATCAGCCATGCCACAAGAAATGATTTGGTTCAATAGATGTAAACATGGCCAACCACATCCAAAACACATCAAAGATAAGAGGACTCTTCCTGCCCTCTGACTTCCCTGGAGCCAGAGCAGCCTGTCAGAGGACTGTGCCTCCAGCTCAGGACATCCTGCCCTCTCTGCCTTCAGCGAATGATTTGTCAGATGAAAGAATCTGGGGCTGAAATTACAAAATAGATTTGACTACACTCTAACTTTAAGCACAAATACAAAATCTTTGCCAAACAGGATATTTAGGGCTCTGACTAGACAAAATTAAGAGAAATTACAGCCCAGTGAGCCCAGCAACCAACCTGCACTGCCAGAATTTCCTCTTTGACTGTTTGTGGTGGTGGGTGCCTTTAAAGAATTTGGCATTTGCAAAGACATTCCTAATAGTGCCCAACCATTCAATTCAGGGATGTAAGGATTTTTTTTTCCTTCAAAATGCATTTAATCAAAGAATGATTTAAACAAAAAAAGTGAGGAAGGCTGGCTCAGTGGCTTTGGTGTTTTCCCTTCTCAGGCAAAGCCAGGCTTGCAGAAATGATGGCAGTTAATTTCCCAGCTTCTCCACTGAGCATGTGTGAGAAAGCAGAGCGGAATGAAACGTGTAGACATTATAGAGCGGTATTTATTGGCAGACTGGCTTGGTTTATTCTATCCATCCTTCACACCTTCTGCACATTTGCTCCTTGTACAGTGGGCTGTATTGGCAAGGCTTGATAAAGCACTTAAGGTCTTTGCTGGTACAGCTGCTCAGAGAAACTTTATTTCAGTTTTGCATAGGGGAGTATATATGTTCTCTTAAATTTTAAATGTGCTCAGGCAAGTATTTGGGTTGGAATGGCTTTGTATGCTTAGCCAGGGTTACAAAAAGAGTTTTGTGAGATGGAGCTGAACACCAATAGTTAAGCAAGACAGACATCAAGTGTTCACCATGACATCAGAGAACAAAAAATTCAGAATAATTTCAGTTTAATAAATCTATGCAATAGGTTAGTTTAAGGAAATAGCAGTTTGCTTGTAAAGACTTTGCTATCTAATTCTTGGAATAAATTATTCATTTCAGATTATTAGCCTAGATGGGAGCAACGATAGAGATTGTTTGTTAAAAGGAAAAAAAAAGTGTCAAAGAAAAAAGCATATAAACAAGGACAAAATATAAATAACTTTTCTGACCCAAACAAAACTAAAATTTTGTAGACTGTGCCTTACCACAAGATTATTCATTTTTATTTTTTTCCTGCTAATGCCACAAGCTCATTGTTACAAAGACAAAGTAATGACAAAATGCTTATACGTAAGGACTAAGATTTGGGAAAATGTGTATGAATGTCCCTCTGCTTTTCTTTGCTGTGAAATTCCACATTTCTCACTTTTGTTTTTATTTTAGAACTTTACCAACTTTTTAAACCTTTCTTATATTTTCATGCACGGAGACTTTGGCAGAGGTAGCTGAGAATGCGGAGAACAGTAGAACACTAAGTTCCTAAAACAGCATAATTATGCATCTTAAATATGATTGAGTTTAAGAACACCAGAAGGACATGAAAGCTCTGTTTCTATCTTGCCTTACAAAGAATAAAATTAATAGCTTGGATGAATGCAGTATAGCCACAAAGGACAATCAGAGTAAATCTATAATGGGGTAAAATTCAGTGAGAGCAATAAAGGGGTCACAGTGGTTTGAAGGAAATGAGAAATAACTTCAATTCCTTTTTTTGAAAAAGGAAAAATCTATAGTGACCTTTTCTCTTGAAGAGATGTATGTTTACATTTGTATTACTTTATCTGATATTACTATAGCTGTTACACTGTCCTCTTTACATTGCAATGACACACATTTCAAATATATCATTCCAAACAAAAGAAAATTATTTTATCTATTTATTCCCATCTGCAAGAACAGTTTAAACAGAAATACAGGAATTAAGATAATGGAAAATAGCAATACCAAAGGACACAGTATTTACCGTAGGTGGATCTTTATTCTCCACATAAATTTGTTTCACACTTGGTATCAAGGCACGGGATATCTGGGAAGTCTCAGAGCTTTGAGTGCCACATTTGGTTCCTGATGCGGGACAGAGCTTTTGTCAGGGCCCTTGGCAGCCAGTCAACCCTCTGCAACAAAAGTCCACTGTCAAAACTGGAGCTATCAACCCCCCCAGGGAAATCCCTGCCCTGCACCCCAAGGAGTTTTGTGAAGGACTTTGCTGAACCTGATTTACCACACATGTCCCCAAACAGTAATGGCGGGCACATCTATGGGTACCTCAGCTTGTTTGCACCTTCCTCATTCCTATGGCCCTGTTTGCACATCATGGGCATTTCTGATCCTGGTTATCCTCACTGGGCCTGATCCTGATGCCCACACACAGACCAACATCCTGTCCCTCAGCCTATCCCCTTGGAGGTGCCTCATGCCCAGCGCTGGGCCTCCTGGTGCCCTCCAACTGCCCTGTTCCTGGCTGGGATGAAATGGGAAGGGCTGCCAGGGCCTGCTCTGCTGCCCCGGGGGACCCTCACTGTTCCTGAGGGAGACCACAGTGCCCAGAGTGCCCTGGCACACTTGCATTGTAGTAAAAATAAAGTCAGGGGGTGTGATTCGTGTTGAGAGTTTCAAGAGAGGGGTCCCTTTACTCTACTCCAGTGAGACCCCACGTGGAGTGCTGCATCCTGCTCTGGGGTCCACAACATGAGAAGGACAGGGACCTGTTGGAATGAGTCCAGGGGATGGCCCCAAAGACAATCAGGGATCTGGAACACCTCTCCTATGAGGAAAGGTTGAGATAGTTGTGGTTGTTCAAACTGGAGAACAGAAGGCTCTGGGGAGATCTTAGAGCAGCCTTCCAGTACCTAAAGGGGGCTACAGGAGAGTTGGAGGGGGTCATTTTCAATGTATGTAATGATAGGACAAGGGGCAATGGCTTTAAACTGAAACGGGGTAGGTTTGGATTATATATTAGGAAGAAATTTGTCCCTATGAGGGTGGTGAGACACTGGAACAGGTTGCCCAGAGAAGTTGTGGATGTTTCATCCCTGGAAGTGTTCAAGGCCATGTTGGATGGTGCTCTGAGAAACCTGGCCTAGTGGAAGGTGTCCATTGCAGGGCAGTTGGAACTAAATGGTCCCTTCCAACCCAAGCTATTCTATGATCCTATGAAATGTCATCTGAGAACACTGCCAGGGTGTGCCTGAAATGGTAGTCCCTATACTGCCAGTGTTGTTGGGGCAGCAGGATCTGCAAGTGCCTACAATATGAAATGTAGTACTCACTGAATTGGATATGGGGCTGGCCCTCTGCTCAGGCAGAGGTTAACTATCCTCCCTGTCCATCTTGGAGATGGACAGCGCAGAGGATGCCTTATGGTGGCCTGCCTCCATTTCCCAGGCTCCCACACTGCCATACTGTGCCTCCCCACCTGTGCCATCAAATCATGCATGGGAGGGGTAGAGCAGACCTCAAATCCAGTGAGGACAGGTGGCCACCAGACTCCTTCCTTTCCCCAGCAGCACCTGAGCCACCTGAGCTGGGACCGAGCCTGCACCAGTGCTGTGCAATTGAGGCAGCAGACCAGTGTAAATCCCGAGGAACGTGTTTTGCTTGTGCAATCATGCATCAGAAGAACACCTGCAGCAAGATGCTGTAGCAGAATACCAATCCTGACTGTTGCTTTTAGTCTCTATTTGAATAAGGCACTGTGCTCATACTACACAACATATTTAGACAAGAAAAAAGTGGTGGTCAGTGACAAGAATTTACTACCTGGTAGAAGTCCATGATTTGGATGAAATATAGGCTATGACTCTTTCTCTAGTGCTTTCTCTGATGACTTTTCATCAGAAGTCCATTATTAAAGTTTAACAGAAATGTGAGACATTGTCCATTACACACCAGCGGGAAAGGACCAAATCTCTAGGCAATTGGAACACAGGCGTACTCAGGGAGAGTATACACAAATGTACATGTACTTATGTCTTGCATAGAAGACAGTTATTATTATTTAAACAACAGATAAGTTGCTAAAAATTTTATTCTTTGCTTGTTTGGTTTTATCGTCTCAAAGGGAAGTCAGCAGCAGATACGCCCCTTAAACTGTGCAGCTGCCTTTATGCAGTTCTTGAGATGGTTGTGCTGCAGTGAAACAGCAGAGTTGCCTCCAGTCCAAGTGAGCTGCTATCACTGGCCCAACTGGTCACTGCAGTCACTTCATATTGAGTAAAGGATTGGTGTTGAGCATATAAATGAGATCGTTAGCATTGGGATTTTTCCTGACATACCCTCTTTAGGAACTCAAACCCAAAAATTCAAAAATGATCCTGTTTCTGTGTGAAACGGTAGTATCCATCCAATTAAAACACTTGCTAGATTTCATAAGCAACTGCAGCTCCCTCAGTGTTGATATGAAGTGACTGCACCAAAACTGGATCAGCTGTAAACAGCGATGTCATGTCTTGCCAGTGCGAAGAGAATAGTTGTTTCCTCATAAACTTGGATTTACCCTATAATGAGCTGAGAAAAGACGAGATAATAAAAGACAAATATGGCTTAGTTCAGTGGGATTGTACACAGAGAGGTGATTAAAGAATTTCTGGCAATTTGAATGGTGTAAAAAAAAAAAAAGATCAGCAGATCTATGATGTCTGGAAGATCTACAATGCCCTGAAGAAACAATAGGCCAAATTGCTAGCAAGTTAAAGGTCAGAATGAAGAAAACCACTGGGAGAAAAAAACCATAAATCTCTTGGTTCCATACTTACCTGTGGATTGAATTTTAGGCATATCTTTTCAGTACACAAAGGGGAATAAGAACAAATATGGCTCTATATATTATAGATTTTCAACACAAAACAATATACAAAATATCTGGATAATATGAAAATGAAAGCAAATCTGCTTTGCTAGTAATAATTTTCTAGTCATTCACCAATGTCAGTGAAGTATCACCTGGGACCCAAGCAAGTCATGCCCTTGGGATTTTTTTATATTTGTTCTTGTTTTGCAGTTGTCTGCATGACTACATAACTGCTTTCATAAACTTTCTAAAATCTATCTTAAAGTAATTTATGTTTGTTGCCTGGGGTATGCTATTTGGAAGACCACTAGAAATTTTTTCCCGTCCTAATCTAAATTTATTAATGATAAATGAATGCTCAGTCTGATCATTGAACCACACTTTTCAACCAGAAATTGGTCTTTTTGGAAACACTGAGATAAGACTATAAATTAGGCTTGTTAAAGAGAAAATATACCCTGGAAAGCTATGAGTCGATTGCTAAAAGTAGACAGACAGGCTTTCCAAATATACCAAGAGAATTGCACAACTGTTTTCTGCAGAGAAGCTATGGGATTTGAGTACTTTTTATGCTCTGAAAACTCTGGAAATTTTTTCCATCCCTCTAAGGATGCACCTTCTCTTCACCACCTCTCTGAGGAACATCATATATAGAGAGAAGAAGCAAGGAAAAATCCACAAAAGTTTCCACAAGAGAAAATGCTTTGTGAAAGAGGCTCAATTACCTGTCCCCATCTCCTGGTTCTGTTTTTGAATTCTGAAAGAACTTGCTATACTCTTTACTCTTTCTATGTCATGTAAATAGGTCACAAGCCTCAGAAGAGGCTATCTGACTTTGGCATAAGCTGTAGAGGGAGGTCAAGTCATTTGAGCTTTGAGGTTTGGCCCTAACTCATTAATTTGAATGAAGTCATCTTAAAACTGGTCCCGAGTCCAACTCCTAATGGGTTAAGATGTCTCATCCTGATCGTTTTTGTTGACTCTAGTTTCTCAGTGAATTAACTATATATGACTGCAAGACCACACAATAACAAAGCTTCTAAGGTCATGCCAGAATCACAGAAGGAGGCAGACACAGCTGTACAGGGTGTTTCACATGGAGGTCATGACCAAACTCAGGCAATTAGAAAGCAGCAACCGCTTCATATGACCCCTTACTGCAAAGTTGTTTTGTGAGCTACCAGTAGCATCTCACCTGGCCATCCTATTGGGAGTTTCCAAGGAGCTGACGTGCAAATAGGTCTTTCTACAGGGCATTCACGTATACCCCCTGTCAGCTCAGAGGCTGACCCAGCTGAAAGGACCTTTAGCATGACACAGCCCCAAATATCCAATGACAAAGTAAGAAACTTGGTCATCCCTGCAGTGATATTCGTGTAAGCAATTGTTATGCACTGAGGTTAAGTGTCGTTACAGGAATGGACTATATTCATGAGTAAGTGTTTGAAACTCCCTCCCCAGGAGAGCAGGTGCTTCTTTCTTCTCCCTGGGCCTCTGTTTGGTGGAACACACATGTATACTGAGCTATAAAGCCCACCTTTCATGTGATCTATTCAGTTTTCCAATTGACTTAAAAGAAAGGTCTTATTAAAGACAGTGTAAGAGGTTTGAACTCTGTCAGGAATGCCCCCTGTGAGTCCAAATCATATTACTTTGCCCACTAGGCTTATTACAAAAATCATGTTGAACCTAGGCTTTCTGAATTCACCCGAGAAGCCAAGATTGGACCACAATAAAGAAGGGCAGTGTGGTTCTCTTGATAAGCCCAGGTACAGCTCCATTAACATCCTCAGGAGTAATTGTGTCTATAGATAGAAGAATTCTCAAATGTAGTGCCTAAAATTCAGGTATCTGTATGTCTGCCAGCTTTAAATACTACATTAAACATAGCTTTATGTGTCATGTGTCTAAATTTAGACACCCTAGTTTTAAAGATGAACTTATAAAGAGGGCAATACATATCTAAGAGAAGACAAAAATGTTCACTTAGAGTATTTTTGACTTCTTAGAAATACTTTTTAAAGCATCATAAAAGGCCATGGAAGTATTCTTTCCTCCTGCCTATGAATACCTAGTAAGAATAACATTATCAGAATTTAAGGGGGTGATCTTTATTTTCTACTTTAGGCCAATTTAACAAAAGTGTGTTCTTGATTTGCATAATATTGTAAATAGCACTTCCTGAACTGTTTTCGTTAGACAACAGGATTACCAGCTAATGACTTCAATTACAGTCATCACAAAATAAAACAGTGTGAAAGCAATAGTTTAAGATTCATCACAGTCTTGCATATTACGTGTGCAAAGAGGCAGGAAACTGCCACCAAATCTGGACGGTGGTACATTGTACCTTTTTTATATGGTTGAAAATACCTCATAAAGTACTCAGCAAAATTACGGATAATTAGGCTTTGTTATTTTAATTCAGCATAACCAATGCTATTATATCACTTCAGCATAACTGGTCAACTGGCTTTGAATCAGTGCAGAGTCACTGCTTAAAAAATGCAAATGAGAAAGCAGTCCCATCATGTGGAGCCAATTCAGAGTATTTTGATTATTATATGCAGAGTAGATGGAAATATTAAGAAGTGTGAGATTTATCGGGGAACAAAATCAAATCAAATAAATCAAATACAGGTCCATCCTCCATCTGCGGGTGTGTGTCTAGAGAGGAGGGTTGAAACTCCATTTTTAGTATTTCTGTCTCGTAAAAGGAAAGAATGAGCCAAGTACTGATCTCATCTGTATTCTCACATCTTACTGACTCGCTCAAACTCTTCTGCAAAGTTTGCCAACAAAAAGCTGACATGCAAGACAAAACTTTAAGAAAATCAATGCCAAATAATTGCCCAAGCTATAAGAAAGAATAAACTTGCCAGTACGTTATGTTCCACCAACATTGTGGAGAGTTGTAAACCTCAAATTCGGGGGAACTAAACAGCTCTTATTGTGCATAGTAGACTTTATATAACAGCAGGCAGCACAAATCATTTCTCCACTGCAGCTCAATAGCTGGTCATTCCTTCTCTTCTATATTCAATTCTGCACCAGAGCCATGACTTAAATGCTGTGCTGCTGTCAGTTAGTTGGCTGTCCTTTCCTTGGCTGCCAAAGGGGATGCTTAAAAATGAAGCTATTGTCCCAGTAATCAGGCCTTTCCTGGTGGGACAGTATATGATAAATTTTTAAGGACATGGCTAGAGCATAAAACATGCTGTACTTTACATCAGACATTGTCACACAAGGATGTGCTTCTTTTTCATCACGTCTAAGATTCAAGTATTGTGGGAAGACTAAAAAGTGGACACTATGTCAGAATTTTAAGAGACCCAAGGTATATTTTACAATGTAACACTGTATGTTTATGGATTAGTTTTTATTCTATTCTAGGGAAGTTTTAAAAATGTCTTATCCAAAGGTAAAAGTCCTCCCTGATTTAAGGACAAGCAAAAAGCTATGGCTTGACATGGTTTAATTGGTATTTCAGGTACAAGTCTAACACATGAGCTAACTTATTCTCAAAGAAAAATGCTGATAACTATGAAGGATAAAACTCACTTGAAAGTCAATATGTCTTTCAAAGAATGTTCGTTCCAAACATGAAAGCAAGGCCCAGGCACCCACTCTCTATCTCTGTGGCAGCCAGAGAATTGTCAAGAGTGGTCTAGGTTCCACAAATATCAGTCTCTCCTCATAGTCTTAAAAGAAATTTTACCATAAGCCACCTTATCAAAGAATGTTATTTACCAGTAAAAAAAACCCTATTGTAAAGATTGTCTCAAGCTGGGAAATTAGAGCTGATCAACTTATTCAAGTAAAATGGATCAGGATACAGAAACACAGAGGGTAGTCAGTGCCTTATATCCAGCCAATGTTGGAAGAAGTACATTATACCAAATTATGCTGCAAGAGTCCAATGGTATCAGCTCCTGCAAGTCGGTGGATATTTTTCTCCACTTTGGCTTAGAGATAAGGCAGTCCACTAGTCCTGTGGCACTATAGGAGTATTTACTAAATTTTGCTTTCCTGTGGAATGGTTTTCTGAATCATGAGACGCACCTACTGCGACTTTCAAACCACACTTTTAATTCCAAACCATTTTCTTCTTAGGTCAGCTATTATTGCAGGTTTATGGTAGTGATGTTGTGATTCTTGTCTTATTGCTTTGTAAAAGTATATTACAATATTTTTGCTAGTAAATATTTGCTAGTAAAATGCTCCTTTTCTTTTTCTTCGTCATCTAACTTTGGCCCTTGTAGACAGACTGGCCACTTCAGATGGTCGATGGTTTTTTTTGCTGTCTACATACACACGGCATGGCAATTGGATGTTTCAACCACTAAGAGTGATGAACAGCCATTAGCAGGTCATGTTACCCAGCACAGTTATCAGGAAGAGAGTAGTGCCTGAAACTGAGTGCTGGTTGTCCAAACTGGTGCTGAAAGGTATAGATGGAAGAAGAAAACTTTGTTGGGTAGGAAAAGGGCTATCAGTACTCAACAAATGCCAGCTCCATCTTCCAAGAGACTTGGTACAAGACTCTAGGCAGGGAACAACTTAAAACATACACACATGAATATCCTAATATTCCTCAGAGCATATATGCAAGCATAATTTTACATTGAGAAGCAGAAAACTGAGACCTAGCAAATTCTCACTTGAAACAGAAGCAACATTAGGAATACATGTTCAGTGACACTAACCCTAACGACATCTGGAAAGTTTTTCAACTTTCAGGCTGACTTTATGGCTCCGTCTCTTCTGCCTTTTGTTTTCTCGAGGCCCTTTCTTGTGGTAACTATTTGGAAAGACACTGATTTAATTCTTGACTATTTTCCAATTGTTTTATGGTGCTGAAAACTATACTGCTAAAAATCTCTGTCTTCTCTTTTGCCACACTGTCTGCATGGCAAAAAATTTCTTAAAAATGCATTCAGTTAAGATTACAGAAGCAAAGACTTTCTCTGCATCAACAAGTAGAAAAATTATTTTGTGATTTTCTTCTATATATTTGCTGCTCTCTGATTAAATCAGTAGATGTGTCTTTGAATTCTGGTGAGAATATCAAAGAGCTTAATAATGCAGCTACATGTGGGTTATAAAAGCCAAAATATTCTTTCAATAGGTGCTGAAATAAGTTTCACCACTTCTTCCAGTTACTCACCACACTTCTTAGCCACCACAGGTTTATAGAAAATCTGGCTTATTCATGCTAATGGTCCAGGACAACCATGTTGAAATACATATGTCCATTTAATTAAGCATGAAGTAAGACAAGAAGAGAAGAAACTTTTTAATAGACAACCTGTCTTTAATAATGAGTCTTTAGTATCAAATAGCAACATATGAACGCTCTTACTAACACTCTAGTTCAACATCTCAAATATGACAGACCAAAGACATAATTTATTAACAGTTGGCAGTCTAGCACTGACTGGGGTCCAACTTTTACTACAGTGTGCTCTGATTTTTTCTTCAGCTCATTTTGACTTCTTAGAAGAGCTTTGTCAATTGTTAGTACACTACTCTAATTCCAGACTTACTCAGGATTACATATTAAGTACACTACACACACAATTCAAAAATATTTTTTTAATATTACTGTAACAGTTGGTAGAAAAAAGCAATCTTAGGCAAAGCTTAGTTCTTGTGTCTTAGCTTCCTCTGTCTTACAAGGACTAGTATTTTTGTCAGATTTCTCATTGTGTCCAGATAAATTCAGTTTGTAATTACACTTAAATTATTTTTGGGTAATATCTCTGCTCAACTGTTTCAGGATGTTTAACCTTGAGAATTATGGCAACCTACAAGTTTTTCAAAAATAGCTGATAGTGGAATACTACAATTTCTTTTTTTCCCCTACTAAAATTAACGTTTAAGCAGTTAATTAACATTTAACCATTTGAACAGTAGGATTATAAAGTGAAATGAGTACACAGATGAAAATCCTGAACTATTTATGAATTCACTGTCCTAGCCAAGAAGAAAAGAACAGGTAAACAACCTCTCATGGGACAGGCTGCATCATGATATCTCAATATCTCCCCATAAGTGTGGAAGATCTAAAGGACTTCAGAGTTT
Organism: Oxyruncus cristatus; assembly: GCA_013399855.1. Classification (NCBI taxonomy): domain Eukaryota; kingdom Metazoa; phylum Chordata; class Aves; order Passeriformes; family Cotingidae; genus Oxyruncus; species Oxyruncus cristatus. Next base: position 1,154,996 of record VXAY01003149.1, on the reverse strand, counting down.
CAGAAGATTCTCCTTCAGACTAAGAAAACACATTTTTTTCCATTTTCACCTGGAATCAAAGGAGAAGGACTAAAGATAAAGCTCAAACTATGCATCAAACCGAAATACAGGAAACGAAAAGCATAACATTTCTTTCCTTCAGAAGCCACATTCTTTCTAAATTAGAGGGTATTGAAAATTCAGTTCCTAAGTCCTGAATTTGCCTTGCCACAAATTTACTCACCAAATGGTTCTCAGAGATCCTAGCAGTGCCATGAGTACTTATACTTTAGCAGTTAAGAATAATAAAGCCAAGTGCAGATGAAATATACATGAGTGATAAATTCTGGATTTTCCACTCTGGAAGCACATTGCTTTTATGACTCAGATCCAGGTTATTTTAAGCCAGGTCATTTCAATTCAGTTTGCAGAAGAAAGACTGTGAAAAAGACTGTTAACCTATTTTTCTATACTGATAGAATTTCTCTATACTGATAGATGAAATGGCTTTGAATCAACAAGTTTAGGACACTTTGATTTGATTTCTTTTCATTTTACAGGGAAGGAGTAAAGAACATCACCACTGACTTGGAGTGAGGTGGATCAATACAAAACAGTAGGCCAGGTCTATTAAGTGTTTGAAGTTCAAACACCTATGCTTCAAATATCAAGGAGCACCACAAGAGTGAATGATATAGTGAACATATCAATTAAAATGCTCTGGTTTTATCAAGTGGTGGTAAGAAATCAGTACTCTTCTCATTCACTATTTATACTTGATTTGTGTTATGTTTTTTACTGGGTGTTCCTTGCAATTGTTTTTTAGTGAGACATCTTAAGAAACATTCATGAAAACCAAGTAACCTGAAAACATCTCTCTGTAGTAAACAGAATGCAGGCTATGAAAATCCCCTTACAAATCTGTTAACCAAGAAATTTTTTTGGCTAGGAGAGTAAAATACTTGAGAAAAAAATAACAGCCTAACCTGTGCACACCGAGACTATGCTACCTACTGATGTACAGTGAACCTAGGGGATACTTGGATTAGTCAGTCTCGCTAAAGCCCATTGGTCTTGGTCACCAATTCTTTCAATTAAAAGTTCCAGGTCATCAAAATCCTCCTTAGTGACCTACTGCACAGTGTAGTGCATTGCTCCCTTGGAGGGAACATCTGCTTTCTTACTGTAATTCATTTCCTAGCTTGGCAAGCTTTAAAAATACCAGCTTTAATGCAATATATTTTCCCCATCTTCCATCAAAAATATGATGTTCAGAAATATACTTGAATAGCAATTTATTGAATGTTACATCACTATGAATATACCAGATTTAGAAAGCCATTATAGAGGGAGTTCCCAGTGTGGTGACATGGTGCGGTGTGAGTGATACAAGTAAAAAAGTTTCTATTTTAGTACTCAACAAAAATCAGACATGCCTCAATGAAGTCACATTCTACTTATCTAAGGCAATATCAAGAATGTGTATGTGTCCAAACCTCTATGCTCAGCAGTCCATTCATTTTTCTGCATGTACACAGTGTATTTACATCAACAGTGGTTGTACACCCTCAGGAAGTAAGCTCTCCTAAAGTTTGAATAAATATAAAACTGCAGTCAGAATTGTCATCTATGAGCTAAAAAGCAGATCTCTGTTACTAGTGGAAAACAAACTATGCATTAGAAATCTGCGCTGCAGATAAAGGATCTGCAGTATAGATGGAAGAAGAAATGCTGTCTTCATTAGTTCTATATATCATTTATTTTAAAACATAAACATACTTTATCCTTTCACCTGATCAAGCCTTTGAAACTGAGATTTAAGTCTGATAAGTATACAGTTGTAAGTAAACATACTAACAATTGTGGTTTTCAGATAAGGTTTTTTACAATCATTGTCTTTTAATAATATAGCACACACAAAAATATTGGATTTTAGATTTATCTCAAGTTCCACATCAATAGTGCAAATGAAGCCTGGTTAGAATACACTGGAAACATCTACTTCTTGCAGAACAGAGGGATTCAATTATACATGTATGAGTGTATATACACACATAGACATTGGAAATTCCTCTCATGTGCAAAGCTTTTTAATGTGCTTCTCTATGATACAATCTTTTGACAAGTCAGTGTATACTTACACATTTTCACAGTACAAATGCACCACCTTAAAGTAGAGATTGTACAAGTAGCAGTGATATTAAGAGGTGGAAAAGATCTCAGCCATCCAGTCCATCTGCCAGATTATACAAGATTATTGCCTGTATCACATTTTCTCTTGTTTCTCTAAGTCCAGCTAAATATCTTTCCACCACATGCTACAGATTATTACACTTCCTGATGGACATCACTCAAGTTTTGACTTTGCAGCCAGCCAACTTCATCTCCCACTTTGTTCTTTTGTGCTACTCAGTCTCATCCTGTCTTCAGTAATAGAGAGGCTGTGTCCTTCTTTCTTTTCTTTCTTTCTTTTTCCCCCTCATTCCTGCACCACTTCCCCTTTCTCTATGGCATCATTCATGACTTTCTTCAATTCCCTTTCAAGTTTTTCACAGCCATTCACAGTCAGCATTGGCCAGCCCCTGAGGATGTTGTGAGTGACGATACTATGTCATACTGCATGCTTTTACAGTGCCTAGCACAACGTGGTCCTCAACCCTAAAGAAAGCTTCTAGATACTACCTAAGGACAAATAATTTATAGAAAATTCATGTAGATAATCAGACATGTGATTATGCTTTATTTGTCTTAAAAACCTTCACTTAAAAGTATTTTCAACAATTTTCAGGTTTTTATTTCTTCCTTTCCTTATAAACAATATCAAAGAGATGTGCCAGGAGATGCTGCTTATGCTATCGTATTTCCTATGATGCCAAGGGAATGCTTTCTTTTCCAGCCCTTCCACAGCCTGTGGTAGGGTGGCTTGTAGTGTTTAGCAGGAAGGGAAAAAAGATCTTTGAATATTGCTTTCCTTTTTTTAATTATACGCTGCATATTTCCTCATGCTCACTTGTCTAAGGATGCAATATGCAGAACCACTATATCATAGTTTCAATATGACACGTTGTGAACCTTCTGGCTTCCAGTCCAGGAGCCAAATGGTATTGTGTGTTCCCTCCATTTGGCCTCATTTTCATCTTCCCCTTTTGCACCCGGGCTGACAAGAGGAGCATATGAAGCTTTTTCTGCCTGCTGCATCTTGACCTTGACCTTACAGCTTTATAAAAGGGTACTTGCATGCACAGGGCTGCTGTTGTCCGCAGCCAGGTCCCACTTTCTTTTGACATTAAGCAAGGAAAAGGCCACGTGATGAAGTCCTTTCGCAGCCCCAACATTTCTGTTCTGCTTTCTCCTTTGCAAATGTTTTTGTACTGACTGTTTTTTTTCCTCAGGTCAGGCTTACAGCATCTTTTTTTTCTCTCTCTGTTGTTCCTATCTCCCTCTCCTTTTCCTACTTCCATACACGCGCGCGCACACACAGCCACACGCACACAGAGACCCACACACACACACACACACAGAGGAAAATCTATATGTGTCAGACATTCAGCAAGGGAAAGACAAAGGCACTGAGTTAATTACCCATCATTTACTGCTGCTGAGAAGAACAGATGGTAGCAGGCGATATGTAAATGGCAAGGGGCAGTGAATTATTCGATTTTTTTAGATTAATCGTCGATGACAAAGGAAGTGATTACAAGCTGTGACATTTATACAAATGTATAAAGTACATAATGCTAGAAAAAAAAAAAGGGCTTAATATTACTATGAGGATGTCAGGCATGTGAACACCATTGTCATAATACAAAGCAACACATTTTGTAAGATCCAAGGATCCGCTTTTCTTTGATTTGCAAACTTTAGTAAGTCCTAGCCTCTGGAAATATATATTTCCCAAAATGAATCCACGCCTGACAATCATGGAAAAAAAAAAAGGTTTGAGTGCTTTTGCATATTTCCCACAATGCATAAGTCTGCCTAGGCTGAACAGTAGAGCTTACAAGGGATGAAGCTGATGTCGAATCAGTGTGGACTGTAAAATAGAAAAAGGTGCTAATAAAACACATAGACAGGAAATGGAAAATAAAAGGGAAGGTGATGTTTAAGTTGACAGGTCCTCAGTGAGGATAGGAGGGCAAACAGTGAGGTGAAAGTGAAGACAGAAGAGAGTGCTGTTTGTTTACTGCATGTCTGAAAAATAATTGTTTTAGAGACTTTGAAGGTCAGAATGACATAATTTTCAGGCCAGGCCTTGCTCTTTTTACACAAACACCCAAACTGCTCATCCTCAAGGTAGTCTACTGTATTTTCTGCTGTATAAATAATTAATTGCTACATGAGGAAAACAGATGCTTTCTTTTGCAGATCATAGAAACCACTCCATCATCAAAATGTCTTCAATCACCTAATTATTAAATCTATACGGTGCTAATAATACAGATGGGAGACGAAGCCAGTGAGCTGCAAATTTTGTTCCCTTTGAAGCATCCCAACCTACTGTATTCCTTGTTTGACATCTTGTAGTGAACTACTCTCTGCAACATCAGCAAGGCAAATAGAGGGGAGAGCCTGGTGGCGAGCTTATTTATCCTCCTCAGAAATACTTTCCAATCAAGCAAGGCAAAACATCACCAAAATTACTGTGAAACACTCCACTGTTGTGCATGCTTTGTTGATTACAGAGGGGTGAGGGAGGGACAGAATTACATTATATTAGTCAGCAGCACTGGGTAGTACATTTAAATCTAGCAATCCATTTCACATGGATATTTTTTCAGGAATGAAGTGTCGGCTATACCAATCTGCCCTGAAGAAAGGGAAGGATAAAATGCTGTAGCACACCAGTATTTCCAGTGTGGTATTATTAGAAGCCAGATACTCAAGCATCAACAGCTAAGCTATTGGCTTCTAAGCTGTTTTTCTTTCTCTTTTTTCTAGATAATGCTACCTTTATGAGACGCAATTAATGCAGTAATATAGTTTCGACTCTCTTCGTTGGTGCATATGCAAGGTTGGTTAGTATATTTGTCTTCCTCTAAGTAAACATAGCTTGGACCCCAGAATAAAAATACATATGCAGTTATCGAAAGAATCGAGCTGTATCCATTTCTCCAGACCGCAGAGACTAAACTGAAAGTATCCCAAATCAATTCACATTGCACACAATGTCATTTAATCTACTTATTTCCTTGAATTGGGGGGATCATGAGTTAAAGTTGTAACCTGGGTAGAGTGACAGGTAGTCATTTCTCTCATACAAAGCTAGAAAACAGTACAAGATTCTCCTTTCCTGAAAATTAAAGAAAAGGAAAACATCCTTTCTGTTGAGGAACAGTGAATGGGACACGACGTAGTAAAAATATCTAGGTAAGTGTCAATGGTTGTATTTCTTAGCCCTCCCTAGACAAGATTAAATGGTTCCAGTGAGAAAATCCTCACTCTCTCCTCCTCCCCCACATCTTTTTTTTTTCTTTTTTGAACAAAGGGGGGATGATTTATGACATGGGCATGAGCTTATACAGCTTTCTTTTACCTATAGATTCATATTTATGAGATTTTTTAAAAAACATCATAGGTAGACCATACATTACTGCACATTTTCCACCGTTAAAGTGTTAATGCATTCCAAAGGACAAAAAGCAACATCAAGAGGGAAACCATGTGTTTTTATTCAGAGAAAATGGCTGAATCTGAATGCAAACCATATCTAGCCATCTATTTATACGCATTCCTGCAACACAACAAATTCATGAGGGAAGAGAAAATAAAATATCCATGCATTTTCACTGCTTTGGAGATATTTATTTATGAAAACCACAGGTAGTCATTATTTATAGTCCTGATCTTTTTGTTCTTTTATTTTTTTTTGCTAAAACAAAGATGAAATTGGAATTGATTTTTTGAGGGACATTTATACTGAAAGCAAGATCATTTTATATTTTCTCAAGTTGAAGTCTGTATTCATTATTGGAAAAAATGTAAGAACAACAAGCTAAAGAATTTTCATTTGTGACCCATTTTTATTTTATAGGAAGATTGTCACTGCACCATTGCATAAAAATAGAATTGAAACTATGCTTGCACAATAAAATAAACTTTAATGCACTCTATTCATACACATTGAGATTATACACTGGATATATATTTTCCTTATGCATGTATGTATGTAAACACACACTTACATAGAGAGGGTTTTTTGCTTGGTTAGCTGAGAGTTCGTGTTTAGGCAAGCGCACCTAACAATCGGAGTCTTCCATTAGGAAGATATGCATATATAATATTTATATGCAGATGTGTATGCTTGCCATCATGCATCTGTAAGCATCTTTATTAGTACTGTTCTCATTTTTTCATTTCAGTGCTGGTCACATTGAAATAACTGTGAATTTCATCTGCTGTGCATTATAGAACATATACACTGCAGACTATCTAACCTGTGAAAGCATGAATAGGCTGTGAGACTAGAATCTTTTCAGTCCTTGAGAAGTGGATAACAGTAATTAAAAAGCAGAATGTGAAGGCCTATTGTGACAGTGAAGAGGTGAGTCAGGGCATCAAGACCTTGTTTAGTGGGAGAGGTCAGGCACTGGGTAGCAGTTAAACACCCCAAAAAGACACTAGGTTATTTTTCAGTTTACAGCTGAACCAGCAATATGTTCAGTCTTAAATGGGATATAATAAAAAACCCGAGCTAGCTAGGAAAGCAAATATATACCCTTAGGTCACTTTCATGTATATTTGACATGGATTTTCATTTTTTCACTAATATGATACATGTATCTTTGTGTGTTATGCTTAAAAATATACATCATAAGAGTAGACATGTCTAAAAAATATTTGGTAAAGCAGACAGAGTCATATAATTTTATTTTTTGTTGGCTTTAAATATTGCTGGTCATTTAAAATTATCACACTGTTAATATCTTCCTAGTCCTAAAATACCTCACAGTGCTCTGGACTGTGCCTTTCCAAAAGCAGATAAGCAAGTCAGCCAGCATCAGTATTCCAAAATACCAAAACAAACCAACAACAAAACAGGTAGAGTAACACTTAAACGATGTCCCTTTAGGCATTCCTTTCAACTCCCTTCGGCTGACTCCACTTTTGTGCAGGTTATAGGATTTACTATAGCAACCTAACCTCCCACTCCAAAAAAAAATTCTAGCTCCCCCTTCTTTGTGACTTAAATCAAACCAATAGAGCCCTCTATTGGTAAAACCTCAGATAGCTACAGATGCTTCTGTGTAATAAGGAGGCAGTACTTGTCACAGCCTGTGCCATCATGTTCCAGCTGAAGTCAATACCAGATGTTTTTGGACTTAGCGTTAGCAAAATGCTCTGAGAGAAAAGGTCTGTCTTATTCCCCAAGTATGAAATTTCATTTTTTTTCTTACTGCAATAGCCCTATACAAGTGGTAATTGTGAAATTTGAGCACAGCATCACCACACGAACCTGTAAGATGTCTAAGAGCACTTTGTTCCCATTAAAAACACTTCAGTTTCTGGAAAGGATGCAAGTATGTTACACCTAGACTTGATTCAATATTTCTGCTTTGCTAAGTACAGGATTTTTTACTCGACTCTCAGAAGCTATTTGGAACATTGTCTTCTGTACAGTCCTACAGATTAATTAAGGCCTTAGTTACCTTATAATTAGGGGTCCTAAGGCCAAGTCACCTCAGCAACCTAAAAATGTATGACTATTTTCATAAAATAGACAAGACAGTGTATCAGAAATGGAAGTTATTTCTCTAAAGGAATGTAAGGAGCTAAAACCAGGAAGTCTTTACAGAGGAAGGACTGTTAGGGACTTCAAAGAGATTTTTCTCAGTTCAGACTGCCAGTGTTGAAAATAAACATCGATTAGTCCCTGTGACTTGGTCCATAATTTCTATCTCACAACCCAGTTCATGGCAAAACTACTGCTTGTAGCCATGTGGATACAGGTACCTAAGGTGTTGTTGACTTCATGGACCCCTTTTTGAGGCAGGCAGGAGGCAGGAAGAGATTTTGTAGGAAGACAGACCGTAATAAACATCTGGGGTTTTGATAAGGTCCATATCTTGGCTTTAACATAGTGGGACTTCACACCCCCCTTACCTATTTATGTATTTACATAAAATTATTAAGATTAACTTTGTGATTATAAAGTAGTTGTATTTACTCTTTTATTTTTGAGAAAAGGTAGTAGAGAATTCAAAGTAGAGAACTATTATTCCTATTTTGCTTATGAAGAACCAAAGTAAAAAAGCAGATTTAGGTTGCCACCAAAGTGACCTTTGAGTCCACAACATGGCAAGACCTGACCTCCAGTCATTGCAAATGGGACCTGGGAGGAGAACATGTTTTTCCCCAGAGCTCGAATGGAAGGAGGTTGGTGCACACCAAGGACTAACCCAAATATGGAGATAAGGCCTGGCCATGTCCAGCACATAAACTAAAAATCTTGGAGCCTTCCTGGGTGTCACAGCTGAGATGCAGTCTGAGGTCAAGGTCACAAGGGAAGTCTGAAGCTGATGCAGCTCCTGCAAACAGACAGTGAAGTCTGGTGTTTCCAACTGTTTGGCAGCCCGCATGGCCTCTGGCTCCTTCTGCCAGTCCCACATGGCCTAGTCTTGTTCTCACTGGCTCCCAAACCTTTCTGAAAGTCAGCATCAGATTTTCCAGCTGTCCTTGAAGCTGATCTGATTCATGGAAGTAGGGCCTGGACCTGCACTAGGGCTGCACAGGAAATATTAAACTAGCAGCAAACTCATCCGTCTTCATGTCTCTGTGAGTCATTTCTTCCTCCTTTCATGTCACTCATGCATCAGTGAGGATATTTTTTTCTACCCTTAAGGTCAAACCATGGTCTCTCACCTGTTTTCATCATGTCTGTTGCTTTTACTCTACTTTCTCTGGGCAAGAAGGAAAAAAAAAAAAGAAATACTGCATGAACAATTCTAAATGTACAAATTGTGTACAGCCATCTCATTGTTCAAAAGGTACAGAAGTTTCTTTATTTAGTTAGTTAGTTTATGAAATCTATTGAGCAGCGAGAGTTAAAATAAATTGTGGAAATAAAATAAATATATCTAAATGTGCACAAATAATGCCTCCTTTCAAGTTAAATTAAGGTTGTTGCATTTCCAATGTGTTCCAATCACCTTTTTGAGTGACACAAAGATAAACTAGTTCTGGAAGGTGTGTGGGAGCCCCTGGGGCCCACCAGAAAAGGTGACACTGTCGAAACATGAGAAGTCCTTCACTGAACATTTTCTGCCCTTGTTACCTAATAATTTATGAACACCCTTGTATGTTCTGCATAACAGGCACCTCTGTAAAACTGTGACTCAGTGAGAATTATTTAAATCCTATTTCAGAAAGACAAGGCCCTGCCATACTTCTGTCTGAGTACTTGGATAGCACTGTAAGCATTGAGAAAGTGTGAGGGAAAAGATAGAAGAGGAAAAAGTCCTTGTGAACTATAAGTCAATCTGCTATAACAAATCAATCTACTAATTTGCTTATCAGGTCTTGCAAGTACTGTTTCAGTCTGAGCAGGTTTCTGTACATTTTCCTGGTCATGGGATCTCCTTAATCTGCTGGGCAGTACAGTGGATGCGACCAAAAAGGGAAAGGGAGCAGCAGCCGAACTGATGGGTCTCATTGCGTCTTTCCTCTTTCTTTGAGATGCTGTTTATTGATTTTCTTTTCTACATTTGTCAGACAACATAATGGCCTTTAAAACAATCAAAGTCTTGAAGAAATGTTGGGGTTTTTTTTTGTTTGTTTGTTTGTTTGTTTGTTTGTTTTTTGTGGTTTTTTTTTTTTTTTTAATTCACATCCACCTCCTATTTAACTAGGTAAAGATGCATAATTTTTAATGGAGCAGCAATGACTTTCTAAAAATGATGTTACTCCACGACTAAACAGGAGAAAATGCCACTGTGTTAAAAACAGCTTGCCTCACACTCCAAAGCTCTTGATACTATAAATAGAGGAGGCTGGCAGACTACAGCTCACCATCTTCCACTGTGCTGACGCGCCGTAGTGCTAGCGAGGGATGAGATAGCTGCGTTCACCTGAGGAGTATTCCGGTGTCTCGTCAGTCTCTACTGAGAAAGGACTTCCAATTGGCTGATTTCTACCCTGTTAGGAAAATTACAGCTGTCCTTGTTAAGTCTCTTCCCTTCTTTTTTGCCCAGAGTGGCACAGGTAACAAGTTTAAATGGATAAAATGTGGGTGGGACTATCAGGGAAATGAGACAACAATGACATTAAAGGGAATATGATTTCATATCTCCAGTCTTACAGGGAAAAAATAGTGGGAACAAAAATAAATTAGTGCCAACAATACATATAACCCCAGATCTGTAATGAACAAGAAAAATTATTTAAAAAAATAATTTCAGGACACCACCTTATAGAGGAAGATACTATAATTATTCTGAAATTGTTCAACTGTGTGTATAACTGATAAACTTACTTTTAACCTGTGGAAAAGAAAGGCAACATGAGGCACGCATTGCAAGGTTGTACTTGTCCCAGGATAAAATGAAAGAAAGGTGTTGTCAGGTCCGCCCCCTCCTCCCCCGCCTTCCCCAGAGTATTGTGGAACAAATAAAGGTTAAAATAAGTCACCTGGATGAGATGCGTGCTCAGATCTCACCTCTCTCTGAGTGAAGGAAGGCTCATGCGCTCCAGCAGACATAACCCTTACGCTCAGACATTGCCAGCAGGGTGCTGAGAACTGGGACTAGGACAGGGACTGTCTGGGAAGATGCATCACTAACCCCCACCAGATAGGGACAGAAAGTTCCTCAGAGCAGAGCCTGCCCACACCTCCTTCTAAGGAAGCCCTGACCCCTGCCATCATTCCATTTGTTCGCAAGGGGTTACCGTGCTGCCCTGTTGCCTTTCTCTTCCACACACAACCTGCTGGCATGGGTGTGCTGGTACCTTTTCTTCTTCCAGGTCAGGGGTATAACCAGTCTCAGAAGGATTAGTCACATCAGTGTCAACAAAATCCAGGAAAAGTCAGAGCTTCAGTGAACAGTTTATTGAGAGCAAAAGAAAATTCTTCTTACTAAGTGCAGTGACAAAGCACCGGGCAGAGGCAGCAACTGAGCTGCAGATTTCTTATTTGTGACACCACAGCAGCAGCAGCACGGCTCAGCCTCTCTGCACCTCCCTACAGTGTTCCCTGTCAGGGTCATGCTGCAAAATATGGCTGCCTCCAAGAGAGGACAGGGGCAGTCAGGAAACCACAACGGAATTCCCCACGGATCCCAGGCGGTTTATAATTGCCTGTCGGTAGGTAGGTTCTTCCATGACGTGCACGTTGTTTAAAGGTCAGTGCACATTGTGCTTAAAATTTCAGGGCACATTTGAGCTTTACTGCATGCTTTTTATTTCTCTTAGGAACCGGCACAGGGGGAGTAGAGCTGATTTTAGGCTCTAGGCGCAGTGCCTGCACCACAAATGCTTACTTTTTTTTTTTTCTCAGGTCAGACAATTTTCATTTCCAGTCTCCCCAAACTTTGGGGAACCTTCAGGTCAGCTTAAGTGAGAAGATACCAAGAGGGCAATTTTTCCTGTGACTTTTACTGGTTTAGATTGAAATCAACATTGCTTTAACATGTTAATGTTGTTAATATGCTGCACTGAGAAGTTGAGAAGAAAAAGTTGAGAAGGGCAATGACCAATTCACCTGCCAGCTTAATAGCCTATTTGGATAAGGCTAAAAGCAAACTGTGGGTTTGACTGTAAGCAGCGATGTCCTCAGAGCCAGAGATGTTATTACATATTTGTGATCAATATACGTTGCAAAGCAATGTCATTTTTTTTTCTGCTTTAACCTCTGGAAGGTGTACAACTCCAAAACACTAAAATAAGTCACAGCATTGATAATTAAAAGTTCTAAATTTTTTACCTAACATGGCTATGGTATGAATGTATAAAGCTTAAAATTCAAATTATCAACAAGTAAAACAATCAGAAAAAGGACAAATGAAATGAAATCACAAAGGATAGCCCTGAATCAGAGCTTACAGTAAATACAAACTGAAGTTACCTTGAAGTAAGTACTACCTTGGAAAGTGTAGTAGCCTGTATTCCCAGTTTAAACAAAAGTATTGCATATGACTTTATGGCTCACAAAATATTTTGGACAAATCACTCTGGAAACTCTCACATTCTAACTGTCCATTAAAATTATTCCTATTTAACCACTAACACACCCAGAGCTAACAATAGCAAGAGGAAATGGACATTTATATCAAAATTTTTATTTTAAATAATCTTTTGTCACTGAAGATGAGACAAAAAAATCTAGCAGAGACACCAATGGTTTCCTTGTATTGTTGTTGATGATCTCCTTCTAAACCACCTTTTTCTTTATTTCCATAAATCTGTCCTTTTTTCCTGCTTCCAGTTCTTCTTCAGAAAACACCACATATTCCAGCATTCTGTAGTTTTTCTACTTCTTCATGAGGAGCACAAACGATTTATCCCCATTAGCTGTCTGTGAAGTTCCCATCATCAAGGTTTAGACAGACTGAAAGGCTCCAAATCCCATTGCCAATTCGTTAAGTTGTCCAGTGCCAACTTCTTTCTGTCTTTAACTTTGATACTCTGTTTGGTACTAGCCTCTAATTTTATGGCCACATACAGGGCCAGATCTGAAAGAAAGAAGGAACAGTGGGAAGGAGGTACACAGAATATAAAGAATATTTATAAAGGTATGATGTGTCAAACTGCTTAGACTATTTTCTGGTACACAAACTGTGTTCTTTTTCTTAGACAGTGTTGTGATAAATTAAAGCTATTACTATGTGACTACATATATCAAATTCTTATAAAATTCAATTGTCACTTTCAAAGTGGTATTTATTCTCTTTTGTTTTATACTGTCAAGGAGACTTAAGTAAAGGCTGCAGTGCTTTAAATTCCAACTTTTACTTTGGGAAAATACCAGCAAAAAGACAAATAGAGTTCAGTAAGACTGCAGATATAAGTGTCTGGAGCATCCAGGTGAGCTGTGCTGCTCCATCTGCACTCTGCTCTCTGTGCCAAGCTGCTTGGCAGGGAAAAGGAACGGACAGGACCCTGCCGTCCAAGCATTGCAGAAGACATGAATCTTGTCAATTTTGGATCGAATTCCCTGCCAGTTATCAAGCAAGCAGCCAGGAAACTGCAGCACATCACACAGCAAAATGTACACCAGCCTTTCTGTGCCTTACTGCCTCCCCTGGATGGCTCTTGTTAAGGCATTTCCATGGGCTGTCTTGTCTCCAGGTACTGCAGAGACCATCACCAATTCACAAGGCTCACTGTATTTACACCAGCTGAAACAAGCCTGTGTTTGCATTCAGAATATCTTAGAGCAGTTTTAATATGTGATAAGAAATCTCTATCTCTAGACAACATTATAGGAATTATAAGCTGGTTTTGCAAAAGTTCAGATTCTTTGGATATCTGTTACTTTAAGGTGCCAAACTGTAGCATTGTCAATTGTATTCTCAAGGGTTTGAATCACTTCCAAGAGATTTTATCACTGTATACTTCACATTAGGCAGAACTGCACTCATATTCAAAGCATACTGTGGTAGTCAACAGGGAAAAAAAAACAAACTAAATTACATATTTGTTTGTTACTAACAAGAATTTTTTGTTGGATTAAATTCGTATTTGGTAGCTAGCAAAGACACCTTATTTGCTTTTCTCTTAAAATTCTTCCTTTAAGCATCCTGATTCCCTAAAGTGTCTCCATCTCTTTTCTCCTCTAATTTTCTTATATTCCGTCTTCAGTTTTGTTCTATTCTTCAACTTATCCACAGCAATTTCTTCCAGTCAAGATATGAATCAATAACTTGAGCCTTTCAAAATGACAGAGAAATGTATTTAAAGGGAGGGGGAAAAAAAGGTAAAATATCTTACAGTTGTCATTTACAGATTATATTCATCCAATTTCATCGATTTGCAATCAACGGTCCACAGGTATGAGAGTTTATACATAAGTTTATCTTAATGTGGAGAAAACCAGAGAGATGAACTGTAACATTTTTAGTACCTCTAAAGAAGCCTGATTAGAACAGCCACAAACAAGATGGATTCCCTGGGAGTCTCCATAAGGGGCTGTAAAAAGCTAGATTTGCTCACAAAGCTGACCAGACAGTTGCACTGCTCCTCTCAGGTTAATTTAACCATGTTCTGATGATCTCCAGAGCTGCTATTGAAATGGTCAGGACTAAGTAATCCAGGTGTCAGTAGCCCTACAGCTGGTTCAGAAACCTGCTCCCTGAAGCTCGGAAGCAGCAACTGCTGACAACACTTCACCCTTATGCCTTGGCCTTATCCCTGGCTCCAAATAGGACTCTATGACTCCTTCATAAAAGATGCAGTGTCTTCAAGATCTTTCATGACAGTGACCTAGCGTACCTGAGATCTGTAGTGCATGTCCACGTTTGAGGAGTTTACCCGCCTGTTGTTTGTTGGCTGAGCTACTGTAATCACTGGTAGATGGCTGTGGGCATAGTTAGCCCTCCCAGGTGTAAAGTGATGCAACTTAATTGAAGCCTTTCAATTTAAAGTTAATTGAAAGAGGTTAATGCTAAACCATATTATCTCGCAACTGGAACAGGCCAAGAATGGAAAATTACTATAGCTCGGCAGATGGGCAACAACTTAGTAAACCCTCTAATTTCATTTTGTTCTCAAATCTATCTGGCCCAATGAGTATCATGACTTCATACAGCAGCTATCTTCCACCAGACCAAGGAAACCTCTGCAATGGAAAAATTTTTAATGCGTAAAGTTGGACCATTAATGGTTTACATACCTGCAGTTTGTTCCTACAGGACTCCAGAATAGCACAACCTTACAAAAACACAGTACAGCTCCAACTTCTGAAACCAAAGCCTTCCCATGTATCTCAAAACAGGCACTTAAAACAATGACAGAAACTGATAAGAAAAGCAGACCCCAGACACCACTCCCAGTCCTGTTAAAAAAAATTTAGTTTGAGGCCTTGAGCACTTTTACTTTTTTTTCTAGGAGAACTAATGACATGATTCAATGAAGAAATATGAGTGTTTCTGGGAAAGATCCATTTGCTACGTTTTGGTTGGAGTCTGAAGCTATTTTGTTATGATGTTGCAATGCAAGCAATCATTTAATTCATGGGCTTTTGTCTTGTACTCACACAGAACATCAAAGCAAGTTTAATGTAATTTGAAAGATCACAATCTAAACTAGAAGATTTAAAATGATGCCCGAGTCAACCTCATATCCCAAGAAGATAGGGAAAAAGTGTGATTTAATCAGCTGGCAGATTTTTAAAATATTTGTTCAGCATTTTTTTCTCCTAATCAAATTTACCAGTAGCAAGGGAATTAAAATAAAAACTGTCCATACAGATATATATCTTGCTTATCCATATTTTCATGAAAAATGACACTGATAGCAGAGATTTTGTGAAAATGTAAAAGAATATTAAGGGCATTAAAATAAAAAAAAAAAGACCCCACTATCATTATACAGGTACTGAGGTACAAAACGACTGTGTGAGTCAAATGGTTTTTTTTGGCACATAGCCAGGGGAGAGGGCATTCTGACTCAGGGAGCAGTTCAGGGAAAGTCAGGTTTGTTTATGCTGCTCTTGTCTTCCTCTGAGAGAAACTGTGGTGCACCATTAGGACCATCAGCACAGGATGGGCTGTGAGCCTTCTTCCTACCAACAGTAGGCAGATGTGGCTGTTTTGTTCAGTCACTTTCCTCAGCCTGTCATTTTTCCCAGGGACCATGACCATTTGCAGTAGCCTGACTCAAAGGTCACGCAAGGAAATAGAGCTGTGCATTTGAATTTTGTTTTTAATTGGGTCTCATTAGGAACTGCAGAGAGCTTTTTTGCCTGTTAAGTTCAGGGGAGTGAAATCATCCCAGATAAAGCCACATACACAAAACTTGGGTTTGATACTATAAACAGGCACTGGGGAAGCCTTCAGACCTACTGTGTTGCTGGAAAAGTCATGTGCAAGCTGGGAAACACTACTGCTTCCCAACTCCTAGCTGCCCTTTCAGTCCTGGGGTAAACACAGGAGGGAAGAAACACAAAGACTTCTCACTGCATTCTTAAAATCCAGACATGCACTGTATGATAATGCAGTGAGGTTGCAAGATTGACAAGCATGTTTTTAGACAGGAAGCAATGCAGGCTTCAAAGAGCCTACAATATTTTTAAATTAATAAGGGATCAGTAGGAGCCAATTAAATCATGGTCATTCAAAATAGAGAAGATTGCTTTGCTCTTTTTCCTGTGCTGTTGCAGAGTAGAGTCTTAAATTTGCCAGCTCCTAAAAAAACCAAAAAAAATTCTCTGTACATTTTCAAATTACTTTGCTTTTAACAGTCACAACTAAGTGACAGTTAAGAAGCAAAGAAAACTTCTTATTTTTCAAAGTTAAACTTTAGTTATCTGGGAAAAGTTTTCATCATTGGGCTTTATAAGGGTACAGGGAGCTAACACTTCAAAACATATTTTGCTCACTACGCCTAAATATCTAGTCTAGCTTATTGACACAAATAATTTGATGTCTTTCTCATGTCATATTCAGACAACAGGCAGCTTAGGAAAAAAATAACCTGTGCAGCTCTAGTTATGTAGTCTGCTCCAGCATATCAATACTCTTGAAACAGTAGTCTATAATATATTCTATCAATCAAATCAACCCTCCCACCTTTCCCAGGCAGAGGCAAGCTCTACCTGAATTCCTAAAAAGGAGAGCTTTCACTCATGCTACCTTCAAATAAACAAATTCAGCCAATTCATTTTAATTGCCTTGGAGTGATCAGCTGTGCATCTCAATACTGAAGTTAGGCTTTTCTTCATCGCTGGAGTTACATTTTGGAGCCACTCTCATTCTGTGAGGGAAGGGCTGTAACACACATTGCCTCTGACCCTGTCTTTCATCCTGGGAGCTTAGGAGCTACTCTTCGTTCCTCAACACTTTCTTTTTGCCACTTCTGCCTCGCTTCTGCCTTCTTATCATATTCTCCCATTCTCTGGAGAAAGTAATGCCTTTGCATTTCAATTCTTGCTAATATATAATAGCAGGAAAATCAGGCTACTTTCCCAGGCTTTTGTTGACACACTGCTGTGTTCAATACTCCTCCTGGTTAGACAAAAAATCTGTGTGTTGCCAGGCTTGTGTTCTTACTTTTAATTCAGGAGTCTTTCCTTTTAAAATATGGGTCACACGGGAGTGCTGTCCGTCTCTCAGCATTGTGAAAAGCCATGAGCTCCTCTGCATCGGCAAAGTGACTGTAGAAACAAAAAATTTACAAGCTTAGTCTGCAATGTGCATTAGAAAGGGGTTTATAAAAAAGGGGACTTTTCAATTCCATGCTCATTTTGCTCTGCATTGCCTCAGAAAGTGCCATCTGAGAAAATCAGCAGATATCTGTTGACTTCAGAGATGCTTACTTAGAATGTCCCAGGTTTTAATTGCCATCTTTGTTTATATAATTTTGCTCCTTTACCACCTTTTCATATACTAATTAGAAGGTTTGGCCTACACTTTTTTATTTCACTGATCTTTTTAGGAAGGTGGACATACTACCTGGTAACAAATATTTTTTCCAGTGCCCCATTGCCCTAGGATGCAGGGCATAGTCACATGTGTGGGCACGGTAGAAAGCTGACTCACATGCTGCATCATTTCTATTCCGCATTTATTTTCCCTCAGGAAGCCCCAGTAAATTCACATGACTTCTTATGTTTATTCTTAGGATTCTTTCTGTGAGTAAAAACGTGAGTATCAAGGAGCAGGTATCTCCTGAATTACCTAATAACCACAACTGTCCCATTCCTTTGCTGTTTCAGTAAGAGAAAAGCAGTAGAGAGAAAAGGGAACTGTGCCAACTTGAGTAACATTCACAGTAAATGTCTTTTAAAAAAAGTACTAAAGCCTGCTGACTGCAGAATTTTTTTAAAAGCCTGCTGTCAGGCTGGCAGTGGAAAAAGTCCTTCTCACTCTCTCAGATGCACACTCACAGCCCCAAGGGATGAAGTGACTAAGCTTTGCCACTTTAGGCCTCCACTCTTGGATCTGACCTTTACCAGAATCATTTACAGATGGAAAATTAGTCATTTTACATCTAAAAAAAAATAGTATCAATGAAATTGGAAAGGGATAGCAAAGTGAAGAACTAAATCTCCTGAAAAGACACATGAACATTCTTACGGGTAGCTTTTGTACATTGCTTTCTTTATACTCCTGAAGTGATTAGAATTTTTCATGTGAGTTTTTCATGTCTTTCTATTGGCAAACACTAAAAAAAATATTTTTTCCTGACTCTCAGTTTTCCTTTTTAATCAGGAACAGATTCGATTACATGATCTCTGCAACAAGTGGCCTGGCTGCTGAAATGTGAACCACTTTGATGGTGGTGAGAAGAACTCAGTAGAGAGTTTTAATAATTGTAACACAAAACGTCGTAAAGCAACCAGTGCAATTTCCCACTATAATTTTTGTACTATACTTTTTGAGTCTAGTTCTTCGGAAAATAAAAAAGCTCTTTATGATAGGGATTATCTCCATTATAAGGCTTAGCAGTGAAGTAGTTAACCATGTTGATTTCTACAGTGCTATATTTAAGTTTCAGAGTTAACATCCCTCAGAAACAAATAGAGCTGACTATTCTTTTTAGAGCAAATTTTTCTTGTTCTGCAGACTGAGGTATTGTCTACATTAAGAACATTTGCATCATTATAACTACCCTAATTTTAGTCACATCAATCCCACTCCTTGATGTAGACGAAGTGTACCTAACCACATCAGATAAAGCATTATTTTATGGTTGTGCAGTCTACTCATATTAGGCATTTTCAGGAAAGAACAATCAAGTTCCATTAGTGCAAAGTTTTCCAAATGGGGAAAGATGATATTGCATCACTTTTCACTAGCTTTACACACACACACACACACACACACGAATAAAAAGTTACTTTTTTTCCTAAGGAAAGGGAAATAATAATTCTTTAAAAAAAAAAAACAAACAAAAAAAACCCAAACAAAAACAAACAAACAAAAACTAACCAAACCACCCACACATAAAACTCTGCACCTGCCTGGGGCAGCCCCAGCCCAAGACTCTGAGGAACGTAAGTTCCTGCTGCAAAGGGCTCTCTGTTTAATAGATGTGGGTGCATGGTCAAAGGCTGAGGATTCCTACTTTCAGAACAAACTACTGATACATCTGACAATGCAAACCGCTGCCTTCCACATCATCAACCTCATGCTAAAGAGGCTTATGTTCCCTTGAGAAGGAACAGATATTTTCTGTTTGCATACTACCTAACACAGGAGGGTCAGCTACCACAATATAAATATTTAATCCTAATAACTAGGGAGGTAATACCAAGGGGATATGTTAACATGATGCCTCTCCAAAGTTCATAGTGAATAAGCAACCGCTCTCTTTTCTTTTTTAAGAGGTAACAGAATAGGAGTCAGACTTTCAAAATAAATATAGAATCAGAAGGTGGCCAAAGCCTGAATTTCCATGTCCATTTATGCTCTAGCCAAAGAGCCCAGATGTTTAGCATAAGGCATAACACTTGGCAATTTCGCCAGTGTAAGGACTCACACAATGAAAAAGGGGCTGGCAGCGGCAGAAATGGGGTTTTGCCTCTCTCTCCCTCCCCTCCCTCTCCCTGGAACACAACATATTTCTATCAGGAACAAAAATAAATAAATCCTCAGTTGTCTTGCTGTGCCCAATTAGTATTCCATCCATGAACTGTCCCATCAGGGAAAAATGCTTTCCTCACACACGTGTTCAGGATAACACTGATGGATCTGAGGGCCTCTCCAAACACAGTGACCATCTGCTAGGCAAAACATAGGGGTCTGACAAGCAGGAGCCATTCAGCCCTGTTGTTGGGCCACATTATTACATATTTGACAAGGGTAATGAGAGGCTGTCATTAACCTTACATGACAGTCTCCACAATGACACACACTAAAGCAAGAACAAAGAGCAGAACTCGGTAAAAAGGCACCTACTTCTCATTTAACCCCAAAATTGTCAGACACCATTATTGCTAATGGAGGCTGGCGGTCCTGGGGTTAATTTCCATCTCAGTGCTCTGCTTGTACTCTTTTTGAAATGTACTCCTCATATGGTTAAGGAAGCAGTTTTATCAAGGCTATTGGGAAGGCAATGCATTATTTATCATAACACACTGAGATGTAAGAACAGAGAGGGTCTCCTGGAGGAATGAACAAACAGACATATTTCATGAACCCTTCTGATGGTCTGAAAAAAAAAAAGCATTTCTGAGCTCAGCCTCTGATATTTAAGGTTATCATTGCCTAAGTGTGACATTTCTCTCATCTGCATTTCCTGCCAGGTTTCTGTCAAGCTTAAAATCACAAGACTGTTTTTCCTGGTGACCTTGTCACAGTCACCTGGCTTTATAATCACAGGGAAATCCCACAGAGAAAGTTAATCGGTCACCTGACTTTTAGTTGAACAGCAGATGTAGGGTGAGACAGCATTTACAATTTCAGGAAATAAAAGGTCATCTGAATATAAAATCTCTGTCTCAGGAGCAATGATATGGGTTACAGTTCTCCAGCAAGTTATGGAGATCTCGTAACAGAGCTGATTGCCACCTCAGCAAGCCGAGGAATACATCTATTTTCATGGTGACCTACAGGCTTAACCTAGGATGGGGGCTCTGGGAATAAATGCAAGCACTTGTTCAGATGCTTTGGCATATTAAGGACAAATGATAGAAGTGAAAGTGAAGATTAAATCTCACTGCAGGAGATTCAGAGCTGGTACAGCTGGGTGTGAGCTCACAGGAGTCACAAGGTTTGGGAACAGCTCGAGCCAACGAGAAAATAGGACATCAGGTGGTGGGTAGCTGCAGCATGAGGATGCTCAGAGCCACTGGGGGGAGGGGATGCCATCTCTGTGGAGAAGCTCTCTATAAATAGCATACAAAAAGCAAATCACTTTCTTTCCACACAAAAAAGGCAAATGCAGCAGCATGAAGCCAGCCTTCCAGAGACACTGGCTGGGAGGGTGAAAAAGAAGCTGTATGAACAAAAGATTAATACTTGCGTGGAAAAAGTGGAGGGTAAAACTGTCGTTAGAAGACAAACTATCCAAGAAGTGAGTCCAAGCCAGACTGTACTTTGTCTTCTGATGGTGAATCAACAATCATTGAATGCTTACAAGGCTGTTCACTACTAGAAAAAGTAGAATATGTTGTACAAGCACATTTCAGCTTATTGATTGCTTTTCCAAATTTATTGTGGTGGTCCTTTCGGGAGTTGGATGCCAACTTCATGTGCTATCTTTTCTGCTCTCTCACTGGAGAGTGTTATCTTCCTGAGACACCCACAGGGGAGTCTGGTGTACAATTAAATGTCTTGTTGCCATTGAATAAAACCTCTTTTACTATCTAGCCATCTAGAGTTCTTTTTCCATTAACAGCTGCATGATCAAACCATTGTTTTACAACTATTCTCAAAGAGCTACTGAAAAGAAGACAAAACACATGTGAAACTGAGTTGTGCTTTGAAATGACAAAAACGCCAGTGAAGTGTTTTTCCTTCTTTACCCAGCCTGTCGTATAGCTATAGCTATTAGCATTCAGTGAGTAATGGAAATACGCAACCCATCTTTTGGCCCATCTTTTTATCATGGATTAAGGCTAACCAGCTAGTGCTCCTCCCCAGGAGATCTTCTTTCTCAGTTAGAACAGGACTCCATTCATTAATTTCCTCAGCAATTGTGCGTGTCAAACCACTAAGGATGACTGAAGCATTTGTGCTGCAGTACCATCAATATATGGATTGTACACTGCTCTCTGGCTTTCCATCTCTTTCCTTCTCTGCCCCCAGCCCTTACCCACCTCCATCCACTCCCCCTTGTTGTTTACTTAATCCTTAGTCTAAAAAATTCTTGGCTTTAGCTCAAGACAGAGTAAGAGGGAAGTCTACCTTCATCATCTGAGTTTTAATAGACTGGTATGATCTCTAATAATGATTGTAAAAGTATATGTTTTAGGACCTACTGATGGCAGCCTTAATAAGTATGACTGCTTCTCCCTAGCACATACAATGAGAATGAAGCCTAATTACCCCAGATTAGGATTTGCTAGGATAAGACTGGTGGAGATGCTCACCTCTGCTTAGTTCAGACTCTGGCCATATGCCTATGAACAATAGGAGATGGCTGTGGTTTGAAAGACAGTAACTTCTTGCTAGTTTTTCTGAATATTTCATGTGCTAACCTTACTTTAGACAAAAATTATTTGTGAATGTAGAAATGTCATTGCTCCTAAGGAAATCTTCAAATGGAGTATATGCGTAATATTCCAGTGACTTTTATTTCTGTGGAGAATTTGAAGAGTCTGTGTTATCAAGATCCCCCAGGACAACAAAAAAAGATTTGATATATCTTTCCTTAAAGGGAATTTTAAAAGGGTTCTTTAACTCTAATTAGCAAATCTACTTGGGAATTCCTGTATAGTATTCCATACTCAAAAATTAAGATTACAGAATAATTTTCAAACAAAACAAAGTTGATTTCCTGTTTTAAGTTCAAAATTCAGACTTTGTTGAAGACCAGACCTGTGTTAACCTACAGTGAGTTCCCTCAACACGTCCAACATTTAACCTTTTATGAACAGGTCATTACATTTGTAAGACCTGTACTGTAAGAACTGTAAGAACTATTTCCTAACAAATTCAATTCTTTATGGGCCCACTGTCCTTGTGAGGACAACATGAATCTATTACATTTACATTTAATACTATACTTGGCAATTAAATGCCCATGCTATTAACTGCCAAAACTGGTCTTCATTTTCTTTTTCTGAAGCTGACAGTAGTTGCTCTTTCACTCCAATATTTTGTTAGCTACCCTATTTTGTATAACTTTTCAAGAGATACATCCACTGGGTAAGATTCCTCCTGTATTATCATATTAAGGAAAGAAAGATCACCATTATATAAATGGTGAAACTGTACTACACTGCAGTCACTTAACATTTTCTAAATCTGCAGTCCACTTGCTACAAAGCCAGGAAGATAATAATAGAGTGGTTTGGGTTGGAAGGAACCTTCAAGATTATCTAGTTCCAACCCCCCTGACATGGACAGGGACTCATCACAACAGACCAGGTTGCTCAATAATATCTTATACTGTACTCTAACTGGAAAACAAATGAGGACTACTAATAGAATGTTGTATTATGCATAACATTCAAGAACAGAGGATTATTTTTATCACCTGCCCAAGTCACCTTTACGTGCCCAGCCTTGGACCCACAGACCTATTATGTAGATCACTGTATATGAAATAGATGTGAATGAAAGATTTACAGCATAACTCTGTATTGATGCTTTCAAAGAAAGAAAAAAAGTAAAAAGGAGGGAAAAGAAGAAACAATCATCAATGTGAATTGATGAAATATCTGCTATCCCAGAAAAAAGGAATTTGCAATCTTTGGAAAATAGAACCATATAAAATGTTTCATATTTTAATGTGAGAGTTCATTCTACATCCTCATCATATACTGGCAAGTTGTGCAAGTCTAATGTTCTGCCTTTAAATTAGCTGCAAACACTATCACAGTCAGACTGAACTACATTTAATCAGATGCCTGATGAATTATGAATGGATCTACCAAGCAATTGGACCATTAAGCATTAGATGAGGGCACAACTGCCCCAGATGGTTCACCTAGGGTAAACTCAAGTATTTGTATTCAAACTTTCTAAAAGTCGGAAGACTTAAAAACTAAAATTTTTTGATAGCTTGAGAGACTCCAGGACAGGAAGGTTTCTTGCATAAAGTTAAAACAGGAACTGAAGGCTTGCAACATGAAGAAAAAAAAAAAAAAGGCAATATATGAAAAAATATACATCATCTCTGACAGAAATAACTTCACTATAATCTGAGTAACAGAGTTCCAATGAAATAAGCGAAGCAGGTAGCCCCCTGAGCCAGAAGTTTCCTCACTGAGGAAATGGCGGACAGCTTCAGCTTAGACTGTATTTCCATATAAACCCATGAAAAATAGCATCAATTTTGAGCCAGGAGTGCTAAGACAAGACAATAAAACAGCACAGGGATCCTGCCAGGCACTATTAAAAGATTAGAAAAATAACTCTGTCACTAAAATCATGTGATTTTCCCTATCAAAAGAGCTGGCAGCATTCCGTATTTTCAAAGTCAGAGGTAAAATGCCTGATTGACAATGGAAAATTCTGACCTACCACTGTGGTGAACAATGACTGCAATGGGAAGAAACTGATCTCACCATGCCAGTGTCAGGGCACCGTTTCATCAAAGGGTAGTGTAAGCAGTCTAGAGTTTAAGCTGTATTTCTGTCATTACTCTCATTGCCCACTAAGGACTATTAGGTTTTTATAGCAAGTAGCTACCAGTAGCGTTTCTGCTGCACCCAGTTTCTCAATCTGTGTTGATGGAAGGAAGACAGACCTGCATAAGACCTAAGTATAAAGAGTGAGGCAAATCATTATGGCAGAACTTCTTGCCTATTATGGTCCTAATATGTAAGATTCAGACATGCAAATACAAAATAAATAGATGCTGTTGGAGTGCCTGAATTCAAGGCTGTGAAGAGGGAAAAACAGGCAGGAGCCCCAGCAATTGACTGGAGAGGAGCTGTGTCTTACTATTCATGAATTCTTTATACTGCTGCTGGACATTTGCCCTGGAGGAGGAACTTACTGGACACTTCTTTTATATATTGTATCACTGCAGCTATCCTGGTTCCCATAAGCTATGCTGAAAGCCCTCGAGGAAGGCATCACATCCCCACCCTTCACTCTCCCTGTGTCTCATCATTTGTCCCCTTGTTAGCCCGCAGTGACTTGTTTCCTTCTTACACAGAGGTCTACGACAGTACACTCCCTTTCCAAACACTTGTTGTGTTTGCAACAGCTCTTCACAGTTTCTCTCAGCATAGTCAGGTGTGTTCTGACTCTTCTGATTCTCAGGAAAGCTCCCTCCAGCTGCACCTTCTCACCAGGTGGAGGAAACTTTTCGTGCCAGCAGCATCTCAGTCAGCAGGACTTGCTGACAATTCTTGGCTCACTGCTATGCTAAGGTCAAGAGTAACAAATTGTTTCTCTTGAGAAGCTGTGCCTCTAGCCCGGTAGCAGCCCACAGGGACACTGATACTCCCTGCTTTTTGTGTTGGGAACTCTGTGGGGTGCAGGAATGCCTACAGCAACACAAGCCTCCATGAAATTCTTCAGCTCTAGGAAAAAAATCAACCATCTGATCTGTTGAGCTCTGTGGACATTTCACAGAAAATATGCTCTCTGGTGTTGCCTGCTGGATAAAGGTTTTGGAGCATGGTGATCTTTTAGTTACCAAAACCAGTGGTCTCTATCACAACTGAAGTATATAGCTGGAAAATATCACAAAGTGTCACAAAGCGATCAAGACTCACATCTTCTAAGTTGGGGCCATTTCCTGAGAGACTACTAGGGCCCGTCCAAGTAGGGACACACCGTGCTGGTAGAACAAATTTGTGGCTTTGCTAGAGAAGTACTGTCCACAATTATTCATATCCTGAGGAAGGCATGAATGGTTGTGTTGTATTTCCTGTCCAGTCACAAAGAGCAAAGTAACCCTGTAGGTGTGAGCTGCTAAATCTATTCTCTTAAACCTAATGCCAATTCACATGTTGAAATAGTGAGTAATCAACAGTTCCATTGCTTTGAAGAAGAGAGCCGGTGTGCTGCCCCTACTCTGCCACCATTTCATAAAAGACTGTAACAATTAGGCAAACAAAGCCTGATCTCTTCACCAAAAGCCATTTACTACTGCAGAATAAATGCTGGGACCACAAAGGACCATCAGAGTTTTCAGGAATTTATTTTGCCTCAGGCTTCTTATAGCAATCTTCTCAATTCAGTAGCCTTCCTTCCCTCTTCACCTGACCATTCAGAGGAGGAGTGTTCAAGGTAATACAGGAACATAGACACCAAAAACAGAATTGGAGGGAGACTAAATGTTGACACTAAATAATTGCTCTCCAGAAAGGCTCTGCTCAGTTTCACATTCCCTCATGGGAAAGAGATTTGACTTTGACATTGCATCAGATCTGCCTCTGGGCATCCTCCACAGACCTGAAAGTCTGAGCCCTGGAAGAGTCAGAAAGCTGACATACTGCTCCCAGATTACCCTTCACAGGGGCTCAATCCAGCACCAGCTTTCAGAGTTCAGCTAATTTACTCACAGTTGGGTTTCATATGGCAAAGGGTTATCTCTGGATTCTTTTAAGAGTGGTATAAGAGTGGTGCACACACACCTGCCTGTGTGAAAAGCCCAGGGGCTAGAATGCTGACTCATCATAGGCAAAAGCTGGTCCAAGAGGACAGGATTCAATTCTCAGAAGTTCTCCTAAACTTTGCAGCAGTGAAAGGTAAGAAAGCATTTACCAAAATCATCCTGTTTAATCTCTGTCATCATTCAGCAGTGAATGCAAAATGCACTGTGCCACTCTCTGGCAAGACAAACTCCCTGACCTCTACTCATATAACTGTTTTTGTTTCAAATTGGCTTTTTTGATTGCAGGTAGAAACTTTTGCTCATGGAGAAAGGCAATAGCAATCTTTCTTTTTAGTACCTAAACAAAATCTTAGAACACACAAAAAGGTCTGGTACCTTCATTCCTCAACTTTTATTGTATGTTTGTATGTTCCTTTCTGCCAGTAAAGCACTGTAAAGAGAAGATGGTTGTAATCAGATCATTGGCTAAAACAACTGATCAATAGCAACTGCATATGCTGCAAAGAGCCTTTAATGGCACTTAATCCCCATTAGGCTGAGCTGGAGGAAGTTGAAGGGGAAACTGCATCACATTTCAACCATTTATAGCAGCATCCTGGTACTTGAATGGCTTTCAGGGAATGAGAGCGTTTGTTCTGAGATGCTCTGGGACAATCATCAATAGGATAGGAAACTATTGCATCATTATTATCCAGGAAATGCTCTGGGGACTCTCCAGGGAATTGACTACAAGGGTTATAATTTTTTAACAAGAGTTTATGTTGGGTCAACCAGCAAAGAAGTACCATGTGAAGACTTTCTACCATAGGTAATTAAATATGTCTTGGGATATATTTTACACTATTTATAAGATCAAAAAGGCCAGTTTTAATAACGTAAGCCACTATACTGTCTTTAGGAACGTCTCCTTCCAAATAAACATTATTCATCTTCCTAACATGTTATAATGCAGCCACATAACAATAGAAGTTTCAACATATTCTTGGTTTGCTTCCTCCCAAAACCAAACAAAAAATCCACACCAAGATTTACAGTACACCTATAGGTGGATAGAGAACATATTCTTGTGTGTTCCATGCCACTCCTCTGTGCTGAAACAACTCTACATGCACGCCTTTTCAGCCTACACATTTTGTTTTGCAAAGAGAAAAAACCAATACTAAGGATAAGGACCTTAAAATCTGTACCACCCATTTCATAGATACTAGGTGTTATCACAGGATTCAACATGAATTCCTAATGAATCCAGTGTTTAATTTACCTGGTGATGTATCTCACTGACTCTGAGAAACATAAAGCCTTTGAAAACCAAATTAAGTTGCAAGCCACTTAACCTGAACTGTGCGCTGTGGGTAACAGCCCCCGGGAATGATCAGTTTTGATTCCAGTTGCATTGTTAAGTGGAAGAAGCTAGATAAGCTTGTCAGGGCTGTGACTGAGATAAAAGGTTGAAGAAACTCTGCTCCACAGGCCAGGGGTCTGTGCATCTCTTCCCCCTATGTATACTTGGTATGTATGGAGAGAAACTCAACAAAGCCTATTTCACTGATGAGATCTAGAGCTGTACTGATTGCAGTTTCTCTTTACCAAGGGAATTTTTAGGAGCAAGTGCACTCTGGGAATGTCTGTGAGTCTTTTGGTGGCTCGGGTGAGTCTAGTGTTAAATGATATCTTCCATAAAATGGCACCTCTGATGCAGGAATGTTGAGTATTGTTTAAAAATGACAGTATTGAAATAGCAGCTGCCTCTCTTGTTCTCAGAGGTCTGAGTTTTGCTCATCTTCAGTGTCTAGAAGAGTGCAGGATATAAAGAGGCAGCTCTGCATCAATGCAACTCAGCTGGCAATACAGGCAGGAAAATACAGCTGATTGAGCTCACCTTAACTATCATCTAGCCTCAAGAGGCCCCACCACTTTCTTTGTGTATTGATTTTGCAGCTGGAAGGATATTTCACTTCACAAATCCAACCAACTTAGAGATATCATCAGACAAGTGACAACTTTGAGAAGAACATACATACTTCTGATTTCCTTAACAGTTTGTAGAAAAGGGTCTAAGACCAGAAACAATAGGCAGTTCTATGTTTACTTTTTAGACATAAAGATGTTAAGTCAGTCTGTATCAAGGGATTATATGGTCTCTTGGTGAAATTTGGCCATTGTATCATGTTTTTCAGAACAATTACACAAATGTGATGCTTAAAAAAAAAAAAAAAAAAAAGAGACTTCAGAGAGCCATCACTCTAGAGCAACTCTTGTGCAAGTCATCCAGAAGTTATTCTTCTGTGCTTTCCTTTCCTATCAAAGTCTTATAAAATGAAAATACTTTCCAGTGGGCACTCACTACAATACAGACAAGAGGCACATCCTTTATTGAGCAGACTAGGTTTCTTTGCCTTCATCCTGCAAAATCAGAGATTCAGAAACTGAAGATCTCAGTGCTCCTAAAGCTTATACTGGCAGTTTTACCAGTAAGACTAAATATAGAATTCTATTGAACTGAGCCTTATTCTTAAGGCTTCTTGTGTGTCATTTAAGCTTCTGATGGCTAAATAAAAGCTGCAGTAATATAAAGAGATTACAAAAAAACACCAGCCAATGGGACCAAAGAGGTTATCCCATGGTGCTGTTTTGCAATTTGCTTCATAGCTGCCTCATGAAGTCCTCTGCCTTCCTAAAATAATATGTAATTTGTATTCAAGACAGATGCTTTCTACAAGCAAATGGGAATAAAGCATAGCAGAATTCTTCAAGAATGCTGATTTTTTTTTTTGTTTTGTTTGTCTATTTTGAATCTTCAAAATGACAACTGCTTTGTGAGAGACTTAGGAATCTGGAAGGAGGTTTGCAGAGGAGAATGAAATCGTATCTCTGATCCTTCTGTATTCTATCCTCTTGAAAAAAAGTACTTGTGCTTGCCTTCCTGCAAAAATCAGTACAATGCCAACTCACTTTTTGACAGTTTTATATAACATCCTGCATTGTGGAAGTATTTTGAAAAGTTTATTTTGGTGTTGTGTTACTATTAGTCTAATCAAAACAGTTAAGCATTTTAATAAACATGACTGAATAAAAACACATATCTGTCTGAAAACACCAGTGATCCACATTATTGTCTACAGTTTCACATACCAGGAGTTGAAGACAGCTGATAGAGTAATCCCCCAAAGATAAAAAAAAGAAAAGCCTATTTAGATAAATTACATATTCCCAGTTGTTCGAGCTTCTCATGTTAGGGGCTTTATTTGTTTAAATGACATCCTCTGCAGTGTGTGTAGAAGAGATGACTGGGTCAGTAACAGTGTAAGGATGTATGAAGACATGAACTTCAGTCTTCTAGGCTCAGCTCAACCTCCTGAGAGTAAGAAATGGCTCTCAAAGCTGGGCTGCAAGGTTGCCTGGGGCTCTTGCAGAGACTGAGACCAGGGAGACGAGCTACCTCTCCACAGGTGGTGAGCATTGTTGAGGGTCTATGTGGCATCAGAGGTGAGGAAAGAGGTCTCCTGGATCTTATTTGAGTTGTCACAGAGACAAAGCCCCAACCTTACCTCAGTGGTATGACCAGATCTGGTGATGCATGGCATCCCATGGCAGCACTCAGGGAATTGCCAGGGGTGGCAGTGGGGCACAGAGGTCCCTTTGCTGGCCTGATAGAAGTCCAGGAAGCTTTGCGACTCCACTGTGGGCTTGGATGTGGGACACTGTGGAGGCTTATCTGGCCCTCATGCTATAAGCCCCACTGCTCTTCTACATAGGCACCTACAGCCCTGTCAGATGAGGTCTGTATCATGCCAAGAGGGATTGTGTGGCTCTGGGGAGAGGTCCAAGGATATGGAGATCCTTTTTTTGTGCCCTCGGACCTGCTGGAGAAGGAGAACTCAGGGAGGAGTGGACAGATTCCACAATTCTGTGCATCAACAAATGTTTGCACAGCTGGGGTTGAAAATAGGGATTTGAATTTTAGGACACTGGGATCGTCTTTGAAGATCAAGAACTGCCAGGAAAAGACAGGATTGACGTGCTCAGGTAGGGAATCTTTGCCAACAAACTGGCCAACTTGGTGAAGAGAGCTTTAAAGTGGGAGTGAAGAGGGTCGTGATGATGTTGCCCCCTGGAAGAGGTGGACTGGTTTGGTAAGCAAAGGGTGCAGAGTGATGTGGAGAAGACTTTTAATCATCAAAACAGGGCAGAAGGGAGTCTACCCTAAGTACATGCACACAGATAAGGAAGTACCTACAGGATATGGAGGAAATTCTCAAAACTTCTTTTAGGAGATCAGCATGGCTGAGCGTCTCTCTCGAGTGCCAGTACACTAACACATGCAGGATGGGGAACAAACAGGGAGATATAGAGGCCTGTGAGCAATTGTAGGACTATATAGGATTATATAGATCTCTTTGGAATCATGGAGAGGTGGTGAGATAGCTCACATTGTTGGAACAATACAGTGACTGAATAAAGGCCTTTTGGGAAGGATATGCCAGGATAGTGAGGGGTGGAGTTGCCTCATACATGAGAGAGGAACAGGAAATCATTAAACTCTGCCTTGGGATGGATAAGGAGCCAGCTGAGAGTTTATGGATTTAGATTAGCAGGCAAAACAACATGGGCAACATTGTCATGGCTGTTTGTAACAGAGCCATGATCAAGAAGGAGTATTATGTGAGTGTTTCTTCAGAAAAGTTCCTCACTTTTGCAGGCCGTGGTCCTCATGGGAGACTAAACAACTCAGTATCTGCTAAACAGATAACACAAC
Source organism: Oxyruncus cristatus (assembly GCA_013399855.1). Classification (NCBI taxonomy): domain Eukaryota; kingdom Metazoa; phylum Chordata; class Aves; order Passeriformes; family Cotingidae; genus Oxyruncus; species Oxyruncus cristatus. The sequence continues at coordinate 1,123,930 of VXAY01003149.1, read as the reverse complement.
AGTGCATAAGCAATACTGAAGGTTTCTGGAGTGTGTTGATGGTAACTTCTTGACACAGGTGATCAAGAAGCCAGTGATGAGGTGTGATCTGCTGAACCTCATAATTACAAGCAGGGAAGAGCTGGTGGGTGATGTAAAGGTCAGAGACAGCTTTGGTTGCTGTGACCATGGAATGGTGGAGTTCAGGATAGTGCAAGAACAACTGGAGGAAGGCACCAGAGCAAAATGGGGGCCTACTGTCTGGAATGTAGGTCTCCAAAGAAAGGTCTTAGGATCCTGGTGGACAACAAGCTGACCATGAGCCAGCAAGGCACCCACATAGAAAAGACAGTCATCAGTATCCTGGGCTCCATTAGGGAGAGCTTTGCCAGCACGGTAAGGGAAGTGATTCTTCCTTTCTGCTCAGCACTGATGAAACGACATCTGGCATGTTGGGTCCAGTTCTGGGCTCCCCAGCACAAAAGGGACGTGGATATAACGAAGAGACAAGGGCTACAGAAATTAATAAGGAACTGCAGCATCTGACATACAAGGAGAAGAAGGGAAGTCTTAGCAGGGGGATCCTAACAATGTGTAAAGGTCTGATGAAAGGAGTAAAGAAGATGAAGCCAAACTCTTCTCAGTGGTATGCAGTGAAGAGATGAGACAACAAGCACAAATTCAAAAAATAAAAAATAAGGGGTTTTTTTGGCTACAATAGTGGTCAAACAGTAGTACAGTTTGCCGAGACAGCTTGTAGAGTCTTCATCCTTGGAGATATCCAAACCCCATCTTTTCCATGTTGTAAGAAACCTGGTATAGCTGACCCTGCCTTTAGAAGGGGGGCTGGACTGTAAAGTCTCCACAGATGCCGTCCAACATCATTGATAATGTGATTCTGTGAGTCATTAGTGTGAGGGTCCATAGTCACTTTTTGTCTTTTGGGAGGAAATGTCACAGGGACTGGAACTGTACCATAGGCACCCCTATTTCTGCTGGAAGGGAGCCACACTGCAGTACAGCCTGGTTTCTGCAAAGTCTCCCTTGAGCACTGATGATCTAATTTTTCTTCTAAATCAAGAAGGTTTTTAGAGGGCCTTGGTTTTCTTCCCTAGTCCAGTATAATCCCCTTGAAAGTCCCAGGTGGAGGGGCAGAAAGAGAAAATTCCAATGCAGCACTTGTTTCACCCCACAGAAAAACTTGACAAGGCTGAGATTCTAAGAGGAGTTCAACACAGACAGAAGAGCACCAGACTGAGGTACACACAGCAAACAGAAAGCTGACAAGCTGTTGCATTTTGTAGCAGATGCAACTCTAACAGCGTATGTGGCTTCATTCCTAGATATAATGAGTTGCAAACACACACTGGGAATGCTGTTTTTGTTCAAAAAATAACTCGTCAGTTAATATACAATATGTGCACTGGATGAATGTGCGCTTCTATTCCCATAATGCAGTGAGAGATCACAGAGAGGAGCTGTCACACTTTACTGGACTGATACTGATTATTTTGGCTGTTCATATCATTGCTGTCTATTTGTCTTCTGAACAACGCAGTTAAAAAGCTAATGCTCAAAAATCAAATTAAAGGATGTCTCTTCTACCTCAAGAAGTACAGTTCCAGGCTGTTTAAAGGAATGGATATATTCTGCCTGAGTTCGAGCTGGTGAGATGTACTCACATCTTCTGTGCAAAAGACTGGAGATGAAGTCATGTAAGCACCAAAATGCAGATAAGTTGTCGAACAGATCAGATAGAACAGATCAGATATGTCTCTTCTGTGTACTCAGGCAAGGAAGCAGGAAGAAGAGGGAACAGTGACCACTCACTGGGAGCTCCAGAATGGATTAAATATCATCAAGAGGGTGTATACACAGAAAAATGCTTCCTTCAAGACAACACAAAGGCAAAATCACTAACTAAACATGAACGTGATATCAGGGCAAATAAACAGCACACTCAGGCAGATATCCAAACACCTACACAATTCTGCCAATTCAAATTTACAGCATTAACCTATGAATGACAAGCCTCACAAACTTCGAAGGTAAGATGTTCAAAGTAAATTTAGTTTCTAATATGGAATACAGTGAAATATGAAGGAAGAATTGCTAACAGAAAAAACGCTGGTGAAAAGAATTTCTGAGACATTAAGTATGTATACACCAGAATCAATATCAAAGAGGTAAAAAAATAGCAGAATAGTAAATTAAGAAAAGTGACTTCTTTTTTTTCCTTCAGTTTGAGGGTCCAAGAAGATCACAGGCTGAGCAGCAAGGCCCACTATGCTACAGTCACGTCCTCAGCTGCAGCCTCTATCTCAATGAAAAAGAAAATTATTTGAGGCACTAGCAGTAAAGGGAGACAAGGCTGTGATCATAAACTTGTTTTCAGTGTTGCCATTAGTGTTCAGATATTGAATTTTTAATTAGTTTTTGTAAGCTAATAACAACAGAATTAGGCTTGCAGTCTTTGACACAGGATGCCATATTTCTGCTGCCACAACAAATTGCAGAATCATATGCCTGATCAAGGTGCTGAAAGGATCAAAGTGAGTGCAACTTCCTTGTCAGAAGCAACTTTTCAAATCAGCTTCTTAAGGACATACCTCCTACTAAGCCCTTTTTTTCAACTGTATTTTAGTTTTAATTCTGCCAGCCGTCCCATTTTGGAGCTTGCTAGTGGACTCTGAATCAGATTAAGAGGTCTACCGAGCATAGATGAGAAAGGTGGAAGAGGAAGAAACTAGGTAAACATTTAAATTTCTGGTCTAGGGCTACTAAAAGATACTGATAGGTCAATGAATGAAGACAGTTGTGTTTTGCAACCTAAAGTCTCTGCTGATTCTGAGAGAGGGAAAGGAACTGACGTGATTGCAGAAGAGAACTTTTTTTTGAACTTCAAAAACTGTTGTTAAGAAAAAAAAAAAACGACACTATTGGGAAGTTTACAAGGTGAAGAACTCAAAATTACGAAATGCCTCAAACCATGTCTGTAGATAACCTACAACCTGCCCAGACACATGTACATTATCAGAATATATTTAATTGTACAACTTTATGTGATAAACACATGATATGTGGTATCATGTTCATCTGCAGTACTCCTGTCTCATGCAATTTACGGGACAGACCTTGCCCTAAGGATGTATCAAAGTGAAGGGGACAGTTATGCGAAAGACTCCCATCTCTGTCTGGTTTCTGAGACAGGGGCATATGAGGTGAAACAGGATGAAAATTTCCAGAAGGAAAACTGTCTTCCTGATTAAGTCCCTTGACTATCATCTTGATCTCTGATTTTTTTCTCTGTCTAGATCATGGTTTTTCTGTGTGATACTGATCATAGCATTTTGCAAACTCTCTGTGATCACTCGTGTTTCATTTTCTGAGTGCCCAATCTGACACAGCTGGAGTATTGAACTCTAATAATTGAGAAAGTTTGATATGAACTGTGCTCTGAACACATAAAAGGCAGCCAGAATGCACTGAAAAAACTAGGCTCTGGTCTTGAAGATTAGCCTCTAAAAATGAATTGATATAGGGCAATTTTGGCTTTAGTCTCAGTGCCTCTGTTCCCAATTTGTAAAACTGAGACACCATCCTGTTACCTGGCTGGTGTGTTGTATAAATAAATTCATTATTATCTACAAAAAAAAAGACACAGACATCAGAATCAGATAAAAGACCCTGAGAAAGGAATACATTCGTGCTCAGTGTAGCCTTTGGATATTAAGCATTAAAATGACATGTGGGACCACTCACCAGAAAAAGATGAAGAAAAACTGTTGTGGATTATGTAGATTAAAGACTTTATCATAGCACATGCGCACAGTTTGCAGACACAAGACTGTAAGGTACTAGCTCAGGTATTTCCTGGCTGTCAAGCTCCACTGTCTTTTCAAATAAAATTTTCTGCTTTGTTTAGAGATATTTGTATAGCTATAAATTTCTGACATTCCTACATGGACAGTTAAGAGCCAGCTATATAAATCTCCATTACATGGATAAGGATTTGAATCTAAGCCATTTGGACCAAGAAAGAGAAAAAAAATCTAAATAATTCAGAAAATACTTTTTTTTTTTTTTTCAGTAAATCAAATTCCCAAATTACTGAGATTAAGGGGACATTTAAAAGAGAATTTTTTCTAGATTCTCAGATGTCAGCTACAGAAAACATGCCCCGGACATGCACAGTTTTTTAAGAGATTATGATCTTTTTTCATGGTACCCTTATCAGGTCTTCCATATCAGAAGAAGTGCTAGTCATGATACAAGAGTTTGAACTGCTGGATAGTTCAAACATATTTCCAAGAAGACAAGGAGTCCAGATAATAACACGCATTTGCTCAGCTCCATTTGCTTCTCCCTGAAGTCAGGTCAGAGCTTATTTTCAAAGCCTTCAATACACCAAAATTTATTCTTAAAATAAATCTTATTTTTAGGTGTCCTTGGCCACTTCTGAATTTTGTTGCAAGGGGTGACATATTCGTATGCATGGGAACAGCAGAGGTCTCAGCAGATACAGATCAGAAACGCATGCCCCTTCTGAAGGCATGCAAATTTCTCTTTTTTTAAACACAGCTACCTAAACTTGGTGTGTCTGCATGTCTGCTGTATCATTACCATTTCTGTTAAAAGCAAATGTATTTGAAAATCTGTAGCTAAACTGCACCATGAGATAAAATGCGGACTTTGGGGAATGGCATGACAACTACACAGCAACAAAGTGATGAGCACTGTTTCACTACATCAGGACTGAAGAGATCAGACAAAAACGAGAAGGGCTACCACATCCTACCTGAGACCACTCAGAATAGATTTCCTTATATTTGGCCCTCAGGTAACATCACAATAGCCAGGGAAAGTTTTCAGAACTGTAATATAAATAAATAAACTGTAAACAAGACCCATTTTTCTCCACCTCAAAAGGGCAACAAATCCTTGCCATTAGATCAAAACCGATATTTGAGTAATAGAAAATGAATAAACAAACCAGCATTCTTGATCTCAGTGTTATTTTTCTTTTTTGTTTTTTTTTTATTCACTTTTATATTTACGCCTGACTCTTTTCTTTACAGAGCTTTTTACCTGATGTTCTGTTTTCTCTGCTGAAGTTCAGGCATATACAGTACCTGTTTTATTAGTGTCACTTGGCTTTTCATTAGACAAGGAAAATGAGCCTCTACAGCATTCAAGGAAGAGACCAATAAAGATATATTACTGCCACTTCACTCAATAAGAGCAGATGGGTCATAATAGTATGGCTGATACCAGTGCATTTGTAGAGTAATTCTTTCTTATCAGGCAGTTAATGAAATGAATTTCTATCATAGCATCTTTAAAATATAATACTCTCACAACTGTCTTTAAAGACCTATTTCGAAGCAAATATGTTATCTATCAAAATATTCATTAAAATTAGGTGCAGGCCTACAGGAAGAGACAGATTAAATCACTGAGGCATCTGGGCCTCTTATTCCTCTAATGTGACCTCATTATATCATAATTTGTTATTGCAGAAATTTAATTTTCTGATGCCATGGAATTATTGAGGGTCTTCTCTTTTCCAGCATTTTTACTCTACCTAATTGTAAACTTCAAGATCATTTGGTATTTGATACTGGTTGGCTCCAAGATTGGATAGGAAACCGATAGCCTGTAAATGAGGAAGCACTTAATGAGGAAAATGTGATGACATCTATTGACTATATTCTGAGGTAAGATAAATAAATAACACTTTCACTTGAGATGTCCTTAACTTCTCCTCAACACATTTGTTGACTGCTCAGAGCAGATGCTTCTTTGCTGCAATACCAAGTAAAGAGGGAGATTCAAGACTAACCACGGCCATGAGCCTACTGGCACTACCACTGAGCACCACTGATCCAAGGGTTATGGAGGACAAATTACCTTACATGTAATCTTGACTGGACTTTAAAAATCACAGGACTGACATGACAAACACTCCAGTTAAGATATGCTCCCATAAGAATTCTTCATGCACTTCCAGAGTTCTTCACTTGGATCCTTCTTCCCTCCTGCTGAAATACACAGGAAAAACAAATTACTTTCATGGCACTCTACTAATCCTCCCCAGTTGAGGCCTGACATTGGAAGACTTCAAATTTTCCAGGAATGCATAACCAAAGTTCTACTACCTACCAGTTCTTTTATGGCAGAAAATCTTGGGTAAACAATGTGATGATATTGCCCTTCAGAGAAGGGTCTGTAAATTTTGGATACTGCACAGTTGTTGCATGTGGAACGCAAAAACAAAGCACCTGTTAATACACATAGCTCCACATTCAAAGCTATTGCAAACTGGGGTAGAATAATAAGAAGCACATACCCTCAGTGAACAATATTCCAATGTTCCTGTAGTTTCCCGCAGCAATCATGAAATGCACTTCAAGGCTTGATCACCATGGCACAGCTTCTCCTGCCGCTATGAAGTTTGAAAAAACCTTGTGCAAGACCAAGTGTTAAAGAACTTCCCCTTCAGATTTAAAACAAAATAGCCTTAACTAAACAATTAAGAAAAAAAAAAATCGGGTATGAGCAACTGAACTGAGTTTTTTACAAGTACAGCAATATGAAGAATGCATCCAAATTGCATGCAGCTTTGTCATGTCCTAATTTACACATATACTTGTGAAGGCTAAAATTAAAAACATTAAGACAGTTCTAAATCAACACAGAGTGGGCTAGCATCAATATTCATACGCAAAATTTGGCCAAGGTATTCAGCTTCATTTTCTATGGATGCATCAACTTTTAATTCTTTAGTGGGTAAATAAAAATACCTTTGTAATGGTGTTCTAGGTGACAAAAGATTCTACGATAGAGAGGTTAGCACTTCATGACCTCAACATATAGAATAATAACTTGGAATGTTCAATTTTTTTAATGAAAACAAAAAATCTTTTGTTTTCCAATCTGCAAGTGGATATAAGAATTATAGATGATAACAAGAAAAAACCCAAAAGACATCTTATGCATGTAAACTCCCTGATGTTTAAGCGTGTTTAACTAAAACCACTTTTCTTAATTATCTTGTAGCTCAATAATCTAATAATAATTTCAGTAAACCCATAAATAGTGCTTAAAACACAAACTCCATTTTTAATCAGTGAAAACTGCCATTTGTTGAACAGGTTTTTTGAGTAACAACTTTGCATTCTTATTAATAATGTGGATTTATAGGAAAATCAAAACTATATTAATTATACCATATCCTCATTATATATTAATAGACTCAGAAACCAAGCATTTTGTGCCTTGCAGACTGAGGTGTAATATTTATATGAGGCTTTGCTGCAGCAGCCAATGTGGCACTTAGTTCTAATGTACCTACTTTAGAGTATTGACTTGGTGCCCCTGGGACACGAGCTCAAATCCCAGCCGGGAGTGCAGATACACTGCACTGAGCCTCCAGAACGGTGTCTTGGGGGTTTTCACTTCTCATAAGGGGATGAATTTTGTTAATGGATGCAGTTTGTGTTTTGAGACATCCGTTTCTGAATGCAGCACGTGTGTCTTACATCTATTCCAACCAAGGCTATGGATTTCTCGTGCTTCAATGGGAGACAGACCTGAGAAGATGCAGCATCTCAAGGTCAGCAACATGCAGCTCTATAAGCACAATTACACACAACCCTCACACAAATCTATGAGCTGAAGTAATACCTCATCCTCAGAGCATAGTAACAGGAATGCTGCTTCTTGCACTGCACACAATGTATTTGCCTGGCTGGGAAGCCTGGTTGCTTTTGCAGCTGGTGGGATCCAGTGTCTGGGTTGCTGTTTTCGGGTATAAGCTGAGAGTGGAATGACCGATCAATTGCATCTCCATGACAGCAGCTCTCATAGAGCAACTGCTTAAGTCAGATGCCAGACTTGTGACACTACTTGATCATCAGTGGTCTCTGCAACTTAACTGAGTTTGCTGGGTTTTGATCTAGTTGATTCGGAGTCCAGATTGTTTATTTTGAAGACTGATAAAGATGACTGAAGCTGCCAGACAGATGTTGAACTCCATTAGCATCCATACGAATGTTAACTATGCTGATCTACCCTGCCAACAATTTCTATACTCACCCCAGCCCCAGGATGCTCCTTTGAGAGAGCAGTTGTTCAAAAGGGCCTTTACAGGAAACCACTTACCCTTGAGCACCTACCTGTTGACTGATATGGAGGAGTGTAGAGGGCTCCTAATAGAAACATTCGCTTGTAGTTTGCCACATCACTACCCTGTCATTCAAGGGGATGGGCACCCATCGTATCACTGGTTCTCCCTGCCATATACTTTCCATATCTGTGGGTGCTGCCACATGTCTGGGCCACAGTGGCCTTGAGAGATCTCAAAGGAAAGAGAGGTCAAAAATATCACCCAGTCCTTCTTCTGGGCCCAGGAGACTTAAAGAAAAGCAGTGACATTGCTGGAGGGAATTGCTCTATGGAGTATGAGCCCATTGGAAATTACCTTCCACAGGGAAGTTGTGGGTCCATTAGCCTCATTTACAGGCAAAGCCTAACAAACCATGCTCAGGTGGAGACTTCAACTCTCTACCTTACAAAGTCCTAACCCATTAGCAAAGCAGGGAGTGATGCTCTTGTAAAGAGAGTTAATTCCTCCCTCCCACAAAGGAAATGGCAGACGTGCCTAGTGACTGTTCTTCGTCTCTTTTTAGCTTTTCTAAGTTCATTTTCTTGACTTCACCATCCTCATAAGTGTCTGCAGCTCAAGCTGTGTCATCTGAATAAGTCATTAGTCACTGAATAGCCAAGTGAGGAACAGTCAGCTGGGGAGGATTTAGGGCTATATAATACTGATCTCTGCCCTCTGTGGATTATAAGCATTTTTCTAAGTGCCTCTAATTTTAATCTCTCAAGCTGTGGCTTGTACAAAAATATATTCAATGGCCTCCTCTCTAGTGTAATATCTTTATATTAAGGATTTTCTCTTTCACCTCAGGAAGTAAGCTTTGTGGCAGGCCATCTCATTTAAAACGTAGTATAACAACAGTGGCATTTTTCTGTGGAAAATTGGAAGTACCACAGATGATAGATTCAACTCTTGCCTCTGTCCGGTTGCAAGTGTTGGAGATGGAAAAAATAATGTTGAAACACATAGCTGAAAGTTCAATCTTTCCAGTTAGTGAAAGTAAGTAATTTACTTCTGTCAGCAAGTAATAATTATCTGTATAGAAATCATAGTGATGGAGAAAGACAGCCCAGCAGGGTAAAAGGAGAATAAGAAATCTTTGGATTTTCTGAAAGCCTTCAAAAGGATCAGTAAGCAAACTCTCTGTAGCTCCTTCCTGCCACTGTGCAAACAGGATAGCAACACACAAAGAAAATTAATAAAAAATTCAATAAAATAAAGCAGACACCTAACAACCAAAAACTCTCTTGTGATCCAGATAAGGCCTGTGGTTAGTGATGGGATTCAGCTTCAGGGAATGGGAAATAGGTAAGGCGACAGAGGCAATTTGGGTTTAATCCTGCTTTCAGGAGAGTCAGACTGTTTTGGGCTTTGTCTGGGGTTATGCCCATGTGAAAACATCAGAGCAGATGTGAATGAGTCAGACCAAAGTTTCAGAAGTATGGATCAAGTGCTTCTGCCTAAGTCCTGGCTGAACTTCTGTCCTGATTTGTTCATTTCTGTACTTCTCACTCAGCACATCACAAAGTGAAGGAGCCTTTTCATAAGCTTCTCTGCGCTTGCTGACCTACAGGTTGAGGAAGTCCAGTGGCTTCTGATGACCATCGGGACTATTCCCAGTCCTCTGCTTTGTTGTGTGCTAGGACAGATCACTACTGTGCAATTTCAACCAGGTCCATGGATGGCTTTAAGGGAGCTTATTTTTAATGGATGACCCTCACAGCCTTGGGTTTTTTACCTTTTTTGTCACTCTCTGCACTAGTTTGATTATTCAGCAACATACTCCTTTCAGACTGGGCAGGGACTGTAGTTTCAGGGACTGAGAAGCCAGTAGAGAAGCCAGACATAAGCAGAAGCTTATGAAAAGACCTTTAGAAACAGAGCAAGCATATCAGCACTTTTCAACTATAGGTTGAAAAGTGATTATCTGATACTTCTGCCAGTGCTTTCTCCCAAGTGTGTTATTTTTTCTTCATGTACTGTGAGCAATTTCTCTTCATTAGACACTACTATTTTTTAATAAATTCTTAAATTTGTCTGCATGTACCCATCCTTAGACTTAGAGCTTTCTGTTCCCTGCCTTAACCAAAACATCTTTCACACTGCCAGGGCTTCCTCCACGAATTGTTTCTGATCGGCAGTACAGCTTCATCTGCAGTCAGTGCCCTGAGCACTGTGCCTTCCCTATCAACCGTTTCAGGCAGGAGCGAAAACACACCCTATCCGCCTATGATATCCTCTTTATTTCCTTGTTGCAGCCCTTTTCATTTCTCCCTGGCTGTTCTCTGACAGCTGCAGCCCAGGCTCCAATCTGCTGCAGGTGGCTCTTTTTGCCCTTCAGGCTTTCTTCACCATTGTGATGCATTAATGAAGTAGAGCTCCCTGTCAGACTTCATCAGCAGTCTTGTGAAGGCAGAATGAAATCACTTCTATTGACCCACTGGCATATTTATAGGCTCCTTCTTTTTGCTGAGTATGGCAGTTATCACCTTTCCATCCCCATGTTGTGTTTATTCAGCAGAAAGCTAAATCACATCTGTGCACAAGTGGAACATTAATCAGTAAACGTAAGCCACTCATAAAGACTGCTGAACCTATCTAATTACCAGAGCTGGGATAGCTCACAACACCTACCCTTCAGAGGGGTTCACAACCCTATCAATCCACGAGCCTCTAAACAGAGCCCAGCAAGTTCAGAGACTTTTTCAGCTCTCCTCTTGCTTGACTGTCCCCAGAAAGCAGCATTTTAAAGTTTTCCTGGACTTGTTCCTGATGCTTCTCTTTTTTCCTAAAGAAACAACAACAAACCCACTTCAGAGCAATTGTTTCGTTTCATTATTGGATTTTTTTTTTTTTTTTACTTTATCGCTTTTCTCCTCTTTCTTAAATTTCTAAATATCAAAATCGAACACCCTTTGTGTTATTGGGGTTGGAATTTATTGTATCAGTTCATACTATATGACTAGATGAAGCATAATACTATATTAGTATGGTTATATTTTCAATAATGACGCATAAACAGCAAAAGTTTTTAATCAACTTCGTATGAAAAGAAGTTATATGCAGTATGCATACATACAATGGAAAAAAAGACAAAGTTTTTATTATTTTCTAATGAGACTACAAATTTGGCTGTCCAAGATAGCTCTATGGGTAGATATACATCAACTTCTAAAAAGCTTCTGATTCAGTCTTGATTCATTCTGATGAAATTAGTAGTTCTCCATCTGAGTCTCAGCTAAGCTCTTTATTTTCTCAAATTTTTATCAGCTTCGTCTACAACAGATTAAATGAGTTAAAAAGTGGAAAATCTACAAATCTGTAAATAGGGAAGCATCGTCTCCTGGGAATATTTCCAGACAGTATTTTTTTCTTAGTCCAGTGCTGTATTCAACAGTCAAGAGGAAAATCTTGGAGGTAGATTTTGCCAATGGCTTATTTCAACTATTTATATTTTAATAACACTGAATCTAAGAATCAGGATTATGGATGATCTGTATGAGAGAGAAAAGCAGTTCAGAAAAGGACTTCGGGGTCAGGACAATCAACACAGTGTTTCCTGGAAGCAAAGGAATTAAATATGGCCCTTGACTGAGGGATCAAGGGAACATCAGTTAGAGAGTGAGAGTGGTTTTCACTACAGTGACAAAATTAGCAAAATCCTCTAACTGGCAATGGCCTCTAAGTTTATCGTATGTGAGAATGTAAAAAGAGACCTCCAAGAATGATTTCAGTAACTAGAAACGTTGATTACCGTGAGAAGTTAAAGATACTCAGTTTAGAGTACACTATTCAGTAGGAAATATGATCAAATAATTTCTCAAAGAGAATACAGATTTCAAATTGAGTAAAGTTACTTAGCTAAGGAGATAAAAATACAGCAAGAGGCTGAGCTTGGTCACTTTTGCTGAATCAATGCAGTGTTAAAATAAGATCTAAGATAAATTTAAAATAAAGCAAAACAAAAATAGAGAAAAGTTACTTAGATCTGCACTGGTTTCTCTGTCACTAATTTAAACCAAGAAAATAAATCCTCCAAAAATAGATGCTGTATTTCAGCCCGAACTTATTGTATTTGATAGAGAAATAATTTTGTATAATTTTAGGTTAGATGATTTTATACCCAAGTGGGTAATAACTGAGATCCTTTGGGGGTGGCCTTTTCATACTGAACAGTGATCTGTCTTCATGTCCACTAATAGGTCTCACTTGAACTCTTAAAAATTTGAGTGATAGTAAAATGGATAATTAAAATTTTAGGGGCTTGCCTAAGTTATTAAAGAAAATTATTAGGCCCTGTAGGAGATGGCTGAGAAATTCATATTCACATCACTAGAATTCAGGTCAAAAAGGATCAGTTGCAAGAATCACGTAAATTGTACACAGTCAGAAATCCAACAAACTCAAATGTAGATTATTCAAATAATTTTTCAATGGATTTGCAGTCTCTTTTAATTTACCTGCCAGCAGTTTTAAGGAAACCCATGGTTCTAATTGAAGAACTAGAAATACAGAGAAATTCTGTTCAGCAACTTTATTATCTACGTATTGAGATGAACTTTTGGCTCTTTTAATCAGAAGAAAGTCATGAGACCTAGTCTACATGAACTCTTTCTGATTAATATTTTGTTCTAGTCACAGAGATGTAGTTTGTTGCCTTTGCTGGGAAGTTTCACTGAACTATAGTCAAAAAACATCAGATGACCATGCTTCATCTGAATGTCCCTCCCAAATAATCACTGCTGGTAATTTAACATTGATAGATTATAAGGGTTTCTTAGTATTTATTTAACAGGTTTTAATTTTTTTTATCCACAGAAAAAAAGAGTGGTCTTGCCCTTGAATGACACTAGTTCAAGTGATTTTCAAGCTTCAGCTCAGTTTGTAAAAAGCTTTAGGTATTTCCTTAGAAAGGCAAGCTAGAAATCCAAGATAAGCCTTTATTTATGGCATCTGAAATCTTTCAAATACAATAGCCTAGTACGTATGAATTAACCGGACTTTATTGTGAGAAATAAGATTTTTCCAAGAAAAGTCAAAGAAAACTAGGGGATCTTTCTCTGGCTTCTGAGTACTTAAAAGAAGCTCATCATGTATGAGGAATTGATTATACCGTGTTGAAAAAAAATGAAAGAATCAAACAATGCATATATTTTCTGGGGGAAAAAGAACAGCGATCTGCAAGACGCCTGTGATCTCAACATCCATGTTCTCTATACATGTAAGAAACTTTAGCTGCCTGCTCCCACTGGTGAGGGTCTATTGAACAGTGGAACAGATACAACCTAAGATTATTTACGTTTCCTTTTCTAGCAGATAATAGAAGGGAGACTACATGAATGTGTATAAACACAACTATAGAATCAGAATCCTGGAAATGTCTTTGCCATCATATCACTCACTACACAACACAGTCACCACGAAACCAACAAAGACTTTCCCAGAGGTGATGCCAATTAATTCAGCTTTCAAAAAGTGAGGATGTCAGGGAGGCAAGAAGGCTCCAAATGAAGACATTTTTTTGGATTCCTCATTTCCCCATAGGTCTAAAAATCATAGATCTATAAAATCATTAAGGTTGGGAAAAAAAAAACCCTCTAAGATCAGCAAGTCCAACTGTTCACCTCTAAACCATACCCCTTAGTGCCACATCCATGCATTTTCAAACACTTTCAGTGATGGTGATTACACCACTTCCCTGCACAGATTGTTCCAATGCCTGACCCCCCACACCTTTTAGTAAAGTATTTTTTCCTAATATCAAATCTAAACCTCCTCTGGCCCAACTTGATGTCATTTACTCTTGTTCTGTCAGCTGTTTACACCTCATTACAATCTCCTTCCAGGTAGTTGTAGATAGAGATAAGGTTCCTCGAGAGCCTCCTTTTTTTGAGGGCCAAACAACCCCAACTCCCTCAGCTGCTCCTCATAAGACTTGTGCTCCAGACCCTTCACCAGCTCTATTGCCCTTCTCTGGACATGCTCCAGCACATCAGTGTCTTTCTTCAGTAAGGTGCCCAAAACTGTACACAGGATTCGAGGTGCAGACTCACCAGTGCTGAGTGTAGGTCTGAGTACAGTCCATGTATCCAGCTATGCTACAGCGTTGTTATTGGAAGTAATCCTTCCACTGCATGCTTCCAGAAGACCACTGAAGAGTTGCTGAGACCAGGCACTAGTTTCTGGTCTCACAATTCCCAACTACCAAGACAAGAGTGAATGTACACATGCATGTACGCACATGAGCTCAAGTACTCTTCTGCCCTCCTGCCTCACACTTTCCAGCATGCACTGGAGCAATGAATTCAACAGTTCCCCTCTTCCCTACATGATTCAAGAGAATTGGAGACTTGGAGGGTGTTTTCCTTGTCCTCATTTAACTGTTTTGTCTCTAACTTCCATCTTTTAAAAATATGTCAGAAAAGAGCCCTTTAGTGAGGGCTTGTAATTCTCAAGATTAGGTGACCGGATTTATCTTTTCCACACTCATTTTACCTTCAGCAAGACAAACACTCCTTTAGCAGTACCCTACAGACAGTTTGCATGGGTTCCTATTGCCCCAGTGACTGCTCTGCCCAATATATCCCGGATGATCTTATAGGATGCAGCACCTTATTATAGCTCTGTGTCTTTCATAGACTCTTCCTAAGCCTACAAATTTTAACACTTCTATTATTGATCTACATACTCCTCATAACATAGGCTCTTCAAGGGGCAGCTTTTCTTCAGTGTCTTGTTGACTGATATACATCTGCCATGCCGAGTCAAAGTGCCACTGAAGCAGTGAGGGTTAATGGCACACCAGGTATTTTGACTAAAAGGGGAAATATGATGGAGGTAGAAGGGATGGGAAGAAGAGAGAAGAATAGCAAAATTTGACAAATGCTTTTCTCAGCATTATGTCAAACATGTTTACAGAATTGCACAATTAATAAAAAAACCTGAACTAGAGTCCCTAATTACTATTCTACACAGGGCAGAACACTTCTTCATTATCCCTTTTTGAATTGATTGTGTACATCAAACAGTCAAGATATAAATAAAATATGCCTGCATGCATAATACCCTCACATTAAAGCAGAAGGCAATTAACCTATGATTTTTCATTAATTAAATTAAAATAGCCCTCTGAAAATGTCTCAAATCAAAACAAGTTCCTTACAGAGTATTTTTTTCTTGCCATGATGCACAGAGCCTGCTTGTAAAATCATTGGTCCAGTGCAATTACAATAAACCTCCCCAATGTTATCAAAGTCTACCAATTTGCTTCTGTGGCTCTATTGATCAAAGTGTTAATCCCAAATACAATATTGGTTTTATTTTTCCATCTTTAATATTTACTGATGCTTGTCCACCATTTAACATATGGTTTACATTTTATTTTTGCTAATTATATTGAGGTGCTTTGCAGAATTACAGTGCATATTGATCTGATCAGAAATTTGGCAAATAAGACTTTATGAGTGGGTCACTTTTCTCCTCTTAAATTTATATAGACAATAATAAACTTGATTAGTGTAAGGTTTTATTAGCACTTAGTGGTTATCTCCAGTTAACTGAGTTTAGTTCATGTTGCCGGAGAGAGGTAAGAGTCAGTCAGCTTCTTGCCCTATACACAAACATATTCCTTTTCAATCATTCTATTCAGATAAATTAAGTTGCACTAAAGACACCTTCAGGTGTCTATTTGCTTTGTGGATTGTGAGGATACATGACCGTAAAACAAAGGGAAGACATACTTCAGCCAAGAATACTATAAAAATTGTCTAATGCAAAATTGCTGCTTCTAAAGTATATGCATTTCCATTCCTCAGATTTAAAGGACATCTGCCCATAGAGGTTATCAAGATCACAGATCTGGATGAAAAGCATGACCGAGTTTGGGTTTCTTGGTTTTTTTGGTGGGTTTTTTGTGACACCTGAGGTTAGAAAATTTCAGATATAGGTATTTATAAACCTTTGATAATAAAGAACTACCTGTTTGTTGCCCCCTAAAATTAAAACATCACACTCTAGAACTGTTGGTGTCTGTCTTAAAGGTGTCTGTCTTAAAAAAGGCAAAAGACATTTTTACCTACAGAATATATGAACAGTGGTGCTACAGCAGCAGTATTTTCCTTTAACTCAAAAGTCACTTACCTTTTTGAGAACTCTGTAAATTTTGAATTTACAAGATTTTGGCTGTTTAATAATCATAATAAAGATTTGTTACATTAGCAACATTAAAAACCAGCCCTTGGAATGCCGGCATAATTTCTTTGGTACAGATAATACATACAAAGGTAGCAAACAGAGGGAAAGGCCATGTTCCCTTATCCAGATGTTTCTGAGAGCCTAGAGGCTGTGGACAAGAAAAGAAAGCAGAGAGCACTTACTCTGGGGAGGGAACATGCTCTAGCATTCAAACAGAATCCAGAACATGTATTTACAGCCCATGTGTAGAAAGTGGTATACTGAATTATAAGAACGTAAGGACAGATATTTTGTTATTTCTGCAGTTTCAGATGTCACAAAAGTGGAATGTTCTGCCTGAGGGAAGGGAACCATCTTGGTCTTTTTTGCTTTGTCCATAAAATAGGGACAATATTGACCTCATACAAGTGCTGTGAAAAACACATATTAGATTCAAATGTCTGGTTTGTTCAACAATATGACTTGCTCTAATAAAAGATCTTACTTCTCCCACATATCTTGCCTTGTATTTATTACTGTAGATGAGTACAATTGACATATGGTTTTCTATTCAAAACCAATTTCCTTCCCAGAGCAAAAAATAAATACCAACCCTCACCAGATTACAGCAGAGGTCCAGTCACAAAATAATTATACTACCCACATGTCTAAAAAAGCTAGCCTATTTTAAAGCTTGAATTCTGGCACCATTTTTAAAATTAAATTTAAAAAAAAATCAATGTTTTAGGAAGCATAAGGTGTTAGAATTTGGCCAGAAAACCCTATCAAGCACTGCCTTCCCCATCTAGTTATCAGATATTTTGTCTAATTAATTTAGCTTATTCTCCCTTTACAAAAGTCCTACAAGATATTAATTCAGCTTTGTCATGGAATACAGCTTCAGCTCCAGAAAATTATGTCTTCACAATTTTATTCCTAGCAAGTAAATTGAGTTATTTTCTTCATCCTAATTTTCTCTGGTTTTGCTCTTTAGCACTATGAGCCCACAGTGCCAGAGAAGAGCTATAGACCTGTTTCAGGTCCTTGGCTGATGCTTTCATGCATGGTAACTGCCCACTCCTACAGAATATTAAAAATGGTTACATGTCTCCATTCCTCAGTCAAAATGCATGTAGGAGTCAGAGTAGATTACATCAGAG
>VXAY01003149.1:1073114-1106399 GCA_013399855.1 Oxyruncus cristatus | reverse complement strand
GCAGATTACAGAATACTTTTTTTTTTTTTCCCTCAACCAGCTAGAATAATCTTACAGCCTCAGCTTCATCTCTGCACCTGTGTTATAAATATCATTAGGCCTGGAAAACATCTACTGTCAACTGAAGGGCTGTGCTTATTGCACTTCTGAGGGATTTGGGAAGGAAAAGCTTTTTGTGCTTATAAACTCTAGAAATTATTTTTTTAACCTAGACAGGAAAGATTCAAGGGAGGGCAGAATGGAAAGACATTACAGATCATTAAAAAAAACAAACCAAACCAACAAAAACCAAAACCCCTATAAACCCAAACAAAATTAAAAATTAAATAAAACAAAACCCAACAGTAACTTACAAGCAGGACTTGGACTGGGTTAGCATTTTTCTTTCAGTTACCCGGAATTTGCATTTCACTTCCTGTAACACTTTCCTCCTCCCATCACTTGTTTTTCTTCTCTTCAACAACTTTTGTCCTTAAAAAAAACAACTGAGAAATTGTATTTTATACAAGTTTGTGGTATGTAAGTATCTTTAAGCAGTGAGGTAAAGCAGTTGAAGGCCAGTGTCTCAGACACCATAGGTGATAGAGTGTGTCATTCTTGTTCAAAGAGAAATGGAGACTTTTGGATTCACTCCAAGCATGTGAGCACTTTTGTGGTTTTCATGGAATATTAGTAAAAAAACCTCTATAAAATGCCCCAAAATATAGGAAAAAAATTTTATCCCCACTCTTCCATGACTAAAGCAACTTTTAAAAATGTATAAAAAACAGCGCACTGCAAACCAAATGCACACACACCAAATGCAAAAGGGTAATTCTTTTTGGCTTCAAAATGCTCCCTCACCAAAGTCTCAGAGGACTTGCATAAATACAGAAAGTGGAATTGCAAACAGCTGTGGTGTCATAGGCTATCACATGCAGCCCTGTGATTTTCACCTAAACAGACAAACAAAAGAAGAAAAAAGGACACCGTTATCAAATTCAGAATGGAGGAGGGGGCAGGGGATTCTGCCCGACGTTTTTCCTTAAAGGAGAACCATCACAGCAGCTTCACCCGGAGAAACTCCAGTGCATGGAACAGCCAGGGTAAGCAGACAAATCGTATTCCAGGGCACTAGCCTGAGATTTTCTTTTTTATGTTACAGCTTCGGATACTTCAAGACGAACTAAAGATTTTAGCAAGTTTATGAATTACAGATAGCTAGCTGCACTGCATTTCAAACATTCCTTTTTTATAGACTGGAAAGAAACAAGGAACATAACACAGACTGAGGACACTGGTTACACAGAATTTACTTGGGCAGGATTATGAAGATTTGCCATAAAACTCTTACTGTTTTTCCAAGGCCAACAGGAGCCAGGAGAATACACCTTAAATAACTGCCACCATAAACCATTTCTATAAGCATGGTGGTAGGGGAAAGCAAGATCGTAAACACTCATATCTAAATAATTTTAAAAATAGTAAATGTATGTAAAAATTACATAAAACAATTTGCTGGATTATCATGAAGGCATGCCCAAGAGCTCCCCGGATCAAGAACAGACCACAGCATCTGAGAAAGCCGTGCATAACTTCCGCTCAATGACAAATTGCTGCTGGCTGGACAGTTATTCATGTAAAATTTCCATCTACAAGCTCTGGCCTGGATTTACTGTTAAAAAACTAATAATGGATCACTGGCATTTCTTCATGCTACCTATTTTGTCATGAGAAGGAGAAGAAAAACATGACAGATATGAAAGTGTTCTAGTATGAATAGCCTGAACACAAGCTCCTGTCATCCTGCTACCTGTCAAGAGAGGAGAAAAGAAGTAAACACTAATTTAAGTTAGTCTAAAGTGCCTAAATAAAGAAATAAATAGATATGATTCCAACAAACTGTGCATTTATTAGATCTGTCATCTGAAATCAATGCGTTATATGCCTCTACAGTTTGAGAAAAGCACAAGTGTAGGATTACAAATTACAAATTCAACTCACATAATGAAACAGATATTTTGTGTCTTTTCCACAACGAAGGATCGTGACGGAGTTCAAGGCTGTTAAATGAGCTTAATTCTCGTCTCAAGCTCAAAGGATGAATGCCAGTCTGAGTTGAGAGCAGATCTCTTGGAGGATTTGAGTGCTAACTTTCATAACCTGAGTGGTTTGTAGCCTATTCCAGCCCCTGCTAGAGTGCAGTCAGATGATGTTCAATGTATTTACACTGAAATGTGAGAGGTCCAAGCTGCAGATATATATCAAGCGGTGTTTTATGCAGCAATGCACCCAGTGTTATCACTCCAGAGTACATAAATGAGAATTAAGACACACAGTGAAGTGCTGACAGTGGTGGAGTATCCCACTGTGGAAAGCTCTGAAGCTTATCCTAAACATACAACTTGCATGTAAATAATATGGGAATTAAACTAGCCTGCTCTCAGAAGTCAGGCTGGACCCAGTCAGCTTAGCAGTATGGATACATGCTAAAAGGCACATGTACTCCAAGGAGAGAGGAAATTATTCATCCCTTAAACTGCTGCCATGACTTTAAAATCCAGAACTTCACTGGGCATCTCTAAAATAATTTAGATTACTCTGAGGGTGTAATGTAATTTACAGCGAGTAGATACTCAGGAGGCAAGTAGAGCTTCTGTAGGAGTGAACTGCCACTAGAGTTCAAAGGGAGCAGGCAGCTGATGGCACACAGTCCTCTTTGGGTAAAGCAAGGGACTGGGAAGGGAGGAACCAGCAGCTGAAGGGAAAGAGTCTGTGAAGCTGGAAAGCAAACAGACTAGAAACTTTCTCTGTTGTGACAGATCTGCTGTAGGACATTTATAATCTCTGTCCCCAGCTACTCCTTGCTGCCACTGTTACCACGAGAAATTTCCAGCCCTTTGCTGCGCTGCTACAGGACTTCGTGCAACTGCAGCCTGACCTACCACCGTAGTGGGTTTGGGTAGAGGACAGACACTTGCTTTTAACAATCATGCTTGGTTTAACATCAGCTGTACATAAGGGGCAAGATTACAAGCCTCAGTACTGAGGAGCACGCAGGCAGATTCAGGCCCCAGGCCCCATTCATTACGTATGCTCTATGACCTGAGCCTAAACACATCCATAGAGCAGAAGCTCCAAGGACTATTTCACTTTATAAGCAAGAATTGGGGCAGCTTTTATGAAAACACCCTTGGCAGATAAGAGCCCTCCCCCACTCCTTGGCTTTTTTGCATTGTTCTTTGCTTTGGCTCACATGTAAATTTAATAAATCGTAATCCAAGGCTCTGAAAATGTAAATGCCTAAAGGCATTAAAAGTATACGGTCATTGCTTGTGCCATGGAGGCAGCACAAGAGGGCTGTGCTCCCCAGAGAGCCCCCCAGCACCTATGTGCTGATTCCCACAGGCTGTACAGAGGGGTTTCAGGGCTTCATTCCCCTGATACAGACAGGCACAATCAGTAACTTTGTGTTCACATAATACCTGCTCCACTCTGCTCTCTGATAAAGGAGAACAGAGTCTTCCAAGGAAGGGAACTGAAGGGTTCTCTCTGCAATGAAAGGTCCTTGGACAGGAAGGCTGCCCCAGGCTCCTTTTTATAGCACATTTCAGCTCAGGGTTATTGTTGGGTGAGAATGAACGTGTTCTGTCTCCGTGTACCCCGTGGAAATCAGCTTCTCAGCTGACTGAACTTGACATGTTTAACCACAGCAAAGCATTATGTTCCAGTGGGGTCTCCTTGACTCAGACTTTCTTTGTTTTGTTTGTTTAACTGAATTTTCAGAAAACATACTACTTATCTGCAAATATACGTATGTGTGAGTGCTCCCCCTACACTTCGAGCTATTCTTTACCTTTGCAGCAGGACTCTAGAACGACATGGGAGGGCCAAGCTGGCTGCTGCCAGCACTGAAGGGGAAAGATTTTGTAGTAATTACCATGTAATGGTCTGAACAAGAGTACAGACTGTGCCCATGTGCAATGGAGAAGAAAAGATGTAGCTTGAAGATGCTCTGCAGAAGTGACCTTCACAATACGGCTGTAGGGTTGGACTAGATCAATCTGTAGACAGGCTCAGCTCAAAACCAAACCTGCAAGATGGAAAGGACCTTGATATTTTCCACAGTGACAGGAGTAGGAAGGGATGAACCTGTGAGAGTGTAATCAGGAGTAATAACTTTGGGAAGACACTCACAAAACAGGAATAACTGAGGCATGGAAAACAGACATGGAAGATGTCTGTGAGTCTAGATCTGTGAGTCACTGACACAGAGACAGTTGTTGTAATAGTGCTTGTAGGAGGTAGATACAGAGTGAAATAAAGGCAATCTGAAACACAAAATT
Organism: Oxyruncus cristatus; assembly: GCA_013399855.1. Classification (NCBI taxonomy): domain Eukaryota; kingdom Metazoa; phylum Chordata; class Aves; order Passeriformes; family Cotingidae; genus Oxyruncus; species Oxyruncus cristatus. The sequence goes on along the minus strand of VXAY01003149.1, from coordinate 1,102,074 downwards.
AAGGAACCCTTAAAAAAAACCACAAAACCCAAAAGCAAACCAACAAAACCCAACAACAACAACAAAATAAACCATGAGAAGACGTGTACTGTATCATAGGGCAATGACAGTTTGTAAAGAATCCTCACAAACCTGAGAACTACTGAATAAACATGTTATGAGAACAAATTGTTAAGTTTTGGGGGGGGAGGGGGGAAGGGGAGAGGGAAATCTTATTTTCTCCATAAGATCTATTTTATTACACAAATATAAGCCTGCTGACCAAGATCTTTTTCTTCCCAATGAACAAAACACCAGAGAACAAAACACCATTTTCTGCCTGGATTTTAATAATATCTTCAGGGTATTTCCCATGCTTATGTAGGTGTTTCTACAGCAACAACAAAAAAATGCAATATATAACTTCTGGTCTGTTTTATAAATAATAAGTGTGAATCATACACATTTAATTCCACACAACTGCAATTGTTTAGGGCTTTTGAAAAAACAAACAAACAAAAAATACCAGACCAAACCAACAACCAAAACCAAAACGGCAGTAACAAAAGGCATTAACTATCACTTCAGATATAAGCAACAGAAGTTTAAGAATTTTCTCACCACCCCATGAAAATGTCACAAGTTCCGGGTGAAACCAGCCTATGGACAGTAGATGTAAATTGCGCTGCAGCCCAGGCTTAGGCAGAGAAGTAATGACCAGCATGAAATAGCAAATAATAATGAGAAATGCATTGCTATCACAGAGGAAAATATCCAGGTATCTGGACACAAGAATGGTTTAAATGTAAGCAAGAAATAAACTAACTTTATCTAGTGTTCAAAGTGCCCAGCTAATTAAATTAAAGGATTGCTTGCTAACTTCTCACAGTCCATTCAAAAATTAAGAGTTTGGCGGAATTAAATCCATCAATCGCATAGACACAGACACACACACACACACAGTTCCTTACCCCTGTTCCATTTAGTTCCTTACGACAAGGTCAAATGTAAGGTGTCTAGATTGCTTGGACTCAGTCAACAATGATTACTTTACTCTTGGCTACCATTCTTTGAAATTTATCCCTAATCTGGCATGTTGTCTTCATGAAGCCCTTTATGGCCATCTGTTGAAATGAATTGAAGTGTTTTCCAAGGATGCATATAATGCAGAAGCAACAGTTACAGTGTTAAGATCCTAAATATCTGTAAAAAAGAGAAAGGCCCAGGAACACATGTAAACTGGTGTGATATCAGGTCTGATTCAACCTGGAAAATGAGAGTCACAGGTGACAAGGGAACATGGTAACAGCAAATCAGTCAGGCCTACGTCTCCATCATGGCAGAGTTCATGTACTACAAGGAATAGGGAACAAACAACGCTCATTTTGCAACATGGACGAGCCTCTATCAAAACAATATTCCAATTACTCTGTATTTTTCCTATATCTCATTATTCATTCTTCTGTCTGGAAAAAGGGAACAACTCAGGGTCCGCATGCTGTATGCTTTTTGGAAAATATTTTGTGGTTTATGACATTTAAAGGTAATTTATGACTCATCACGTTGAATATACAAAATGATTTTTCAGCTACAACTCTCCTTCCCACTGTTTTTTGAATAAGCTGACTTGCTTACCTCTCAGATGAACTAAGCAAAAATTTATACTTTCTTAACAGATCCTTAGAAAGAGAGCAAATTCAGAATGAAACTAGTGTTAGCCAGTCATACATACTCATACTTGAAATTTATGCTCAACTAAGCAACTAACAGTGTTAAATTTCTTCCAAATAGTTGGACATATTTAGCTGCTTCTTTTGTTTGAAAATAATTCACTGAAAGATTCAAAGCTTTGCAGATTTACTTGTCAATAAACATTAATCTGCAAATGGTTCATGGAAGCATCCTGCAGCCAATGGGCGGCTCACAATCTGTTTATTGCTCCTATTGCCTGGTAGCTGTTATCACTGCAACTGCTTTCTCATACAATGACTCCTAAAGAGCTTCAAAAGGCCACCAAACACTTTAATTCAGATACACATGCAAAGCCACATATCATGTTTGCTTCCCACTAACACCCTTCTGAACACAAATTCACTCAGCAAATATTGATGGAGACAGGAGAGTTGTTTTTGAAGCATTTGCCTAAGGCCAAAAATTTCAGAAGTGACTAATTATTTTGGGAGCTACATTTTCAGTGCTTCCCAGACAGACATCTGCAAGGGATCTGTGTACAGAGTGATGGAAATCCTCAATAACTCTGGATCAGACCCTTTGAGAACATCTCCAGGTGGACAGCCAAGAATTAAGGTGTTTAACATCCTTAGGCAGTTTTGAAAATTCTAGTTCATTGTGGGAGTATTTTGTACTTTTTGTTGGGGTTTTTTTGTTTGGGGTTTTTTTTGTTGGGGTTGGGTTTTTCCCTAGCAGAACTTGAGTATTTTTTCCGCAGAGGTCTTCTCTTGCCTTATAAGATTTCCATGACATAAGATTTTGGGTTATCAACTTTCAGTTGCAATTAAATTCAGATAACTTATATCTGATTCTTTTTTTTTTCCTTGAGGATAAAAATTGTGTGGTAAAAAGAAAAAGGACAAGAGGAGCAAAAAGGGGACTGTGCATATTACATGACAGGGCAAACTTTCAAATTGCCATAGATATAACATTTACATTTTTCAAGGTCATGTGTCAAATACAAATGAAATAGTGAACCTTTGCTACTCTGTGGTATTCCATGTCAGGCAACTTAGGCATCAGCATTAATACAACAGCTTTGATGAACTGCACTCCTGTGCCCTGCTGCTCTAACCTGGAAGTTAAAAAGGTAGGAATTAAGTTTTCTAAAAAGGTGCAAGGAAACCAGAGAAAAACGGGGCTAAGACCGACCAATATTCTTAATTGCAGAATAGTTATTTAATACAAAGCCAAAACAACTCTCAAAATGTGCAGGCGGAAGGTAAATGGCACGGAACAGGGATGTTAATGAAAAGGTTGCATAGGCTGCAGCTGTGAGATTCACATCTGACCTGTGAGATACTTCAAGAAAACAAGGTATGAGTGAAGATGGGGGGGAAACAGTAGAGGTGGGGGAACTGTTATTTACACCCCTCTGATGGAGTGCACAGACACAAAAAAAATGCATCAAAGCTATTCTTTCAAAAGACACAGGACTGCATGAAGAAACTCTCTCCAACTTGGATGATTATTTATTTTATTCTAAACTATGTAACTGCAGTGAAATCATATGGTGGCTTCCAGAAAGGCAACTTATAGTTAACTATATACTGCAAAGGACAGTGTATATTATAACCCAATTTAGGATATATCATATTGTATCATTAGAGAATGATTTTCATTTGGTACAGCACAAAATGTCCTAGTGGGTTTAAAACACATGCCTCTTTTCCTTTTCTCTTCTCCTCTCAACATAGCATAAAATGAAGCTATGGCTAATATTTCTATTCTATGTGCCTTCCTGGGAAGTATATGTTACTGAAAATGCAATGGGTGATTCCAGAGTTGTATATGTTATAGTCATATTTTGAAACAAGTCATTTCAGGAAATGATTAAAATTTTCAGCTGTTTCACAAAACAGCTCTTTCATTCAGTCATTCAGTGAAATAAGATTAAGTTTCACACCTTTAATGAAGTTTGGCAAACTAGTAGGGAGGCACCATGTAAAATTCCTGATACGTTATTACTTGAATCACCTAAAAAGACAACACAGGAGATTATTTTTATCATTTATTTACTTCTAAAGCCATATGGACTTCTATATTTATTTCTGAAATCTTCCAGTCGCATACACCACCTGCCAGAACCAAACATCTTCGTAACTAAGGGAACTGCAAGCTCAGTATTATCTCTGTTTTGTTTTTCAGTGTTTTCATCCATCTGAGGAGCATGCTTTACTAAGAGTCCTGCCTGCAAAGCTGGCACTGCCCAGGCTCCTTCCTGCTGGCCAGGACACCTGACCAGGACAGAGGGCAGCACATCGGGCCAGATTTTACAGACAGTGGTTGGAAAGGTGCCTTAAAAGGGAAGCACAAGTTAGCTCATGGGTACTGGTGGTCAGAGAATTTGGTGGATCTGGATGAATCCTTTCTGACAGAGCTTGAGCTACAGGAACAGATCTAATCTTTCATTTAGCTGTGCTCCCGTTTCACTGCCTACCACTGTATCAGGACTGGGGAGCAGCGTGACTGCCGGATACATGGATGCACCAGAGTCATCAGAACGAGCACTGATTGCAGATTGTGCTGACTCTGGAGGTGGTTGATGATCCCTGATAGTAGAAAAGTTGAGCTATGCTCACATTTGGGATCGGTACTGCACCAGGCTGCATGCAGTGTGCAGTTTATTACAGATTGATGGGTGGTGCTTTTGAGAATGGGACAAAGAGAGTCCCCACAGCACAGTCCCATGAATTATTGCCTGCCACCCATGCTAGGACCATTTGCTTAATATTCCCTTTGGGAGATGCCTGGATTTGTGCATATCTTACTTTTCCATGCACCACGCTAAGTGGACGCCATAGTATCTTCAGTTCTAGGATGACTTCAGTGGCAATTTGAGTTCTTTTATCACTCTGCAACACAACACAGATACCAAGCAGGAGAAAAATGTTGAAAAACTTGATGGCCCTTTCTGGTGTTCCCTCTGAAATAAGGGCTCAGAGAACACAAAATCTGAGAAGGTGGTCTTGGTACACCATTATATCCTTGAAATTTTCTTAAGACCAAGCTTGCAGACCAATAAAGTCGGCTTGTCCTCTGGATGAGTATTCATTGCTTATGATCAGTTTTATACCAATACCATTAGTCAAGGATTTTGGCACACAAAACAGGAAAATCTGAAGAGCTCAGTAGCCTGTCTTGTGAAGTTTGCGTATTTAGATGATACATACTTTATAACAAGAATATGTAGTAATACTTGCTTTTCTGACAACATACTTTTCTTCAATGTTCACGTAGTATATGGGAGATGCTTCTTTAGTCCAATGTTTTTAATCAGCTTCTTCTTGTCACCACACCATAGAATTTCACACCTATGAGCAGCGGAGGAAATATAAAAAAAACAAGGAGCAATTTCATAACTAAAGGGACAAATGATGATGGGAACACGGAAAAAAAAAAAAAAAGGAAAGAAAACAAAGGAAAAAAAAAAGGTAGACTGTTCTCTAAAACTTACTCTACAAACAGATAGTGTTCAAGTCTTGAGTTGAATTTGGGATCTTATCTTGCCTTTTTGATCTCAGTGATAGCTGCACTGTATCCTTCTCTTTGTATCAAGCATTTTGGGCACTTCTCATACTCATTGTAAAGTTCTTTTATGAAGCTACTTTCAAAATACTGAGTCATTTCTAGCAGTCACTGCAGCACAAGCAAAGGATCCTTATCCAATAACATCCCTTTACATAATATGCCTGTTACTGGGTGAAACAAACAGTCAAATAGTCTATCAGAATATGCAGCACGTCAGTCATTGCTTAGAACGCCTGAAACTTTTAGTCATTTTACCAAATGAGTGACTGAAGGAGTCATTTTGCAAAATGACTGCAAATTTCAGTCATTTCAGGAAATCACTGGTTTCATGATACTACTAACATACCATGTGCTAAAGGGAAAGCTGAGGCTGAAGTGGAAAGCAGATTGTGTTCTTCAAACCCCCTCTTGTGGCTGTGGGGAATGTCGCCGTGAAATACCGCATTTTACTGTAATCTTTTGTTTAAAGACTGCGGTGATTGTTGAGGAAGGAAGGATATATGGGAATCCTTGTTTCCAGTGGAGTACATTCTGATGCTTCATATTCTTCCTTGAAAATCTCTGACGAAGGAGTTTTTTAGGTTTTTTTCTTAAATTCTTAAGCAGTAGTACATGGTGTTTGAGGTGGATGCCTCTGCAGAGATCCAGGACAAAGGAGTTGCCAAAAAGTTTCCATAGGGATGAATGCACTGGCTATTTTATGTCAGCTGTGACTATTTAGTTTTAGTATAGCTGTACAGGTCTTATATAAAAATACAACCTTCTTTTTTCTTTTTTTTTTTTCTTTTTTTGAAAAGCATTTTAGAGCTGCATAGCCCTCAGGCAGAGCTGAAACAAAATGAATGTGTCCAGAGAGCACTTTCTTAACAGCTAGTTAGCAATGAAGAAGCTTTCACAAATGCGGGTGAGCAGCTATTCAAATCCAAGCAACTTTGGACAAAAGCTGCCCATAAGGCAAAACTCCTTGTTTTCCTAAGTAGAAACCATATAATTGATCCTCTGGTAACATTTGTTGGGACTGAAACAATGAGCAGACCTTGTAACTTAAGTCCCGTTGTAAAGGGAGACCTGGGTAAGGAGAGAGGTGTGAATGCCATTTACTGTAAAAATTTCTGTTTAATTCCTCAAGTACTTTAAAAACAGTGATGCAAATGATGGCAGAAATTTTGGCCAATGCCATATGCCCGTGGTGCTGCCTTCCTGTGGAAGGAAATTTGCACCTTGTCTTTGGGAAATTGGATGTTGAGGACCATTTGCAGAAATGGTACCACCCCTTGAGTCCCTGTCAAAAAGATAATGCCAGAAGGAGAGTTCAATCCATCAGATCAGATCATTACTTGGTTTGGAGCCACTCCAAACAAGATCAGCAAAGGTATCCTCTGTAGGACTTCATCACAAAAGCCTTTGGACACCATCCAGGTCCGTGATACCTCATTTTGCCAGTGTTCCCCTCTTCCCAAATCCCATATACTTCCTCTTTCTTCCACTATTTTTTCAGGGAATTATTTTTAAATAAATTTTCAATCTAATTTAAGTAAACATTTTTTTTCAGCATAACTACAGCTACTCACTTCTGTTTTTTTCTTTTTTTGTCATTTATTTTAATTTTGCATTGACAGTGGTATTGAGGGTCAATGGACATATAGCTTCTAAAACAGTATCCTGAAAGAATCTGGTAGAGGTCTATTTTATTGAGCATTATATTCTGGCACACTGAAAGACTAAAGAGATCAACTACAAGAGTACTTCATGCCAAAATTTAGAAGAAGTATGTCTGACCTAATGCAAAAGAAAATGACTGAACTGCATAATTTAATATGGGCTTACATGCAGTATGAAACACCCTAAGCAGATCATAGTTTTAATATATAATATGGAAAAATGTTACTTAATCAACAGAAAAGAAATAAAACAATTGGTTGTGCTCTCCTTCGGTTTTTCCCCCCTGTATTAAGGTGCCCAAAATGCTGACCATTGTTAAGTTCAATATACTTCATTTAATGCATTAGGGAAACAGCTCACTGAGTTTGTGCTACATAGGTGTGTAAAAACTAAACAGAAATGCCTTTTCACATGAAAAATTAGAGAGCTTTTTTAGGGAAACATGTAAATATTTGATTTGGAAATGCAATTGTAAAATCGGCTAGAAAACATTATTTTTCCCCACCAACACTGTCATACTTCATAAAAAACACAGCATGAACATTGGCTATGCCTTCTTTTGACGACAGATACTTCAGCAGAGTGGTTTTGGTGATATCTCTATATATTTAAAGGCCTCAAGGTTTGGTTCCTGGCTCTGGCACAGTTTTTGCAAGTGCGTTAGGTCAAAGCGAGGACTTGTAACAGTGACTCTGAATCTGCTTGAATGTGTCTGAGTTTGAAACCAGTGAAATTCCACTGTGCTCCACTTCAGTATGTCCTGATGTGCCTCAGCTCCCTAAAAATATCTTTCTGGAAGGCAAAATGTATTGGCTTTGTGAAGCATCCCTTATGCTGTGACAACAGGGAACAGACAGGAGGACAAGGGCAAATCAGGACTGGCCCAAAACTCCTCAGCAGGGCAGGACAAATTGAATTTTTTGCATTCTTTAACTCATGTCATACTCACAGGTAGTAGCAACAACAACTCCGTGTAGCATCTTTCCTAAATGACCTATGGTGTATGCTGGCCCAGGGAAAGACCAGGCAGCCTTCCTGGGAGACAGTAGCAGACAGAGTAGGAGCCTGCCACCTCCCCAGATACTTGGGGCTCAGCAGCCTCTGTTCTGGTCCCATCACAGCTCCCTTCAGTCCCCGCTTTCTTCTATGGCTGCAGAAGGCTTTGGCCTCACAGAGGGTTATGTGGGTCCTTGAAACGTTGACTTAAACCTTGCCTTGACTGGTGGCATAGGTTTCAGGGCTTTGTAATGACAAGGCACAAACTTTCACGTAACCTGCTATAAGCCTGAATAAAACATTACACAGCATTAAGCTTTTCCATCCCAACAGTTTTAATTAAGCCAGCCAGTTCATACTACACATTTATCACCATTAAAACCAGTATTATTTGCTGAAGTGGATGTAGACATGCAGAGGAGTCAGGTACTAGTAATTACTCTTAAAGCATACTATACATACACAGCGAGTCTATTGATTTCCAATATTTAATATTCCACAGTGACCAGCACAGAGCTAGCTACGCTAATGAAAATACTAGTATATTATTCTCAGTCCCTTAGCCAACATTTCAGACATTTATTTTTATTTACCTAATACTGAAGAAAAGCTCTATCCCTAATAAATTTATCCAAGTGAGAAACTACTTTCAAAGACCAAAATACTTTGCAGATATATGATGCAAAAAGCAATGTTTTAAATGTTACTTGTCTACTTTGCTCGTGTGCTACTTTTAAAATGTATTTTAAGTATTTTGCACCTGTACTGTGTATTTGGTGTTTTTGCACTATCACCTTGCAGAGTGGACAGTTCCATTGTCAGGCTGAGAAATTTTGGGCTTTTTCACCTAGACAAGAAAAGGTTTCTTGGAGACCTCATAGTAACCTTCCAGTATCTGAAGGGGCCTACAAAGAAGCCTGGAAGGGAATCTTCATCGGGAACTGTAGTGACAAGACAAGTGGGAATGGCTTCAAACTGAAAGAGAGTAAGTTTAGGTCAGGTATTAGGAAAAAATTACTTACTGTGAGGGTGGCAAGGCACTGGAACAGGTTGCTCAGAAAAAGTTGTGGGTGCCCTAAACCTGACAGTGTTCAAGGCCAGGCTGGCTGAGGCTTTGAGCAACCTGGTCTAGTGGGAGGTGTCCCTGTCTGTGACAGGAGTGGGGTGAACTAGATGATCTTTAAGGTCCCTTCCAACCCAAACTATTCTATGATTCTGTTGTGTGGTTGCATTGTGCTGAGACACACTGTTGTGATCACCCTTCTGCAACGGAAGCGTGACAAGTTGGCAATTCTTTCATTTTCTTTTGCTTGCTCCATGAATATATTTCTACTAAGTTAAATTAATTTTATTTAATTTCTCCAAGGTATATAACTTGTGGACTCCTAAATCAGACTTATCAGCTGTGTATTTCTGAAAATAGTTTGCTAGGGAAGAGACCAGACCTTCCCTGTGCTCTTGTTTTCAAGCTTTATTATTATGGGATTGGACTTGACGAAGGTAGATTTTTAAAGAGCATTTAATTTGAGTTGGTTCTACAGATACCAACTTTTCCTATGAATTCCACCATTGACTTCCACATGAGCAGCTTCTGATGAGGGTTGAGTACCTTTGAAACTCATCCTTCAACTCAGATGTTTTTGAAGTGTTGTCTGTGACCAGAGGGAGCCAAGCTGTGGGTTCAAGACCTGTAACCACTGTTCACTTGGTCAAAGACTCCAGCATTGGTAATAATTAGATAATAGACAAGAAAAACTGCAACATGGAACAGATTGTAAGAAGCAGAAAAACAAAGTTTTGGTACGTTTATACACAATTGTGAATGTATAAAACTATTCTAGGGCAAGTTATCATTTCACTAGAAGATACAGTACCTGGTTTTCTTAACCTTACCATAGCAAGTGAGAACAGCCAGCTGAGAGTTTTTTCACCAGAACAGATTTAGTGAGTTGAGATTTTCCAGTTCTAGGTCTTCTAAAAATTGTATCAAACTGACATTATTTGTCTATCACATCCACTTACCAAGCAAGATCATCTTGGCATTTTTTCTGTAGCAGCTTACAAAAGTATTCAGTCCAGTTATCATATCTATTGCTTCTCTTTGAGCTTTTGCTTCTGTCATTTCAATGACTTTAAGACGTGACACTAAAGACCCACACTTCCTCAGAAAAATAGTGGTTCAAGGTACAAACTGCTTCTTGAAGATCAGTTGTCTTTCAAGCTCTGATGTTACTCCCAGTTGCACCAACCTTCTGTCCTGCCTTCTACACCTTCAGTAATAGACAACACAGGGAGACTTTGCAAAACATTAGGAAACTAATCATCATGAACTGGATTTGTCTGACTATAAGAAAAATTCTGGAGAGCTACTTGTTTGGTTTCTCAACAGAGAAGCTGAACAGCTAAAGATGTCTTAAAGAGATCTATTTTTAAAACCTTAGAATGTTTAAAATTCACATTAAAATTAAGGAGATTCACTTTGTTCTTACTGTCAATAATTAAGGAATCCAATGCTCTTGAGTGTGAAAACAATCAAGTCTCAAGCAAAAAGTGACCTTTGCTGCAAAATGAAGACTGGAGACTTTAAAATATTCTCAATCTTTGTTCCTGGCAAAGATCATGTGCTACCACATGGGGGTCAATTAAAGAAGTGTGAAAAAGCTGACAATTTGGCTTCCTACCTAAATTTAAAATGTAAAAATTCGTTGTTTTGGATCATGCCAAGATGGTCAAGTTTTTTTGGGAGGTGGAAAACTACGGAAAAAAAATTTTTTTTTTTTTAAATTTCTTGCTTGACTTTTCTGTCGACCAAATTTAACAAACTTATCACAAACTTACAAATGGTTTCATCTGACCTGCCCTTACATTTATAGCAAAGAAATCACTTGAGCAAAAGGCATTCATCACCTCTGGGAAATACGTGTACCTTTTTTTCCATGCAGCTTTCCTGAACAGTAGTAAGCCATTAACCATATTTGCTGCTTCCTGCATTCAATTATGAAACACAATGCGTTTGCCAGACCAGATTTTCCACATGAAAGTATTCAACATACAGGGGTTTTTTGCAATTCTTGTCCTATTCCAACAAATAGTTTACTTTTCACCTGAGCAAGGAGTGGGGTCCATGATCAAGCATGAGAAATTCTGTTTCTACATGCTAAATGCAAAAAGCTTGAAGGATCCAAGATCTGTATCCAAATTATAGCACTCAGACTGATTCTCAAGAGTGAAGTGCAGTTTCTTTCTGTATTTTTAATTTAAAAGCAATACCCATATTTTATAATTGTACTCTTGTTTCTTTCAGAGCTACTGTTTCAACAGCAGATGCACTCCAGCAATGACAAATACTTTAAAAAACAACAGGAAAGGTACTTTAATTAATTAATGCACTGTTAGAAGCAGTTTTGGATGCAGAATCTATGGGGGAAGTTTATGAATATTTTGTCTGAACAGTTCTTCTGTTTCCCAACAATTCTGTAAATATTTTAATAGTGTAGCAAAAATGATGCATCCCTGATGAAAAGTTAAGAGATGGGCAAAGGAAAAAAAAAGTGTTTTCAGCCTTTGTACTATTTCTGCCCCTAAATAGGAGATGTAGCCCGGGGCCACGCAACTTCAACCTTGTTAACTGAGCCATAAGCATTCTCCTAGGAATGACTAGAATTCATTGCAGGCTCACAAGAGTCCTGTAATAGATTCAGCATTAGGCTTCAAATGCAAGGGCTGAACTCGAATGGGCCCGCAAAAGACCTGGGCTGCAAAAGAGGAAAGAACAAAAGCTCTGGGTGCAAACTCCTTCCACTACCTTTAGAAGCCATTTTCTGTTGATTTTTTTTCCTTTCTGCAAGAAAACCACATCTTTCAGGATACATTGCCTTCCTAATTCTATTCAAATGTGAGAAATTCTTTTAGGGGAAGGGACATATGACAAGATTCAATAGATAGCTGTGAAATAGTGGTAACGTTACTGCTTTAGCACTTTGGTTTGGTGTGATTCGTTTTTTGTAGGTTTGTTGTGCTGTTGATGCTGATTTTTTTTTTTTTTTAAAAAAAAGCCTTCCATTCCTATCTCCTTTCCTCCCTCCTGAAAAATTTTTCCATTTTTAAGTCCCTGGTTTGCTGAAATCCAAGGAGGAGGATTTCTGTGTAATTTTTTATTATGATAGCTGAGTTTTCTGGAAGGCAACAGAATATTCTCTATTAACCTATGTTGTGTTGATGGTAAAAAACCTTATGGTGGCTCTCCTGTTTTCATTTTCAATCTGCTCTTGCTGGAAGGGATAATCTGCTTACTCTCACGGGAGCCTAGGAGTTTCCATATTACTTCTTGTCCTGCACGATCTTGGTGTTTTCCCCTCTGACATTTTGCAGGGTCCTGCTGAGAGGATTGCAGAATCCTTACCAAAATCCCCAGTTTTCACCTGCTGTGACACAGCACTAAATCATCGCATTTACGTAAATCTATTCTCTGGCATCATTCAGGGACTGCCCTCTGCTCAGTCTGGCACTACCTGAAGCACCTGCTTTTCCTTCTTGCCTTAGCCATTGTGAGAAACTACAGACAACCAGGGAATTTTCTTTAGGAGGCAAGTTGTTAAACATGAATGTTGTAAATATGGGATTCCTAAATCCCTCCTCATTTTCTTGAACACACACACACACCCACACTTCCCCCATACTTAAAAGCATGTGAGATGCTGCAGGTCAGCTCTCTTTCAAGGTTATTTGGAAGGTCTTCACTTTCCCTAGTGTCAGCAACCAGACATGAATCGGAGCCTCCAATGAAAGAAGGGTTACCTGTCGGCTAAAGCATTACAGAGCACTCCATTCAGACTCATCCAAAGCATTGCCAACATCTAATATTAAATCCCAGTGATACGAAGTAGTTGAAATTAAACAACGTGGAAGTCAAAATCAGTTGGATCTGTACAAAGACAAACCCAGTGCACTTTGAGAAACACTGAAACAGTAATACCAGGGGAAATCAATGTGTAAGCTCTCTGACCTCTTTTTTTTCCCCTCCATTCCTCCCTCACTCTCTTTCCCCTTCATCCCCAAAGGAAGTTAAAGATGCTGTTATAATGTGGATGATAGAGACGACTGATCTGCATAATGAAGCTGAAAACAGCCTGCTTGTGTTGAAGCTCCTCCTCTGCATGTTACATGCCAGCAGAGATTTGCTGTGAAACAGGAGAGCTGCAATGCAGCATTTTCCTCTGGAACTTTGCAGCTGTATTACAGTTTCAAGCACGCCACAAGAAGACTTTTGTTTACAGTATTTAAATTCAATTTAAATAGTAGCTGTTAAAAGTAGGCAGATGAATCACTTCACATCCACTAACACTTTAGTGCTCACCCACCCTAAGGCTATTATGCTTAACTGAATTACTTCATGTTCTTCATAATTACAATTAATTTTCCTATTGTTTTATGGTACTGCCTGCCTCTAATAATTAGTGGTCCTTAATACTTTGCTATTAGCAGTCCTTAATACTCATCTAGAAATAAGATGCCTGGGTGAGAAAGCAGACTCATAAAGCGGCTCAAAATACACAAAGTCACTAAGTAGGGATAATAAAGGCAGTAACTTCAGAAGGCAGAGAAACTTCAAGGAAAACTTCATATTGAAATCATCTCTTGTTTTCCTCGAGCACAGCAGTGTTAGTTACTAATAAATGTCACAATTCCGCTCCCCAAACTGTGCAATGTCATTAGAAGGTCGGTTGGGATGGCAGCATCTTACTTCCAAAAGCCAAAGCTGCAAACGTTCAGTAGCTCCCATCCCAGACAGTGAAGTAACTGCCTTTTCTCCTTCGAGTCCATATTGCTTTAACATTATCTGAGCTTAGCAAGGCAGGATGTTGCGAGGTCATTTTCAATATGCTATCCTTCATCCGAAGCCCCAAACCACTACTCCAATTTACTCATGAATCTGAACTCCAAATAACCTGGAAAAAGTTAACGTCTTTGTCCAGCTTCTCCCCTCTTATCTCTTACCCAGAAATATTAGTTTAATGCACCAACATTTCTTTTACAGGTTCAAAATATACTGCAGTTGCAAGTGAGAAGAATAACAGTGCTGTTAGATTAGTTCCCCCTGGAAACAGTCACCAAAACAGTCAGCATAATTATCAGACTCCAGTGAAGAAAAATCCTGGATATCAGTGACCATGATAAAATTCAGCTGATGAAAAACTCTGACAGTTTTTACCCCCCGGAAAAACTCTGCAGGGAAACTATTCCAATACTCTCTTGCTTTTGACCAGATATGAAGATAATTCATATAGAAGAATTATATTTGCACAAGGTTAGTAATATGAAATCCAAAATTGGACTTCTGCTCTGTTTTTTTTTTTAAATAACAACTTCCGACATGCTGGATTTAACCACTGATTTCAATAAAGCCAGGATTCAAACCTCATTGACTGCAATGCAGCCATTTCTCCCTGAGCCTGAAAAATACTTAGCTTCCCACACATGTACACGCAAACAGAACAAAAGAGCAGAAACTACATACCCACGTGTCTCCTGTAACATCTTATATCAATTGCACCTTGCAGAACAACAGCTGCAAGTGCGTTTTGCACCAAGCTTTCACTGTACGTTTGAAGCTATAGCACACAGCATTAAAGCAATTGCAAACAGCTATGATTGTCACAAATGATAGAAGCATCTCCCCCCTTCATCTTTCTCCTGCCATTTTGCTAGCAGAGGCAGTTTTATGATGGGTCCTTATTTGAATGATCATACTCTGATTTTCTGCATCTTCTGTTGCGATTGACTGAAGATCGATCAGTTGTTGATAAGCACTGTGAATGTTAAAATATGTCACTCCAGAAAGAGGGATAGATTTTTCTATTAGCTGTGTATACACAGCCCAAAATAGCAGACCCCCTCTCCTTTGAAGCACCTACACATTGCTGTACTGCAAATATCAAACAGCAATGAGTTATTTATTGTCTAGTCAAGTCCTCTTACTCCTGAACATCACGAACTCTATTGCTTTGCCTGAACTGACCTCTGATGAAACAAAATTAGTCACTGTTTCCACAAAGACTGTACAGATGTCCAGAGTATGGCATCTTCCTTGATATTTTATTCTTGTGCTGAGCAGAGCACTGAACTGGATAGTCACTAAATTACTGAGTGCTGAGAGGCTTTAGCAGGGGAAGGATCACTCTTTATATTCCTATACACTTCCCTAAGCATCTGCTTTCTCTTACTGCTAGAGACAGAATATTAGGCTAGAAAGACCTGGAGACCAGCCTCTGTCTTGTGATTATAATCACAGTTTAAATTCACAGTACAGGTCCGTACCTGTATGATGTAGAATTGAGTAGAATTGTAGACTATGTAGAATTTGCAGCTAATTTATGTTGGTCCATGGTGGGAAGAGAAGGTACTAGAAGTCTCCATCTCCCCTCGCAGACCCTTCGACCCTGGACTCACATCACCAGCATCAGTTAGGTCCTGATGGTAAGGGCACATGTAACCCTTCAAAACTTCCTTCATCCCCACAAACCACACCACAATTAGGGTCAGGTGAGACAACAAATTTCAGATGTATGGAAAATTACTCTGGACTTGAGTGTAACCACTTTGACCTAGCTAGACTAATATAGCTGCTGCTCAAATGCTGAGCAACTTTGAGTCTCACAAGACTGCTCCTTAAGAGAAACTATTCAACAAATGTTTTCTGCAACTGTAATTCAGCCAACTGATTGTTTATAATCTTATCCTGTGA
This sequence comes from Oxyruncus cristatus, assembly GCA_013399855.1. NCBI lineage: Eukaryota > Metazoa > Chordata > Aves > Passeriformes > Cotingidae > Oxyruncus > Oxyruncus cristatus. The sequence goes on along the minus strand of VXAY01003149.1, from coordinate 1,086,431 downwards.
ATGCTGCATTCAGTAGAGGGAGTTCTCTTTCCCTGTACTCATTTGCATAGAATCATAGAATCATGGAATCAGCCGGGTTGGAGAAGACCTCTGAGATCATCAAGTCCAACCCTTGATCCACTACCACTGCAGTTAATAGACCATTGCACTAAGTGCCACATCCAGTCTCATCTTAAAACCTCCAGGGACGGAGAATCCACCACTTCCCTGGGCAGTCCAGTCCAATGCCTGATTAATCTCTCTGCAAAGAATTTCTTCCTAATATCTAACCTAAACCTCCCCTAGCACAGCATAAGGCCATGCCCTCTTGTCTTACTGCTGGTTGCCTGGGAGAAGAGACTGACCCCCACCTGGGTACAACCTCCTTTCAAGGAGCTGTAGAGAGTGATGAGGTCTCCCTGAGCCTCCTCTTCTCCAGGCTAAACAGCCCCAGCTCCCTCAGCCTCTCCTCATAGGACTTGTGCTCGAGTCCCTTCACCAGCCTCATTGCTCTTCTCTGGACCTGCTCCAGCACCTCAATATCCTTCCTGAACTGAGGGGCCCAGAACTGGACACAGCACTCCAGGTGTGGCCTCACCAGTGCTGAGTACAGGGGCAGAATCACCTCCCTGTTCCTGCTGGCCACACTGTTCCTGATCCAGGCCAGGATGCCATTGGCCTTCTTGGCCACCTGGGCACACACTGCTGGCTCATGTTCAGCTTCCTGTCAATCTGAGGGTCAGCCTTGCAAACAAGGCTATTTTGGTTTTCAGAACATTCAGAAAAAAATGTTAGAGGGACAAATGCATACTTCCCAATTATTTCCCAACTACTTGAACAACATATCCTCGAAATCATCTGTGACCACTGATTTTACACAACCAAGTGTTTAATCCCAACCTAGAACTTTTGCAACTACAGGGATACGCAGGGCATAGTGGCTGGAAAACCGTTATGGTTTAGTCCGTCTCCCCAGTATTGGGGTAGGAAATAGTTGACTCCAGGTGAAATTCCGGCCAAGTAGCCAATCAAAGATTTTTGCGACGTCTCTACGAATGACATATTTAACACAAACCAGAAAAGAAGATGTGTGGTGCAGAAGAAATTGCAGCCCGGAGGAGAGCGAAAGAGAACAAGGATAGCAATGTAGCCTCCAAGGTCAGTGTAGCAGGAGGAGGAGAAGAGGCCCAGGGGGGCCCCCTCTCCCCCTCCAGGAGGGTAAAAGACTTAAAAACTAAAACCCCTGCCACCTTTGGAAGATTATTTAGAATGAAGAAACTTTTGTGTGGGTCCAACCCTCCCTGAGGCCTGGTTGGCCTGGGGAGGGCAGGGATGGCTTGAAGCCAAAACTGAATCACCTGAAAGCCACATGCAACAAGCTGCAGAAGAATTGCAGCCATGGAATGGTGGAAAAGCCGGTGAACTCTCCTTTGAGGGGCTGAGCCCCCTCATGACCTTGGGACTGTGTCCAAAAGCTGAGCCTGACGCTAAGCCCCCAATACTGTGGGGCCCAGTGCAATTTCGGACAGGGTGTGATGGCAGGATGACCCCTTTCACTGCAAGTGGGCGAGCAGTGGTAAATTTGAGAACCCACGCGGCTGAGAGCCAAAATTGGGCATCTGGCCAAAAGCAGAAACTCAGAAGAATTCCAGAAAGCAAGAGAAGAGGCTACTTGGACCAGCAGAACATAGCACCGGAGAGTGTTCTTGAGTATGGACTGAGACAAAAAAAAACCCAGAACCCCTGTGACCCAGGGAGGGGTGGTGACTCTTAGGAAATCCCCTGAAACTCCTCGTGGAAGGAACCTCCACAGAGCCCTCTACTCTGTGGTGATGACATGGTGATACCAATGTTCCCTCAAAGCCCATGGTAAACCCTCAGTAGCCGTAGGCAAGCGGCTAGAGGTGGGAGGCAAACTCCCCTGCATTCGAATGGAGAAGGAGAGTGAGAAATTTTCGAGCTGCAGTGATTTGGAACTGTTACCTTAAAGACTTTTTATTTCCTTCTCTGGACTGCTTTTGAAGAAAAGAAGGAGGGGTGGTATTTGTAAATATATAAGTATGTGATTATAAGGAAAACTAGTTAGAGTTGTTGTGTATATAAGTATTCCCTTAGTTCTTATTGTGTAGCAATAAATTTTAATATTAATCCCCATGTCAAGGAGATCTGTTTTGTCTATGCGAACGCTTCTTACCTATTAGCAAAATTTATGGGTTGATAAAAACCATGCAGAAATCACAAGGCTAAACCGTTAACAGAAACATATTACCTTACGATAACTATAATGTCAGTGATGACCTATCACTAGTGAAAAATTAAAATCCCCACATGAAAAAAATCCTTACTTTCCACTGCTTTGGAACTACTTAGTATGTACTGCCATATGTACTCAGCACATGCATTAGTGAACTCCAACCTTGCTGGATACTACAGTCATAAGTTACAGTATTGGGCTTTTATTACAGAGGCCTCTATAGTAGCTCCACTGATAGAGTATGACCCCAGTGGCAACAAATCGTTAAAGAAACCTTCTTTTTCACCTGTTTAACCAACTTTGAACTTGTAGTTAGGCTAGTGAAGAATGTCAGAAAAACAAGGACGTGTGCAATCAAAGTGTACGACAGCTTTATTAGTATGGTCACAAGACCAAAAAAAAAAAAAAAACCACCTACAAACCAAATAGTTATTTCATATTCAAATGCTACTTTGCCTTTATTACTTTATGTTGTTGCAATTAAACTGCAGATTACTATTTAATTTCCTTAAATGGGACAGTATTTCACAGAAAATGTTTGTCCTACTGGATCTCTGAACTCTTCAAGATGTAAGTTATTCAAACAGTATTAAATTACCCTGCAGTAACAATTACTCAGCTTCCGACCTAAGCTGTAAATGGCAATAAGGGAAGATTCCACCACCACCGACCCCACCACCCAATATTAGTCCCTAATTTTAATATCTACATCACTGATTAGGTTTAGGTTTTTGCTTGGAACTACTCGTAATTTGGGTGAATAGTATATGCTCAAGAATAGGAAGGATGGGGAATACGAGGGGAGAACATGTCCGGATCAAGCAAGAGGAAAATCTAAAAAGTCTTTATTCTATTTGCAGAAAGTTCTGCAAGTTAAACCATATAAAATCAAGATCTGATCAAGTCAATGTAACCTAATATGCAGGTAAGAAGTCCAGCTGTATAATTTAAGGAAGCAGCTTCAAGTGGTCAGCTACCTGGAAAAATATTGACATTGTCAGTAAAATTCTTTGACATGAGATAGGAGAAGGATGTCTGTTTTTCTGAAATGAAAATAAATAACAACCACTAAACACAGGCAAACATTTTGTAAGAGAAAGACAACGTCAATAGAACTGGATGTTCTGACAGGACGATGATACTCTTCTGACAACTTGAGTTTCTTTGTTTCCCTGTGAATTTCTAATGCTTAGTTAAACCAACGATGGTGCTGTAAAAGCCTTGTGACTGCCTTAAAATTGTATGTTTCATTTATCTGTGTTAAGGCACAGATAAGCCAGACCTTTAATTCTTCACTCAGAAGGAATAAAGGTATCCCTTACTCAGAGCTGCTCCATCACTTAGCCAGAAACAGCCAGTTCTTCAGTGCAGGCCAAATAATAAAAAAAATTCATGCTTCTAACAGTCACAAATTTCAGGATGTAAAAATAACACACTTGAGATGCATTAAATGCCCATTAAAATTAATGAGAATGATGTGATTCTTACAAAAAGTACAGCATTGTCTAGTGAAGGAACTGTTTAGTCTCACGAGTGAACTGAGAGTGTTAAGAAGATAAAATTGTACCAGATAAAATACATGACAAAGCTGTATAGAAAAATTCATGTGGCCACCTGGAAAATCACATTTCTGTCCACGCTATTTTATCACAGATTTTATTACTGTTTCCACATATACTGAGAGCAGTTTTCACCCAGTCCTTTTTGATTTTTTTTTTCTCCTTTCATACAGCACAGTCTCTCCTCTGTGTTTCATGACCTAATTTTACCTCTTTGCCCTTGAAAGTCTGTATTCATTATTAGGCAAAATAATGGCAAGGAGTAACAAAAGTACCATCCTACAGTTCCCATGGTTGGATGCATATATTGACAACTTTTGCTCTGCTCCAATTCTGAATAGTATTTAAAGCCCCCAGACCTAAGATCCTGTAAAGAATAGTGCAAGCAAGTTAATTTTTCAAGGGAAAAATTTAAGACAAAAAATGGGGGTTCCAGGACTGTGGGAAGCATCTAGAAGGCATAAAAGAGAGTTGAATTAGTATTAATGATGATGACTATAACCAGAGATCCTTAGAAACTGTCAGCAGAGTTAATTTTAACTCATAGTTTGGCGAACACATTGTAAACACGTAAGAACTCTACACAGTCATTCAGACACCCAGTTCCTCACTTTACATCCCTGCTGCAGTTTGAAAAACTACTGCACTAAAACAGCAGGGGAAAGGGTGGGGCTTGGGGCAAAGAATAGGAGATGGGGTCTGTCTCTGTTGGTATCAGTGAGGTGCCCTTGGTGTGTCAAGTCTCCCCTCTGCTGCCTTTCCCACTGCTTGTCTGGTCCCTCCAGCCTGGGCACTCACCAAGGCAAGGACCCTCCCTCACCACCAGTACACAGATTGCTTAGTTCAAGTGGTGCCATCTCAGACAAGACCTCCAAGTACGAATTAATATAAAAAAGCACTAAATGGACAAGGACAGATTGAATCAGTTAATCAGTGCTTGACAGGACAAGGATTTGCCACAAAGAGTTGTCTCCTAATAAACCATGCCAATATGAGAGAGTCTGGCTGTTTACTGCAGTTCCTTAACAGCAACAAAGCAATGTTAATGCAGAGTCAAGTCCTGTTAATTTGTGGTGCAGTGAGAAAGTTAAAAATTATTGCAAAAGGTGTAAAAAACCAATAATTAATATGGAAAAGAAAAACTAGAAATATAAAAGAAATACATTTTCCGTAGAAAGGATTGAAATGTTTTAAGCATTGCAGTGACATAGCCTGTATGTTTTACTTAGGGCAGGTCTGCAGTAACTGCAAAATCTCAGACCAGACTGCAGCCAGATTAATCCTCTCCTCTGAGTCACTGAAGTGTACTAGAGATTTGTATCCTAAAATGATGCCTTGGGACAGTCCCACCATACAGCTGGTGTCAAGTTACCTGATAGTCCAGCAAGAAAGGACCGTCAATAATCAGATCCCTGGAAGAGAAGCAATAGCATTGAAATGATGAAGCACAAAAGAGTTTCAGTAACAACCATTCAGAACATCAGAAAGCCTGAGGAAAACGAGCAGAAAAAACCCCAACAAAAAANACAAAACAAAAAAAACCACAAAACCAAAAACACAACAGCAGCAAGTAAGGCTTGTGCAAAGCTAAATGGAAAATTACTAGATTGAGCAGTTGTCTTACTAGGATATTAGATTTTATATTAAATTTCAAAAGCTGTATTATCATTCATGTCTGGATAAAATTAGGAAAAAATCCAAATGTAAATAAAATAATACTTTTTTATTACAATCCATATGGGAAGAAAGACTGATATACACTGCCTATTTTCAGTCTTTCTGACAGTTCCCACTCTAGTATTCAGTTATCTTAACACAATGCAAAAAATCAGCTACTTTAAAATGCTAAAGTAGAATATACAAGCTAAATTCTGTGTAGGAAAACAGGTCACAGAATGCAATCCCAGCCCACTAAATCTGCTTAATGCAGACACACTCCTTTCCCACTTTGAATCAATACCATGATTTTCAGGAGATATGCAATGTTCTGCTGCTAAATAAATGTCCTTGCATCAGTAGTGCTGAGATACTATTGCTTCAAGAAAGTCATGAAAGACATATAAGATATGACTTTGCAGGACCAGGGCCAAACTGCCTAAATGGATATAAAACATTAAGTCACATTATATACATAATGAAGACAAATGCATACAATGAAAAATCCTGAAAGAAAAGAAGAAAAATCAATTATTTTCTCTAAGCCCTGTAGTTTTACTGTAGATATTCCTGTCTTCCCAGAAGAATGCAAATGACAGTACTTTTTTACCTTGACAGCTTTCCTTAAAATACTCTTTTTTTTGTTTCAGATTCTAAGGATGAAGGAGAAAAAGGATTGTTTTATGCTTTGGTTTGATTTTTTTATATTTTTACTTCTTAATTAACTTTTAAATGAGGAGTTTATGCAACAGGAGTGAAATCTAAGTCATCACAGGGGCATTACCTAGGTTTTAAAACCAATATTTTAGAATATGTGTTATTACCACACAATAACAAAAAATTCTCCTTTTTATCGAGAAGCCTATATACTCCTGTGTACAGCATTTACAGTCACACAGGGATGTAAGCATAACCATGGTTAACAGTCACATTGCCTAGAAATTACAGCCACAGCTCTAGAACTGGGATCGACTGAAGTCAGAACGCAGAGCAGAACACCTGAATGGGAAATAAAAAATTCTGCAGGGCAAGGATGGAATAAATCCTCGGCGCTCTCTCAGGTGTGTAAGGTATGGATACCCAACCCACAGCTTCTGTCTGCAGCTCTTGCACCAGGTAGAGGAGGCTCTCCAACATGAATGCATCTTGAGAAAACACCCCTGGATAGGTGACCAGAACCCAAGGCCCCAGGCTGACAAGCCAGGCTGCCTTTTACCCATTCATATGTGGAGATACACCTTCATCGGTCAGTTCTATAATTTTGGCTTCCTTGACTGTACAGTGGCCTGCTGTCAATAAAAAGAATAGAGAAAAAATGTAAACTAAGCCAGTTAATAGTACAGGTTAAAATATTTATTTGGAAAAAGTCTCCATTAAGCCATGGGAAAACTTGTATATGTGCCTTTTATTTTAACCAGGAGGCTTCTGTATATGCCTTATCACTTTCTTCACACTCAGCTACTGCAATCCTGATTTTAGTAGTCAATAGGTTATTAGTAAAGACTCGGGACAATTCTGCATATGCTTTTCCTTGAGTTATCTGAATTCCCAACTTCAGTATATGGCAACAAGGATACTCTTGAAGAAGTATGCTCTGATACTTCAGCTGTATGAACACAGTAGATGTAGTGGGTGCCGTTATCCTTAAAAGGCCATAAAGGATCCAACCACTTAAAGAAATTAAGTGACATAGCCTGGGTCTTGTTCAAGCACTAAATGAGGAGCCTGTGGTCTTGCATTTTGTATCTGTCCTGCATAAATAATGGAGAAGGTCAGAAATATTGGACTAGGTTCAGTGAAGAAATTAATATTTGCCTTTATGGTGCCAATAGAAGGAGAAATACAGCAAAACCACCTCCACTTCTAACATCTTTTTAGGACCACAAATAAAATCAAATACAATGAACATTAAGTGTTTCTATGGCACAGAGACTTTATTTCTGATTTCATCAAGCTTTTAATTTACAGTAGTCACTCTGTTGATAAAATTTTCTAACCTGTAAATACCACTATACTATGAACAAGTTAGTAATACTATGTAAATTCAGTCTTTGCCAATTATTTCTTAGTCACTGATTGAGAATATGCATCTTTTACCATGTGGCCCACGAGAGGTAACTTACCCTCAGTGAAAGAGGCACTAAACAATTCATAGACAGGTATTAACCACACAGGAGCTGACCTACAGGGAGACAATGCACTATCGCAGCTCACAGTAACTTACTTTCTGACCATGATTTAAAAACTGAGCATCAGAGAGAAAGTACCTCTCTGCAGCATTTCCTGGCCATGCTATAAAATAGAATAAAGGCAATAACCATTCAGGATGTGTATGCCTCTTCCTGTTTTCTCCAAATTGCTTCATAGAAGTTGAGCACAAGACCTGCGCTACAGGAGCAGATGAATGTGAGAGCAAGAAATGCACAATTTAAGTACATATTAATACATCCTATTGGTGTTGAGAAACAAACAATAGTTTGATTTGGTAAACATTGCCTATGGGGAACACTTCTAGTGACCATCTCAGTACTGCTGCATCATGCTTGGCATTTGGAAAATCAGAAACAAAAAAATCATTCTCATCCCACCTTCCCTTTCCAGTCTCTGAGGGGATCAAATGCAGATGAGGACAGGGGAGATCAAATGCACAAGCGAAATGCTTACTAAGCATTTATAAAAGTTAAAGCAGAGCACATTTAACATCACCAGTCCAAACTTTTTTATCTGTTGGAAAAAAACCCTGTATCTACACAGGTGTCATAGTTTCACCCCAGCCAGCAACCAAGCCCCACGCAGGGACTTGCTCACTTCCCCACCTGCAGGATCAGAGAGACAATTGGAAGGGTAAAAGCTACAAAATTCATGGGTTGAGATAAAGACAGTTTAATAGGGAAAGCAAAAGCCATGCATGCAAACAAATAACAAAGAATTAGTTCACTGCTTCCCATGGCAGGCAGGTGTTCAGCCATCTCCAGGAGAGCAGGGCTCCACCATGCATAACAGTTACTTGGGAAGACAAATGCCATCACTCCAAATGTCCCTTCCTTCCTCCTTCTTCCCAACTTTATATACTGAGCCTGGTGCCATATGGTATGGAATATCCTTCTGGTCAGTTGGAGGCAGCTGTCCCAGCTGTGTCTCCTCCCAAGCTCCCATGCACCCCCAACTTTCTTGCCAGTGTGGTAGAATGAGGAGCAGAAAAGCCTTGGCTCAGTTTAAGCCCAGCTCAGCAGTAACAACATCTCTATACTACCAACCCTGTGTTCAAATCCAAAACACAGCCCCATAATAGCCACTGTGAAGACAATTAATTCTACCCAAGCCCAAAGCAGCACAATAGGAACGGATTGAAGGCAGGATACTGACTTGCAGTATGATCATCCCTAAAAATAACAATTGGCACAACCTTTCCTTATTCTGAAGGGAAGATACTTATATCTCACCCAGGTAAGATACCTATTCTTACAGGTATCTAAAACCCCAAATTAGGAGCCCTCTGTCACAAAAGCAGCAACACAAAAGAAAAGGGAGAATCTGGGCTGTGATATGACATACAGAATGCAGATTCACTTTAATTATCTTTCTACAAATTAGTACCTCTGTCTCAGAACTCCTCAATATAACCACTGTCACTGGACTGTAATTTAAGGTGTGTGGTTGCTGTTCTGCATGACATTTCTCCCAGATATGAAAAAGGCCATAGAAAGGAGTCGTATCAGACTGCAGCAAGAAAAGAAAACAAAAAAGTATTTCTTATACTACTTCCTGTGAGTAGTGTTATTATTAATAACAATAATAATGGTAATCATCATACAAGATATGCGTACCTTTATTTATTTAATCTGAATAGTCTACTATGGTTTTCTCAAACCTGCCAATATAACATTCAATGAGCCAGTTCAATTACTGAAGTACTTTCTATTAAATTAGAAGCAATATACTTCTCAAAGAAATCATCTATTATTTTAACTAAAGGGCAAAGAAACCTTTAACCCACAATGCCTTTACAAAATCTTACAGCTGAACTGTTAGGCTGTAAACAGAGCCATGTTAATGGACTTATTCTATAACAAGATACTTAAGATAGCACAGCAACAACAATGGTAGATGCTGAACTGTTTTAATAAAAACACAAAACCAAGCCATTCGTGAGAAAATGTTAGGAATATGAGTGCAATTTCTGTACTTTCTCTAAGCATCACAATAATGTCTTGTGTGGGATTCAAGTATAGTTTGTAATCTCCCTTCCCCAGATTCTTACTATAGAGAGGAGAAGGTCTGATATTTGTTGACTCCTCCTATAATATACTACATGTTTAAGAGGCAACAATCAATACTTGTCTCTCAGTAAGGGGAGAGGAACTTCAGTCTTGTTTTATAGAAAGAAAAAAAAAAAAAAGAGAAATCTATAAATCTTTTCAGCACCTAAGACCCAGTGTGAAAGGTTTTTGTCACTGGTATCAGCCTAAGTTTAGGTCCATTCTAATATATCCTGCTGAATAAAAACCCAGGGTTAAGGGGGTTTAATGAAACTGTTAATTTTCATTTAGAAGAAGAAACTGAGCCAATTCCTTGGAGTCTGACCAAATAAGATGACTGTAAGATGGTTCCTGGAAAATGCCTGGGTATAGCAGTACATTGTGGGAGGGAAGACCTGCCTCTGAGACTCTCATTTGTCTCTAAACACTTCATCCTTTTAAACAGCAAATATGAAAACTTAAAAAGAAAAGCTGAAAGAGGCCTCCAGGTTTCATCTGGTTCATCCCTTAGGCTGATACTCCTGTACTGCTTCAGACAGATGGCTTCCCAATCTCTTACAGGCTTCTTACGTCAGGGTCTTAGAGTTTTTCAAGAAAGCTGCGTCCCAGGCTTGGCTATTCTTACTAGTCTTCCTTGAGTCCTAATTGAAGCATCCCTTGTAGTAATTTAAAGTCATTACTTTTTACTTTACCCACACAGGAAAAGCCAGTTGGAACACTAACCCATCTCAAATAGCTTTTATTACTATTATTATTATTATTGTTATTATTATCATCATCTTATTTGAAGACACAAATGATATCAAAATTATCCCTGGAGAGCATTTTTTTTTACTTCAGTATAGTAATTTTTTAGAGAACATTTTCTCTGCTCTCCTTTATCTCGTCAGGCAACACCTTTTCCAAACACAGTAACCAAAGCTAACAACAGACTGTTCATGTTGCAAGACCACATCTAGCAGACAAGATTTATACATCCCAGCATATTTGCATTTTTTTTTTACAACAGCAGCTTGACTCATGCAATCTGCATCCACTACACCTGTGGATCCTTTTCTATAGATGAGCTTGTTCTTCCCCTTGTATTTATGCAGTTGATTATACATGACTAAAAGTAGAGTTTGAATTGTATCTTATTTTTTCCCTTAGCTCGTTTCAAATTCTAATTCTCTCCTCCAGGACATTTATAGGTCTTTCCACCTCAGTGTCATCTACAGATTTAATAAACATACTTTTCATTCCATTAGCTATACAATGAATTAAAATGTTCAGCAAGTTGAAACTCAAGACAGGAACCAAAGGAGCACCAAAACCGATGCAAAAACCCCAGCGTTCTGTCTTGAAAACAAACTACTCTCAGCATAATTTTTCAGTGTTTACACCTGCATTAGAGCAGTTTTGTTCAGAATGTGAACCTGCAGCTTACTTTTAAATGTCTTGAAAATCAACATCAGAAGTCTGAATCCTGAAAGCTAGAATATCCATGGTTTTCTCTCTCCCCAGAATATCTCTCTCTTTAACAGAAAGATATTGGACTGATTTGATGCACTTTGTTTCCAACAACTCTTCTTGATTCCATTGCATCTCATTAATTTCTAGGTACTTGCTTATAGCTATATTATAATTTTCTGTTTGTTTGCTTGTTTGTTTTTTCAGGAATTGAAATTACATTGGATTCTAATTCAAAAACTCCTTCTTCCTGCCTTTTGAAAACAGAAATCTAATTTGTCCTTTTCCAGACTTCTAAAACCTCAAATAATATTCATGAGATTTCAAAGGTAACCTTTCACTCTTCGAAATTTGCTTCATCTTGCTTTTTCAGGAGCATTGGATAAATGTTATATATTTTCAAATTGTATGAATCTGTCTAACCTCTACTTTCTTCAGGTCTGTCAAGTATTTCTGGTTTATCATTCTGTTTTGTTAACTGTATTAATAATCTGAGTACTGTCATTTTTTGCTGAGAACTAAAACAAGGAACTTCAGAATTTCAGACTCCATCACATTTGGCAGCTTTCCTTCTGTTTTGAGCAGTGACAATTTTTCCTTGACTCTCTTCTTACTAACAACATAATTTCTTGTTATCCTTTACAGCCTATGTAATATGCATCTTTATTTATTGATCTTGCTCTTTTGTCTTTGTCCTTACAGGCAAATCTGACTGTTTTATACTTAAGTTTAGCAACTTCATCTGTTTTCTGAATCCACACAAGTTCTTCTTCTGCTCAAGGTCATTTAAGTACTCAGGAGTTGGCCATACTTGCTTTTTTACTCTCTAGCCTCCCTCTACTTTCACTTGTAGCCTTGGAGTAACTTCTTTAAAGGTCTTCTGTCTCTCTTGAGCAACATTTTCTCGAGACTTATTTTCTATGAAATCTTAGCAGTCAGTTTTGTGAGGTGATTGTGTTCTTCTTGCCTCACTTCTCTAAGTTGCTCCACGTTGTTTGTACAGGAGAGCATCATAAATCACCAAGAAATATTGACTTACGATTTTGTAAGACTTTGTTATAATGTTCTGCCAGTGATGAATGTGGGTTTTTTTCCCCCCCATATCTTTCCTGGTTTTGTTTTTTGGGGGGTTTTGTGGTTTCGGGGTTTTTTTTAGTCTATTCTTTATGCTATATAAAAAAAACCCAGAAATGGTTATGGGCAAGGAAACAGCAGGATAAAGGATCATTTTGGTGAGCAGAAACAAGAACCCTCACTCTCTCTCTCTGCCCACCTTCACAGGCAGGATGCATTTTAGAAGATTAAGGAACAGGTACTGAGAGGCATAAAAGCAAGTTGTAAACATATCGAGGAAAAGGTATCACATTAGCAGTTGCAGCTAGAAATGGACTCATACAATAAAATATATTCCCTTAGACAACTCAGGAATTCAGACAGCTCTCAGTTAGTCTGCAACAGTCCTTTTCACGGTGTCGTCTATAGAGCGACATGACAGAGCAAGCAAACACTTCCAATCAACTCAGGCTTTTGGTACAGGCACACAGAAATCCACCCCAGGAATTCTGCAGCATTTCAAGGTCAGTCTCGGTGGCAAGGGCAAGAGACTTCCGCAGCAAACGTTCGTCAGTCCTGCGGCTGTAATAACGCGGTGCCATCTGCAGCCCCACACCCCCCGAATCCCCTGTCAGCTGCTGCCGAGCCGGAGGAGCCAGGGCTTTTCGGAATTCCGCGGTCACACACGCGCTGCCCAATCCATTTAACTCTTTCCTCAGCACTTTGCTACTGAAACAGCGACAAAACAACCTAAACGTACAGAGCTCAAGAGGGAATGTGAAGAGAGCTGAGCAGCAGAGGTGAGTTCTAACTAGTGCAGGCGCAGCTGAACGCTGGCAGGATGGACTAGGGAGCGGGAGGGGAGCCGTGCCATATGCTCACAGCACAGAGCGAGTACCTACTGACGTGGGAGAGGCTGCTGGGTCCCGGGGCCTGCTGAAGCCAACAGCTGACACCAGTTTGCAAGTCGCTACCCAGACAAGCCCATGCTGCCAGGTTCAGGCTCCAGTGGCATACCACAACCGAGGAGAGAAAAGAATACTAGCACAACAACCAGGTTGTTGACTCTCTTTCCAATGCCTGGCATTCTCAAAAAAAAAAAAAAAAA
>VXAY01003149.1:1061388-1073031 GCA_013399855.1 Oxyruncus cristatus | reverse complement strand
AAAAAAAAAAGGCATTTTGTTCTGCTCAAATCTCCTTGCTTATGTTTCTAAGCCCTCAAGCAGACAGAGGCTATCTCACACTTATTTCTAGCACATGTGCCACCCTGAAGCCTGGAGCTGGGAAGTTTGCCCACTTCTCTGCAGACCCTGCAGAGCTTGAGAAGCAGCATGTAGGTTTACATGACCTTAACCCAGAGCACATCCACTCCAGGTTCACAAAGGTGATAGCTACCCCACAGCTTGCCACAAGCTGGTGGTGTGAAAATTAGAGGTGGAGGTACAAGGCTAGCATTCAAAGCCACAGCTTAGCTCAAGTTTCCTTGAAATTTGTAAGGGTGCAGAGAGGGATGAGCATGAGGGGTGGGAAGTTTGTCACACAGACACTTATGAGACAGAAAGAAATGGTTCACATCTGGCTTGAGCCAGCAAAAGGCTCAAAGTTTCCCATTCTCAGGACATCATCCAAAGGCAGCAAGTCTGTCCAGCTGGTTGGGAGCAGTTCACTGCATCATTCATCATTCATCACAATTTCAATGCTTTTGCACTTGCATCAGCCTGGCAAAATTCAAAAACCTCTGAACTGAAATCAGTGCAAGCATGGAAGTGCAGAAGGATAAGTAAGGGAGAGCAGTAAGCCTTGTTGCTTCACAGTAAGTACTTCTGTCTTCAAAGTATTGCCTTAGGCTTGGCTGGGGTTTTAAATGTGGGCAGATATTTCCAGTCTCACTGCATGGCCAGTTCATTTCAGCGTGGCCACTAAATACAGGAAGTTTAACAACATTATTCCGCTCTCCAGCCCAAACATCTCTGCCTTAAAACCACTTGTTTTGTAACTGATATACCAAAAGAAAACAAGGAAAAGTTTCTTTCATAAGAGGTCTTAAATATCACAAATTGAATGCCATTCGGGACAAAACTTTTGAAAAAAATCAGCTCTGATATAAGACAAGACCTGGTCTAAAAGGACACGTTTTCATATTCCCTAGATTTTCTTCAGTTCCTGAATATTCTTTTCTTTTCTTTTCAACTTGATGACAGTTCCTGAAATAGCATTTACTGGTAGTAAATTCTCCTAAATTATCATACCAGCTATCGCAACTGATCAATTTAATTTTGACTGATATGTTAAAGTGATTATAGAAGGACTAGGCTCCTGAATGTAATTGAATTTCAATAGAACTGTGGCACTTAGTTCCTTTCAGTATGTAGAAGATTCCAGACTCTAATTATTAAAGCTGCTGAAAAAAAAAAAATTGCTTCAAAAATTTCCAAATGATCCCCCTTTTTACTTCAGAAAGTGCTCCCAAGTTTTCATCATTTTTCACAAAAAAAAAAAAAAAGACATTCCGAAAGAAAATAATAAGAAACCAGGGAAAGTTAATATGATTTATGAAACATTTTTTAGCAGAACACATATAGGCTCTCAACTTTCATATTTTTGATTAAAAATTCTCACCCACTAATGAAAAATTAACAGATACCTGATCTAAATGAATTTAAAGCAAAGACTAAATATTTAATAATTATCATAACATACAGTTCTAGGATTGTAGATGTTTCAGAGCTTTCTTTTTCTATCACATGAGCTAATGCAGATTAACATGGTTTCTTCAGCACTTAAGAAAATTGAAAATAATTAATCTGTAATGGCATTGATGGAAAAAGTGTTCAAAATGTCAATAAAAGTGCTGCTTTAACAGTACTTCAAATAGTCTACTTACGCAACTTAAGAGACACATTATCTGCCAGACTACACACTTCTCCATTAAAATCTATGAAAATCTGCAGGTGTTTAATTACCTGCTCTCCCATTGTTCCTTGGCTGCAGCAGGAGTAGTTTGAACACTATGTAAAAAATAATGTACAATTTAACATAACAGTTATGCAGATTAGAACTCTCCCTTGTTTCTATTCCGTATGAAGAGTCTCACACAGATAAACCATAAGTTGCTTTTCACCAGAAAGAGTTGTTTAAATATTATCATTAATTTCAAAGCATTTCTGACTTACAGAAGGAGTTAAGTATTGTTATTGCAATAATCAACATAAGACTATAAATTACCTGGGGAAATACTATAAGGAAAATTATATCTCATGAGAACATGAGTTTAAATCCGTGCTCCTTTTGCCAAAAGAGGGCCACTGTTCAATAAATTCTTAATTCAGGAGATCATTCAAGTTTTCACAGAATCAAAGCATGGTTGAAGTTGGAAGGGACTTCTGGAGGGCATCTAGTCCAACCCCTGTGCTTGAGCAGGGCCACCTAGACCACATTGCTCAGTACGATGTCCAGACAACCTTTGAATATCTCCACAGATGGGAAATCCACAGCCCCTCTGGGCAACCTATTTCAGTGTTTCATCACCCTTACAGTGAAAAAGTGTTTCTTCATGTTCAGAGGGAATCTCCTGTGTGCCTCTGGCACTGGACACCACTGAAGAGAGCCTGACTTCATCCTCTTTGCACCTTCCCTTCACGAGATCCCCCTGAGCCTTGTCTTCTCCAGGCTGAACAGATATCACTCTCTCAGTTTTTCCTCATGTAAGAGATGCTTCAGTCTCTTAATCATGCTTGTGGTTCTTTGTTGAACTCTCTCTGGTATATCCGTGTCTCTCTTGTACTGGGGGAGCCCAGATGTGGACACAGACTTCCAGATGGGGCCTCACAAGTGCTGCGCAGAGGGGCAGGATCTGCCTTATCTGCTGACATTGCTTCACCTAATGCAGCCCAGGGCATCATTTGCTTTCTTTGTTGCAAGGGTGCATTACTGAGTTGTGTTCAACTTGTCATTCCCACCAAGACCATATCAAGCTGCTTTCCAGCAGGGTGGTTCCCAGCACGTTACCAATGCATGAGGTTGCTCTTCTGCACACACAGGACTCTGTACTTCCCCTTGTTGAACTTCACGAGACTCCTGTTGGCACATTTCTCCAGCGTGACAAGGTCCCTCTGGATAGCAGCATGACCCTGTGGCCTACTAGCCGGTTTGGTGTCATCAGCAAATTGCTGAGGCTACACTCTGCCCCACTATCCTGACAATTACTGAAGATACTAAGCAGGACCGGATCCAGTATTGATCCCACAGGATCACCACTAGTCACTGGCCTCCAACTAGACACTGCATCACTGATCACCACCCTCTGGGCCCAGGTGTTCAGCCAGTTTTCAATGCACCTCACTATCTGCTCATCAACAACTTCTCTATGAGGACCTTACAGGAGATGGTGTCAAAGGCCTCACTGAAGTCCAGGTAGACAATATGCACTGCCCTCCCTTCATCTGTCAGACTAGTCACTTCATCACAAAAGTTGATCGAGTTGGAAGTCAGCCATGTTGACTACTCCTGACAATTTTCTGGTACTTAATATGCCTGGAAATGGCTTCCAAGATTAGCTGTTCCATCACCTTCCCAGGGATCAAGGTAAGGTTCAGTTTGTAGTTCACTGGGTCTTCCTTCATGTCCATCTTGAAGGACTTCTGAGTCTTTTCTGTTAGTTTCATTAATGTCAGAAGGACTCAACAACACAGTTCAACATTTTTGGCCAAAAACATTTAGTATCCTGGGTCTGAACAAAATGCAAAGAAAGTCAAGAAATCTGGGATTCCTTTTGACATTGGCTCAAGATCCAAACAGCTTTTTTGTCAGGCTTCTTAATTTTCTGTTTCATGCCTCATCCTTTCAAGGCAGACCCGCAAAAGGCAGCAAGTGTTTAGCTGTCTAGTTCATGAATCCTGAATTAAATATCTTTACACGTATACACAAGGACCCATAAGGGCATTCCACTACATCTTCATTATCTCTACCCGTTGCATGGTCTTTGGTACTGTGCTTCACCCAAGATCAGCAGTCCAGGATCTGTTTCTGGGCTCAGGCATCTGAATTCTTTTCTTACAGAGGAGGCCTCTTCTCTACTTCTAAACCACTGTAGTGTGAAAAAACAGGGAAGAAGACAAGCCGTACTTTGTGGAACAGCTCAGTGATTAAATATTCGGTTCACAGCTCAGTGATGCTTAGTTGCATTCACTCCTCAGGTTTATCTGTTAAATTTAGAGCATTGCTCTCCAAGCCAACAGGGCTTGCAGCATTTTCCACCCTTGTCATAGAAGCTATCCTACACTACAAATGAAGAATTAATTAGCAATGGGATAAAGGAAAGAGAGAGCACGGATAACAATATGAAATAGTCTCCAGGACACACCTAGACCTCTCCCAAGCATAGTAATTTTACGTGTCACTCACTGGTCGCTTTTAAACTCCTTTATCTAATCAAAGCACCTTAGGATTTTGCAGTCTCACGAGATTAGGACAAACTATCTACTTTCACCTCAAGGGAACTGGATGGGACCCCTGTCTAAAGAGACACAGCTGATTTCTGGCAGTCGCAGCTTCTTGATGCAATGGTGAAGAACCACGTTATGTTTCACTTGCCATAATGCTACACACGGTCCCATAGCATCTTGCAACCTCCATCCCAAAGCTCATATTCTTCCTGAACCCTTCAAGATAGAGATTGTCACACCATTGCATCTGCATTGCAGACAGACAGGCAATCTGTACCTTTTACAATCCTGTGTGAAAACAGCTCATTGCTTTCAAAGGTATCCTGGAATATATTTTACATTATTATTGTCTCTTTAGATAAAAGGGCACAATTAGATCTTTCACTTAGCAGATATTCCTTAGGCGGAATTTACCTCCCAGCTCTCGAGACAGCTATGGCCATCAGAGGCAGATCATGCCAAAACTGTTGCAAAGATGTGAGATGGATGAGATCAACTGCTTTGTTATCCTTGTAGTCGTTCTGATCAAGGTGCTTTCTCCCCGTGTAGAGAGCACAACATGCCCTATCAACACCATTACAGTTAGTCATGCTACCTTTAGTTTTATGCAAGTTATTTATAGCTTTCCACATTATCACTTACGAATTGTAGAAGTTCTACCTTCCTTGTTTCAAGGCAAATTTAGGCTTGTTCTGTCTATGCTTCAGACTAATCAAAGGGAAAAAACCTGAACTGTGTAGTCCTGTTAGCAGGGGATTGCACCCAGACTAATAAGCTGTGTAAAAAAACCTCCAAAAGACAAACAGATATTCCCCAGTTTAGGTTACTACCATATTTTTATTAAGTTTCTGGAGGTGAAAGTTGTACAGTCTTTGCTGTTTGGGGCTCAATGTCATGCTCAGTCCTGAAAAGTGGTAGTCCCAGGCTTCCCCACAATATGTCTGACAGCATGTGACTGCTGCATGAGGCAGTAGTAAAAATCTCACAGAGGGAATTTCCTTCCTCTTTATACCTGCTGTTGTTCACCACCAACCCTGCCCAGCTGAAAAGACATCACTTCATAGGGGGTTACCAGATTTTGCTGATTCTGCTGAAGCAAATTGGCTTATGTAATTTTTATATTTTCACAAAGCTAAAAATACCAAAATAGGGAGTGGAAGGGAAGTGATGAGGGAATCATGTTGAGAGCTTTAAATATATAGGATAGAACTAAGAGAGCAATACTTGTATTTAGTATCTGGAGGAACCTTTCAGAGCATGAGAAAGAAAGAGAGAGACAAAGACTTCAATTCTTTTCTTTTCCTATTACACAGGAGTGCAGCATCAACAACCAGCAATTGAGAGAAGAGATACATCATTAAACTTATTTATAGCATTAACTACTTTGCATTCATCCACACAAGTAAAACTGTAAAAAGAAGAAAAAATTATAAAGGGAGTGTGTGGTTCTTTCATTAGCTTGTCTGTAATGTTGGATTGGTCCATAAATTAATGTGTAAAAGAGGACAGAAAAAAAAAAGAATTCAAAGCTTTGCCGTTGTAATTATAGCTCTTTAAATATCAAAAGACACAAAGAAAGATTCCTTTTGAAAAGAGCACCGATTCTCTTGGCAAGCCACTATTAAATACTTGCATAAATCTACAGTCTGTATCCTGTAGGTTGAGGTGACATTGCTATCATGGCTTACAGGTTGCTTCACGTGACCATGGGTGCACTTCAGTATTATTTATATATATTATCAGTACTCCTTGATGAGATAAGACATCTCCCCTTCTGTCAAGGGTGAAGTGCTAGGAAGTAGCAACTGAGAAAGCTAGCAAGAAAAAGGGCCTTGATCAAAGATCACCTGACTGTCTTGGGCTGTTCCAAATACAGACTCTGAAAGTCTCTTTGGTACAACTCAGACATTCAGGTGCAGTTTCATCATGGATTTACCAGTGGGTCCTCCACAGCATGTCCCATATGCAAGTACCATGTCACAGCAGCATACCTGTGACTGCATTCCAGTTCACACAGTACTTGGCCCCAGAAAGCCACCAAATCTAATAGTCCAAACATAGTAATAAAACATCCCCTCATACGAAGAACAAAGTGGATTGCTATGCACTGCAATTTCTAAATTATTTGCCACAGAGCTCAGTTCTCACCCAAAATTTGCTCCCTCACAGGCAACCTTTCCTCACAGTCTCCCAGTGAGACTCTGTTTTTTAAAGGGTGCCACAGAGAACAGATCTCGTTCTTGACACCTGCCAGGATGAATCAACATCCTTTGGTCCTATACATTTCACAGATTGCAAGCTTCCTCAGGTACAGTCCCATATCAGAGCAGCAGCACCAGATATTTTCTAAAAAGGCCAAATCCCACATTGCATGGGGTCGCAGAGACTAAAATAGTCATGTACTACTCCTGAAATAAATCAGGGGCAGGTTTTTATGAAGTTGATCTACTGCTCCCACAAGGCTGCCTTGTGAGCAGCTGCAGCAGCTAAGGATTTGTCAAGGGGCTGGCTGTTTCCTCAGGCTGCAGCCTCACAGCTCTCAGGCTGCCCAGAAGTTTCCCTGTTGATGCTCAGTAGTCACAGACAGATCTCGCACAGAGTGCAGCAGCATTAAGCCTTGGTAATAGACCAGCCTGTCTTCTGACTTAACACTTTTGAAAAAAGTCCAAAACATGGCTCATCAAACACACAATGGAATGAGAGCGTGCTTTAGCGAAACACAGCAACTTTTCTCCAGCTGCTGAAACACAAGCCAATGCCCAGAAATGGGCACCTGCAGGACATTTTTTATGAAGCCAGTGAACTTGGGTGCTCTCCTCTTCTTGGTCCTCAAGCACACAGTGAGAGGCACCATACTTTCTCACTTCTCAGGTATTAATGTTAGTTTAAAGGTAATCCAGTTGAAGAGAAGTAGTGTGACTTAGCTGGTGCCCCAGTGGGAATGAACTGGACTACAGGAGGTCAAAACAGGAATGGACTATCTCACACTTTGTAACCAGGACATGACAGAAATGTAGATCTCAGAAGTAGTGTGGGGCACACCACGGAGACCTCCTTCCATCAGCTCATACTGATATATTGTGAATGAAACAGCTGATTTCTAAGTGCAATAAACTTACAAAACCAGCTACACAGTTTGGGCAGTATCTCTGTCATTGGTTCATATTTGAAGCAAGCTGAATTTAGGATTCAGCGGGAAGAAAAGCAGGTGCTATCGCAGATGCCCTAACCATCAAAAACACGCAGTACTTTTTCCACTGACTTGGCTGCTAGCAATGAAGAAAAAGTTCAAGAGCAGACCCCTGAGATACACTGCACTGCCTTCTTTTAAGATTGACTTGACACCATTTAGTACAGCCTACGCTCATTCTTCTCCATGAGCTAACAAGCCAATTAATTATGAAAGGCAACAGGTTTTGGCCTAAAGCCAAATTACAGTGGTGTCATTAGTCTTTGCTTTGTAGCAAAATCAGGAGTCCTACCTGGATTACATTCTCTGAACTCTTCAGTTCAAGGATACCATGCTATAGAACTCCAAGTAGGGGCTGACACTTACAGACACATCCTAAAAGCAGCCACAATTATAGCCATGAACATCTATATTTGTAAAGGATTTTTTGCCTTTATGTGTTCAGAATCTCTTTGTAAACAATATGACCTCAAACAAATGCTTTTAGCCTGGAGGATGCTTATCCACCAGCAATGCTCCTGCTCCTAACCACAGCTTGTCATTGCTCTCAGTCTGCCCATCTCTGACTGCTTATACCTTAGATTTTGTGCAGATTATACCTACAGACTGCTCACAAATTTAATTTCAAGGAACAGTATTTTTAGAAAAGAGATGAAGGATGTATACATGACGAATGTTTTGTTTCAATGAAGATACTTTAAGTTAGAACAACACTTACACTAAAAAGCAGATCTGTTGGGCATACAATATACATTTTAAAACTAAACATATGCAGGGGAAAAAAAAATCAATAATCTCTGAAGCAGAGACACAATTTCAAGTAAGATGGTGATCCCCTAAAGATTTTGCCCAATTAGGCTGCACCTCTACCACAACACTTCAAGGTCTTCCTCCTGAGATATCTTCACTTTCCACCCCATTTCATCACCCAGCACTGCTGTGCTACCCCCCGGAGTCACTCGATGAATTGCTGAGTAGGCTGGAGAAGTTGCCATGAGCCTCCCTATCCATCAATGCACCATGCATGGCCCAGTGACATGAGTGAGCAAGCTAAAGCAAGCCAAGCAAATTGCTTTATTCATATATTGTAAAAGCTCGGTCTGAATCTCATTCAGTATTTTTTATTATAGAGTGGCATACTGTAAGCTAGCAGGATCAATGGCTCATCTTATCAGATTTTTGTATAATGTGAAACAACGGGAATTCACCCTGTGACTTCTGTGTTGCTGTTGATGCTTCTGATAAAATATTATACAAACATATTAAGGAAACCAATAGAAAACACCTGAGATGTCTATCTATGTTAGTTTTATTACTTCTGGGATCTCAAAAGGCTTAGGAAACATCACTGAACATTGTTTCATACATACTCGTGAAAGGGTAACGTAATAAAACCAGGTCAAACAACATTGAATATTAAATTTAATGTAAAATATGTAAAAGAAATAGAGGAGGTGTTGGATGAATTATTAAAAGAGAAGGAACTGTACTTGTGATGGTGGGGTGTTTGGTGAGGCTTTTCTGGGCTAGTTTGCTGGGTTTTTTAAGTGGCACACAAACTCATTTTACATCCAAAGAAAGATGCAATTAATTTTCTTCATTTTTTTTTTCCCCAGACTAAATTTGGAGCAGCTGAGAGGTTGGTTATTTCTATCTTTAAAAATGGACTTATTATGTTGCCATCTGTTGGCATATGACAGATATAGCATCCCCCAATTCCAGACAGACTCACAAAGATGCAGAAATTTAAAGGGACAGATGTGAGAAATACATGCTCTCATTTGGTTCCAGTGTTCACATCTGTTCTTCTCCAAGATTTTTCATTCATATAAATCTGTCCTCAGAAGCTAGTACCTTGAAATGTTATGGCATTTCTGGTAATCATAAAAATCATATTCTAGTGGAGTTTACTGCATTCCAAAACATCACTGGATTCATAAAAATCTGGTCTCCATCAACAGGACACAAAGTACACAGCAACATTACTTGTTTGCTTAACTTCCCTCTCCTTCACAAATCATGAGCAAAAGGGTAGGTGACTCGTGCAAATGTAACAGCGTTGCAAGAACACAATTCCAACAGGTATCTGCAGACAATATGTTTACACAACACCTAAGAAGCAAACTGACGGTTTCTAACAGTCACTGTACGTTGTTGCCCCATCCCTGTGGGGATCACAGAGAGCATGATCCACATCCTGCTGGTGTGTAAGGGCATTTCTTGTCACTGAAATTGTTGCCTACCATTGCAAGCACCTGTCTTCATTTGCAATGTTACTCATTTATTTGTACAGTGCTTTCGACAGGCTGGCTGCTAATGCTCCCATTGACTATGAAGATTTTTCCCTCTCCCTGTTCCCCTGTCCCAGCCCCTCTGGTCACATGGCACCAGCCCCCTGCAGTCCCTTCAACAACTTGGATAGTATAAGACCTCAGGGGATGAAAAAAACCCACAAAAACAGTCAACACAGTTTATTACTCTTTGCTCTACTACCTTGGTTTTCTACACCCATTTACCCTTTTCCCTTTGAATTTGAACTTTGCTTATCATTTTCACCCAACAAGGATGAGAAAGTATATAACCTACTCCCTTTATTCTGTTCATGGGAGTAGGGACTAAACGGTACTTGTGAGACACATACATATGCTTCTGTGGGCAAACCTGTGCCTCCTTTTTTATTTATGGGTAGATTTTAATGGTGAATAGAGAAATGATGCTTAAATTCTTATTTAATTTTGGACACTGTGAACCCTTTTTCACCCTAAATACAATATACTTTCTTCTCTGTAATACACTACATCAAATCTTTCTCAAAATGGCAGTGCCATAAAAAACTAAAAGGTATACTACAAAGCAAACAATATTTGAGCTACATAAGCATGCTTATTATTCACATGAACAGTTTTTGGTATTTACAGAAAGCATTGACTGTTGCAGTTCACCGGCCCCATGAGCTGTATGTTAAATCATTAAAGTGTGAGCAGTCTTTATTTGTATTGCAATAATATTCTGTATCTCCAGCCCAGAACTCCAGTGCATTCAACGCTTACAAACAACCACCAAGTCATGAGGTGCATTTGAGAATTAATTTTTTTCCTTTAAGAACCAATTTAATCTTTGACAAGTCCTCATTTTTCTACATATTTTCAATTATTTTGAAGCATAAAATGACCTGCAGGCTACAAAATGGAAGACAGAATTCCTCCACGTGGCTCTTACATGAAACATTGAAATAAGTAGAAAATCTTAACTATTGCATATTCCAGAAAGGCCAGTAACCTGCAGAAATTTCACCATACATAAGCAATTACATGCTTGGCTTCAGTTGATAGGAGATAGTTGACAGAAGTAACAACAAACTTCTTAGTTTCAGATGCCAGTAAGCAGTAGGACCAGTTATTCAATATCCCCTCTGTGGGTTGCCCTCAGCTTAAATCTTGTGGCCACATAGGAGGGCCATGCTTAGTATTGTGATGAGAAGCCAACCCAGGGAATAAAGAAAATACAGTAAAATTAAATAAAATTAAAGCTGTCATGTCTAATATGGAGCTCTCAGAAGCATTTTGTCTCATATTTAATTACACTTAAAAGTAAATTAGATTTATATACTTAATATAATTCAGTCAGAAAATGAGGTTAGGCTAGGATTTATTATAGAGAAATGTGCACTTGCACATTGTTGATCTACAGTTAGCAATTTGTCCACTTTTTTCATGTTTTCTTCCATGCTGATAATACTCTGCAAGACGTCCCACTTGAGTCAATTACTTATACAACTACTTGTCACTAAAATTCCTTCTCAAATGAGTTGGGTTTTTTTTCAAATTCACTCTAGAACTTTCAGGAATAGCTACACAAGCTAACTTCCTTCACCGAAAATCCCAGCTGTAGTAGAGATTCATATCACCTGAATTTAGTCATCTGACCAAAATCCTACATGGAAACTCTAGATGCAGAGGCTAGAGACTAGTAGTTTTAAACTTTTTTACACAGCAAAACCTAAAGAGCCTCTGGGAGTTGTTTCCATGTTCTTAAGACCCTAGTCATGACTGGAGACAACCTGCCTCTTTTCCCTCCAACACCTAGGAAGCCATCTCTTGAGCAGGTGTGGTGAAGCTGAGCTGCTGACTTCAAGAGCTTTTGAGAAACACTTAATGCACTTATGAGGTGCT
>VXAY01003149.1:1031125-1061340 GCA_013399855.1 Oxyruncus cristatus | reverse complement strand
AAAAAAAAAAAAAAAAATCACCATGCTATCAGACTTCAGCTGCACTAAAAAGAAGAGCAGAAGCAACAGCCAAATTTGTGAGGCACCCTATTCTGTCAATCTTGCATCTCATCCATTAGGTTAGGGACATAAGCAGAGAAATGCTCAATATTCTGAAGCCCAAAAAAGGCTCAAGCACTAATAAGGTAGTTGGATACTTGGCACTTGCAAAATGAAAACAATTCTGGCCTTTCAATGAATGCATTTTTATAATTTTTAATTAACATACAAAATCAGTAAACTTGTAGAGTGTGGGTATATTTGGGTTTAGACAGCAGTTGAGCAGGGAGGTTCAGTGTGAGACCAAAACACTTACCTTCTGGCATCTGTGTACTGAAGGGCATGACTCATCAGCAGAGTACACTGTGGAAACAGGCACCCCCCTCCAGCCCTGACCTGAGTGGGAGGAGGCTCTGGAGTCAGGACTGCAGATGGAACCAAGACCCATATCCACTCATGCAAACAAGGGGTTAACAGCTTATTATATCCCCCTACAATACAGGCACTTCTGATAAATGCAGAGCGATGCATCCTCAGAAATTAAAAGTTACCAAAACAAGTCGATTTCAAATCCTGCATCATGACGCAAACAGCTTTTTTAAAAGACAAATTTATAACCCAGAAAATATTCACCTGACCATTTGGAAAAGCAAAAAACACTTGAAGATGCTCAATGCTCCTGTGTCACTAGGGAAGGGCCTTGATGTAAAAAGTACTTCTGTTTATTGCATTAGCATCCATTTTCATTAATACCCAAGATGGTATCATTTCACACATTAGAAAGCAATTGCCAAAAACATGCTTTCAAAAATGTATCAATTGGTCAGAAAGTGCTGATAAGATGAATCAACTTATGCAGACCAAGGAGAAATGTGTTCATAATCCCCACGCAGCTGGAAGAGACTGAGTACACAGCAGCTTGAAAACAGCCGTAGCAAAGCCCTTGGGTTTTTTAATGGTAACGCTTAACACTCCTACACCACTGCCATCTGCTGGCAAATAGGAGAGTACAGGTTTCAGACTAAAATAAATAAATAAAAATTAGTAGTGCTTTTAACCACGAAGTGCTGAGGCTGGAAGTAACGCATTTGCAAGGTCAAGGGCTGCAGCAAGGCACCTGCCTTCAACTTACCACTGGAGACACCACAAGCTTGGAAGGCACATCGCTCTCTGCCAGCAGCATTGGCAGCCCTAATTAATATTACTGCTCCCTCTTTGAAAGTATTCTCCTTCCTATATGAAAAATCAAGTCTCAAATGTTACTTTATTAAAGACAATGAAAAAGCTTCCACTGACTGTGGTGGGAGCTACAGGAGACAGTTAAAAAGCACTGACCTGTCGGATAATACTTTTTTTAAAATGGTTACTCTATGCAATCAAAACAGGAAACAAAAAGAAAGTGCAATGGAAAGTCAATACACCATAACATTTTTTTCCTCTTGTTAGTCAGTTTAGGTCTTGCATGAAATCCAGAGGAGTCTTTGGTGACAGGCACAGCAACACATGACACAGACCTCAACAAACCTTCCTGCTAGCTTTTTGAGTGCCAAAGTGCTACATAATTTTCCCCAAAAATTTACAATGCAGGCGCTTTTTTATTTTCCATGACCAAAGGGGTAGGTCAGTTGATCAATACAAATTGGAACACCAGCAGTGAGCTTTCCTGTGTATTTCTTTGGGATTAACTGATTAGAAGGAAAAACATTCAGTTCTGAAAAACTCAGGTATCAGCACCCGAAACAAAGCACCTTTCACAGCTCTAGAAGTGGTTAAATTTTTTCAATTAAAAATTAAACTTTGTACATAGAATAAATTAATAGCAGTAACAGCAAACAATTTGCTGCCAACTCGGTAATGTTCTTTTAGGAAAGAACATAGATTTTGCGATTTTACGAGTCTTCGGAATTTTTCAATAGAACAAGATCATGCCTGAAGAAACAAAAAGAAAATCTTTGTTCTGTAATCAACTATAACTCTATAAACTTTAATCTATAAATTGACACATCTATATTATTCATGTTATGATAAGATCTAGGACACTTGGTCATGGAGCATGACTCCTTTCAGCAGTAGGACAATATAAGAACCCACAAGGTTTCCAAGATAACAGAAGAAGAAATACAATGAAGTCACAAATAGAGGATTTCATCCATCAGTTGGCCAGGGAATCATCCTGGCAGCAATAACAAGAAGTTTCTCCGTGCTGCCTATGTGACTCACATCACAGAATGCAGCAAGTTGCCCTCATGCCTTGCCATGGACAGTAGGCACTACTTAAGGATGACTCCTTTAAAACAGGCAGCTATATAAAAGCCAGCTGAACCTCACCTCATGGTGAGGGAAGTACAAAGAGTTGAGCTGCCTCTGGCCAGCAGCAGCCTTTCTGGTCACATCATTTAACAATCCTTTATAAAGGCAGAGAGAAGATGAAGATTTTGAAGGACACTGAGATAAGATGGTAGCATGAAAAAAGAATTATGGCATTTGTATGAAAATTAAAAGATAGAAATTGGCATCTTAGATTACTTCAGAGGAAGAAGTTGGCATAGTCACAGTGGAAGAAATGGTGGGTAGGCTGGGAAGGAACTGTAAAATGAAGTTTGTGTGCAATGTGCTAAAGAAGTGATTAAGTGTAAGCAATGGCTTGGGGGAAAAAAGAATCTTGACAAAGTTGAAAACTTTGTCCTGCACATTTGAATAGAGTAAGGCTGTAATTCCTGTGCCAAGTTAGATTATAAAATAACTGACACAGAAAATTAGGAAAAAAATGTTACCTGTGCAACTGGATTGGAAATACCAGAAAAATCTGGAACAATTGGCTGTAACATGCAAGAGAGGCAAAGACAATACCCAAAAATAGACTGCCCTTGATAACAGAAAGACAATTTGTTTTCTTTTTATATATTATACATATCCTTTTAAATATAGCTATGTGTCCATATATGAAATAAAACTTTTGTATTTATATTAATACAAAGGCTATAAATATAGACCATTTTGGGACTTCAGTTAATGACTGGACATTCATGAAAAAGTATCACAAGGATGGAATGGGGGGCTGAGAAGAAGGTAGTTTGACCACAGAGAGTAAGTTTGCAAGTATAGAAATAATACCAATCTCTAAAAAATACAACTCAACTATGAAATCAATCATTAACAGCAGCAACAACAAAAACTACCCCCTCCCAAAAAAAAAAAAAAGAAACAAAAAGAAACAAAAGAAACAGAGGAATAAAAGCTGAAACAAGTCTGGATTTCCAAATACATGTAGTCAAGGTCAGTATTATCACTGCTGAGAACTAGAAATTTTCAGGAGCTCATGAGAATCACTTGTGGGGAATGCAAGAGAAAGAAGCAGGATATGAAATGGCCTAGCACAGAATTGGAACATAAAATGACAATAGGTAGGACTTCCAGTGATCTTGGAGAAGCAAAAGAGAGGAGGGGAAAACCCAGGAGCCAAAATCAACACTGATAGATCAACAATTGGAGAATGAGCAAGGGAAACAAAGCATGAAGCCAATGTAGAGTGGGTATTTGATGCCAAATTAAATCTGAAGTATTAATTCACATTGAAGTCAGAGGAAAGATTATCTATAGCTTAGTTTTTTGACCTATGATCCAGGTAGTCTCAAGAGATGAAGCCTGCTCTTTGCCCAGGAATCCAGCTTCCATGATAAAATATTAAATTATGTGTGTTATGGAACATTACTAGATAAATAGGGCATCATAGACAAGTAAACAAGCAATATGGCATTGAGCACAGATCTTGTAAATGAGAGAGGAAAAATATCAGCATTTTCATTCAGTTTGGATTTGGAATCTATCCTGAGTTTGAATTAAGTGTGAACATCAAACGTGAGTGTAGTTAATTATTTAAAGATATGCTTTGGGGGAAAGCCTTGTTTTTCTTTTTTGTGACTATCTTTTAATCTTTAAGTTTTCTTCTTTATTACACTTTGTTGAATAATTTTTTAAGCAGTGCATCCTCTGAAGTTCCCATGAGCTCTAATTTGAGTGTGGTAAATAACATGCTTTGGAACTCACAAATAATCTTCCATATTCCAAATATTATAAGCTTGAAAGTGCTGGAATACTTTTCCTACCCCTCCTCTGTGGAGTTTCTTTTTCTTCTTATAACTTTGGGGGACTTCTTTGGTTGTAAATGAAAATACTGTATCTCACTTCTAGTCCACTCGAGCCCCTAAGCTCTACACTTAATAGAAGAACAAGTACAAAACTACATCCTGTATTTTGAAAGTGTAATAAACACTACCAAGGCTTGTCTAGATTAAGTATATTTTTCTCTAATTCCCTTATCAGCATCAGAACAAGTATGGACTCTTGGTTTATTATTTATTTCTAACTTTTCATTCAGAGGGATTAGCTCGCTCCTCAAACTGCGTGTTGCCATTTCCGTTTAGGAAGCAGCTAATCTAAGGCCTAAGACAGTAAAGTAATAACGTCATGGCAGATCTAGTGTACAAACTACATCTCATGACACTTCAGCTTCTACTCTGTCCACTGGAGTACATAACCAAATATTTAATGCGATAAAATTCACTGCAGATCTTCAATCCCACTTTTCAAGAAGTTGTGCTTTACTATTCTAGGAAAAGGTCCCTGGATCAAGTATTTAGAAAGCAGCTATCCTGACTGCATATCATCCATATCCTTTTTCAAGTAAGTAATATGAGATATCTACTGCAACAAGGATAACAGCAATGAGTAACATCAGATGTGTGATAAACTCTTCAGTAATAACTGGTTTAGATCTATTATTTGTAGTTAATCAGAGAAAGAAAACAAATTTCTGAAGGCAAAAAGTATCATATTGTGCTTGGCCAATGGAAAAGCTTCTTAGACAAGAACTTCATCTCTACACATTGTTTAATATCTACAAATGGTCATAAAATTATCCAGTTCAAAAGACCCATCATAATTCTTTGAAGACAGAATGAATAAAATTAATACAAAGTTGGTTACAAGCAAATATTTCAATACGGAACTAGCAGCACACTCTGGGAGAAGTAAACAGATCCTAACTCCATGCAACTACAACTGAGGTAAAATTCAGCCTCCTTTAATAACATTAAAGTTGAAGGATATAAAAGGTTACATGGCCTGAGCAATAACCTCTGAGAAATTCAGTTGCAAGCAGCAGCAACCTTTGATATCACTGGCACAGAGGAGATCTCAGCCTTTCTGAGGAGCAACACAGGTCTCCAGGCATCGGAGAAATATCCTATTTCAGGCGTGAAGATCTATCTCCAAGGGCTAACAGCCAGCTGCAGCTCAATATCCACAATCAGCAACCACAGTTTACAGACCACAGACTACTTCCATGAGGGACTATACTCTGGGGTGGACTCATACTTCTGTGCATAACACCAAACAACGTTTTTCCGAATACAGCCACAAGTTGGCTTGTCTGGGTGCTTGTTTTGTTGCCTTGTCTTTTTAATGCTTTGCTAATAAGCAGTTAAGTTGTCAGAGTTCATAGAGTGACTTCAACCTCATGATCTCATGAGTGTACATCTGCCCACAGGAATAAAAGTGCCAAAAAGATGAGTTGTTTATCTCTGGGCCCCAGTGGCAGAGTACAGCTATGAAGGTCAGACATTACATTTGCAAGAAGTGACAGAGTTTCAGCATTAACTTCGTAATTTTAGTGGCTGTAACTGAGAACTATCTAGACATGTGAATGGCAATGAGGAAGGACAACTACATATGGGAAAACGAAGGTCATTGTAGCATATAATACTATGTTGACATGACAGCTGGAACTTAAGAAGGTCAACCAGTCTCCAAAAAAAAAAAAAAATCTTAGGAAAGTAATTGCAATGGACAGATGTGTCAGAGTGCCCAGGCTTCCATGTGTTGCTGTGTCTAGGAATTAAGAGTGTCATTATTAATTCGCAGAAAAGAAAGAATGATATCAACAAAACTACTGAAGTAAAAGAAAGGTTAATTCTACTACATACTGGAAACCCGTATATTAACCTAACAGTTGTTAAAAACACTAATCCAAATTCCTCAACTTTTTTTACTCTCATTTTTTATTTCTTTTTTTAACTTACGAGTTTAAATTAATTGCAAGTTTCTCTAACCTCAGGTTATTAGATTTTTGCATTTTAGACTCAGGAGTTGTTTCAAATCAACTGTTAAAACTCATGAACAATGAATGATGGCCATAATTCTTCTAAGAGGAAGACGGTAACATGGCCAACCTTCCACCAGCAAATGGATAATTTGAATGAATGAGTGGGAGCAAGAATGAAAAACAAACCATAAGGATGGTGTGAAGGTTGTTTTAGTTGTAAGGACTCTCTCATGCCATAAACATACATTAAAATAAGATTAAAAAACTTCTTTCACAAACCTCATTTTTATTAATAAAAGAAAATTTTCAAAATAAAAACATCAAGGAGATTAGAAGTATCTGCAATGGCTCAAAAGGTCTCAGTGACCTTCTGGAAAAATAAGATACGCCTCTTAAATGATACTTTAAGTAAAACACTGATAATCTCAATTGAAGAATTAGCTGGTATAACAGGATTTGAAATGTAATTACATAAAGCAAAGTTTAATTTTGATTCAAACAGGGTCTTAAACTCCAGTTTAAAAATTACTATTTCTTTAACCTACAAACTAATGCCCCCAGACTTTAGCACATCCATTTGAATGAACGACAGTGGAAAATCTGTTAAGGCAGATAAATTGCTGCTATTAGATTTCAGAAGGGACAGTCTTTAAAAAGCAGAGAAACTTACAGTTCCTTCCTTGCTGTCCAATGCAAAATCTCATCAAATTACAGCTATGGAAGTTACTGGATTAGAAAAACGAAGAGACTGCTTTTTCTGTTCAGCTCTAAATTTTGATAAGCCTAAATCTCAAGATATTAGATATTAATTCAATCCTTTAGAAAATTCAAAAGCAGGAACAAGTCCATGTTCTGATGTTTCAATTTCACAGGAAATACCCAAATCAAGGCAAAACATAAGATTGTGTTTTTATTTTTATGTCAGTGTGGGTACTTATAGTAACATAAGACTCTATAAACACCCAGAATCTTGCTTTTAATTGCCAGTGTTTTCTTTACAGAGCTCTACGTCTACAGATTTCTTCCTGGAAGTGTCATTTTGTTGTTTAAACCAAGGACTAATAGATTCATGAAAACAGGAAGGATTTCTATAATTTCTTTTTAAAGAAAGCAATCATCTTTTGTGGGTACAGAAATATTGCAGGATCATACCTAACAGCACACATCTTATTAATTGTATTGGAAACCTGTTGGCAAGCATGAATTTCTTCCCTTCCCTAGTGATTTGTTAACACAGATGTCAGGGCTGGACTTCTGGCTTATTTTGACTGCACATGACTGTCGTCTACTTTAGAATATTCTAACTTGAAATTTCTGAAGTTAATTTAGATACACTCAATACAACAGATACTACAACATACAGTATCACATTTGGGCTTCTCAGCTGAGTCATATCAGACATCAGAATCAAACCAAGCACTCAGCTTCTATATGCAGGTTTTCTGCAAAGGAGACTGTCAGTCCTACCAGTTCCATTGGACACTGACATTTTATTCACCTTCTTGGGTCCGGGCTGCCACCACCCCAACCAGATTCAGGTGTTCTGTAGTTATGTTGCTTATCATTTACAACTGAAAACCATTTTGGTTTCTTCCTCCATCAGCTTATATTAATCCTTTGGTTCACACTATATTCAGAAATCGCTTGTTCTCCTTCCAAATACAAAATTACACAGCTAACCCCACAGACAAACCCATGATCTCATGGCTACCCATTTAACATTTGGTAGTAATCACTCCTGGTGATCTGGAAAAGTCTCAGATTCCCAGTATAACGGTACCTGATGTTTCCCTTCATCCCTCTTGATATTTTCCTATTCCTGACAAGTTTATAATGTAAATTCTGAACTGAATTTATCCTCAAGCCACAAGGAATTAATTTACTACTCTTTTGAGGAGCAGTTTACTCCACGATTAGTGAAATACAACGCTTACAGAGGATGCAGACCTTCTCTATTAAATAAACCTGATTACAGGCTTATTTTATTATTACAGACTACCTTCTTGGAGTTTTTTACCTCAATTAGCAGCAACCAAACAAGTTAACCTTATCCCTACTAGGGATGTGGTTTGATGCACCTCAGAAACTGGGCAGCCAGGGTCCTGCTTATGCCAGAAGCAGATGCAACACATCATAACACCACAGAGGCACAGGTTCCTCTGAGAGCAACCCAGGTGTAGGGACTCTCTAAGAAAGACCAGAGACTAGAATGCAAAGAAGGATTAAG
Source organism: Oxyruncus cristatus (assembly GCA_013399855.1). Taxonomy (NCBI): domain Eukaryota; kingdom Metazoa; phylum Chordata; class Aves; order Passeriformes; family Cotingidae; genus Oxyruncus; species Oxyruncus cristatus. The sequence continues at coordinate 1,052,971 of VXAY01003149.1, read as the reverse complement.
ACAACACAAATATTACTTAAAAATTCTCCTCTTTTCACACCACCTCTGTGCAGCAGCTCATACCTCATATCATCTACTGCACAAGGGCTTTCCACGAATCTGGAAGTTGTAAACACCAGATTTGACTTTATAATGCACTTCTAAGACCCCTCATTATGTATAAACCCTTTAGCAGCTTAGTTTGCCACCTAATTTTCTACATTTCAAAACTACTGTCAGCACTGACATACAGGGAGGTGGCCACCGCACAGAAGTGAGAGGGTCAGCAAATCTGTCCCTCTCCATGACACATTTAGCTCTACAGGTGGTTTAGGAGCAGCAATGTTTGAAATGCTCATAAAAACATATCAAGCAGTCTGGCTGCAGTTAGGGCTTCTAGCATGTCCATGAAGTCTCCCTTGAATATGCATGTAGTCTCTAGACTCTGATTTTTGTTTGTGTATACAAGAGCCTGGGTTTGCTAAACCAAGAACATAGACTTTGGTCCCAAGCACATTTTTGTCTTCAGCTAAACATCTTTGTGCAGATGTCTAACAACCTCCAGTTAGATCTTCTATTATTAAAGAAATACTTAATAAGTTGCACTGAACTCTGACGGACTTACACAGAATTCTGTGCACCAAAACAGTGACTATGAACCATCATTTAAACAACTTAGAAGTTTCCCTTCTTCATATCCAAAACTGAAAACCTTCAGTTCCCTTTGATAACAAGATGAATCTGCATAGTCTCTGGTCACATAGGCTAAAGTTAAAAAAAAAAAAAAAAAAAAGAGGTGTGTCGAGGTCCATTCCAACATCTGTATTTGTCAGAAAATATTTCAGTGGCTCTAGTAGGTACACCAGAACAATTGCCAAGAAAAGCATGACACTAAAATCTCCTCTCAAAGACACAAGGAGTGTTCAAACGTTGAATCAGGATTGCATCTCAGATATTTTCACAAAACAAACAACAGATTCCCACAGCTGTGAACTGAAGATTAGTTGCTTTATAAGACTGATTGATGTGCATTCAGGATGTAAGTAAATGGGAGTCATCATTAAGAGTCTATCTCAAACCCTTACTACTGCTGCCCAAAAACTAGATAATGGGTATTTCATAATAGCAGAGTCTGGATGCAAACTAAATGCAGTAAGCATGCTAAACACTGGTGCTAATGCAAACATTATCACCTAGCTCTGGTTTACAGCAACTATGACGCCTGGAGTAAAATCTCAACTGCATTGGTCTACTGTAGGCAGCTAACTTAATCTTCCCACCTCCACTTTCTCCTCCCACAACACAGTTTATGCCACACCGTTTGATTCAGAGACCACATGCCTCAGTGTTTTTGGGGACAGCGTGTAGCACTATGAGCTATCACTTTTTTGTTGTGGTTTCTAGCAAGTAACAGGAAGAGTCAATCATAAGAATTTAAAACTCCTTTTTCCTCTTAGCCAATTGCTGCAGTTTATCTGTTAACAAGACTTTTGAAAATATGGAAACGCATTTTGTGCACACATAGCTTGCTTTTGGGAACTTCTGTTAACATTCTTGCAAAGCCCACATAGCTTCAGGCACTGTGCAAACATATGGGAATATACAGACTGAAGTAAACACAAAACAGTAGAAAGAAATATTAGGAGATGTAAAAAATGAGGCAAGTAATAAATGCAGGTTAAAAATAACACACATTTATAGTACAGATTTTAATAAACAATACTGCATATTCTAGTGGAGACTTCATGCATTTGACACATAAATTCTGTCCCCAAAATTTATTTAGGAAGCTGCCAAGAATGTTCATATAATCAACTAACTGGAGCATCTCAATATCTCAAGTGACACTAGTGTAAAATGTATTGAACTAACATGGACTTTGCCCTCCCAAATTCTAATTCAGTTAAATGTGGAGGGGAAAAGTACTCTATGACTTGAAGTCCCAGGTTTTTCCTTTAAAAGAGAAACAAACCAACCAAATCTCAATGGCTCCCTCTGCTGTCATGTCTTAGAAATTCCATTATATTTGTAATTTTTTTAAAACAGTTTTTTCCTTCCTCAGTCATTGAATATCTGAATATCACGCATCATACAGTGAGTCAGCTCTAGAGAGTCAACGACACCTTTAGTCAAAAGCAAATTCCTCAAAGTGCAATATAATGCCAGCTTATCCAGGCTGGAACAGTAGTATCCCTTCATGTTTGCACAGCAGCTACACATAGTATTATAGCATGTTTATGAATGCTTTATCATCTTTGCAATCAGCTTTGGAGTTGAGCTGGATTGGATTGCAGCGATAGGGATTTTGATTCTAACAAAGCCAGACTAATTTGCATGAAGCAACTGTAACAAAACAACTGTAACAAGAAATTTCAGGGCCATGGGAACTGTCCTAGAGACAGAACATCTTTCTCCTAAAAGAAAAGAGACTCCACAACCCATTAACCAAGCTGGAAAGCTGTACTGCCTCTGGCAAGCATTTCACATTTCTTTTTGCCAGGCCCAAGAGACAGGTAACAGACATCACCTGGCACAGGTGAGTAGCAAAGCAGCAATATCAGGGTGTCTTGCCACACAGCTGACAAGGACTTGTCTGACCCTTGGTGTCCTGGTAGGAAGCTTAGTTACAAGTACTCCTTTGGGGATCTAACTCAATAGGTCCCTCAAAAGAACCAGAACCGGAGCCCAGGATCTGCCCTTAAAGAACTCTGGAGGATGTAATTTATTCCCAGCAAAGCACAAAACAGGAAGATAATAAAAATCTGCAGTGCTCGGCACATGGGTGTAAGTTTGAGGAAAGTAAAATACTTCAGTACTTCACTTTCTAGACAGTCTGTTTACTTTCTAGACACTCATACACCAGCCACATGGTGTATGGGGGGAGGCAGTCAAAGAGGGTCATCCCCACCAGCGATTCTCCCCCCTCTTTGGCTGCCCAGCAGAGGCACATGCTGCCAAGTGACATAGTTCCTCAGTGCCCCCTGAATGTAGGTTTTGTGCCTGAGGTTAACAGAATGACAGCAGTGAATATTTCCACAGTCACAGAATTTTTCTCAATTGCTTCCGTCTTCCTTCCGCTCGGAACCCGATACCTCCCAAACCAGGAGCTATATTTATCCCTCACACACTGCAGCGTTCGATGGTCTCATCATTCTAAATTAAGCCGCTTCTGTCATGCCCAGGACCAGCTGTAACCCTTCTCTACCAGGTCTCCACATCAGAGTTCTTGGTGCATTTGTGGTGCCCTGTCTAAACCCAACAGGTGTACACACTTAAATAGCCAGCGGTCATCTCATTCATCTAGTGGTGAAAGTTGAGACTGCTGGATGTTCCGCACTGTACTTCTCTACCTTTCATTCAGTATGCATTCAAACTGGTGGAAGACAGCCTCTCCTCAAACTGCCGGAAGACAGCCTCTCCTCAAACTGCCAAGGTATCAACAGCTACAGCCTAATTTTGCCTGAAGATTATACTCACTGCATCTATCCCAATCACCTTCCTCCAGGAAACATGCTAAAAACCATCACATTTCCACTCTTCCCACACCGTTGCCAGAGCAAATCCATCCTCTGGATCGTAATCTGACAATAAAATCTGAAAGAGTTTTTGAAATATTTCAAGTGAAATCTGCCCAATAATATTAAAATGGCTCCCTATTTCAAACTTTTCATATGCCTTCAGCTTACAATCACAGGGTTTTTTTGCTATAAAAGTTTACAGCCAGTAAGACTGGTCTTATGTGCCGAGGTTGCAAGTACTAACTACTTCATCATCTTCTTAAGAGGTAGATACTCCATACAAGTATCAATGGCACGGAATAACTAGAATGTCCAAAACACATTAAAGCATGATTCCTCATAAGGAACCCTGTGCTATCAAACACAGTTACAACAGAGTGATCTGTATATTAAATATCCTGCCAAATCTTTTTGCACTCATGTTTGTAAGACACCGCATCTTTATTTCCTTGAGTTCAGCCCAACTGCTGCACCCTTTCTGGTTTACTGGCATTACTGGTATTACTTTCCTGACTGGCAGGCTTGGAAGGAGCAACTTTCATACAAGAACTGTTGATATTACAGAGCCAAAAAAGCCACCTGGCACACTCAGAGTTGCCACTTCGAAATATCTGATGCTGGAAATCAAGGGGGTAGAAGAGGAGTACAATTAGTTAATGTGAGCAGTGATCAAGCTCATTCTCTTGTGTTTTTTAAGACAGAAGAGAGAACACAGCCTCCCAAAGCTCCTCTTGCATCTATTCCAGATTCTGCCTACAGAGCTGGAATAATTATCCTGACTTGGGATCAACTAAGTGTCAGAAAGCCTGTAATGAAAGAAGTTTGTGAAACTTCTCTTAACAGTATTTCCATGCTCAATTAATTTATCCCCTAACCTCTGCTAGGTGAAGGAGAGCCATGAAACCAAGGCATGAAGATTAAAGGATGTTTGCTGTTCCACAGCAAGTCTGAGGCACCAAACTCCTGTCCCTTCCTTTTCTGTAATGCTGTTAATCTGTGGATTAAGCCAAATCTCCTCATTTCATCCCACTGCAGATGCACCTGTTGTATCACATGTCTTTTTGTTTGCTCACCTGGTGGATTTGAACTGAACTCCCTAGATGTGATCCAGCTGTGAGACAGAAGCCTGCAGCAGTCCAGGGGTGCTGCTGAACTGATTAAGTCTGGTTGAGAGCAACCCAAGTAGCAAAGCTGAGGCCACAGCTGTTCTGCAGAGGTGGGCACACAGGCAGGAGAGGTGCATAAAAACAGTTGGCAATTGGATGAGCACTTACACAGATAACAATGACCACAGTGTATAAAATGGACTTTTTCCACCCTAGCTGTCACTCTTTTACAAATAATAAACTCACTTAGGTACAGACATCTTTATACCAGCATTACAATAATCTAAGATGTGTAAATTACACTACACTTGAAATACAATCTCTTACAAAAGGGCTCTACCTCTGTAAAGAAGGCTGAACACTCATGTTAAAATCTGTAGAAATAAGAGGGAATATCCAGCAGCATCTCACTCCTACTTTGAGAACAGAAATTCCTAGAAGGAAAATCTGGATTCCTAAGCACCTTTTCTTTATTTCAAAAGTATTTTCTCAAGTAATTACATTTCAGCTAAAAGCAAAGGATCCAACTTTCACCTGCTAATTCCCACAGGCCCCAATATGAGCATGAGGGAAGAAATCAATAGGGAAGAACAAACCCAAAGCAGTAACCAACCAAACATCGAGTACATTTTGTCTTTGTACAGGGACAGAAGCACTTGATTCAGTAGGAGTGCAGCACCTGCCCCCATCTAACTCCTATATTTAGTTCTCCCGTAGGTTGCTTTAGTATGCTTCCTCTGGAATACCAAACATATAAAGATGGAAACTTTGACCAAATGCACTCCGAGGTAACTCATTGCTAGAGGTCTGAGGTATTTTTCCAGGGGAAAACAGTGTGAAAATTCTGTGGGTAGCCATTCTGGACACACATAGTAACAAACTTTCCACCCACGTTTCTGTCATGTGCAGTACAGACTTAATATTGCAAAGTGCTATTTTGCCTGTAGAATAATATTCTGTTTATCATCTTGATAATTTTTCATATTTGGTTAAAGTTTCTTTTTAACAGAGAGGATTCATGCTTAACTTTGTCCTTGAGTCCTCAGTGGACTTTTATCCCTGACTGTCAAGTGAGTCAGGTTGCTACTGCAGATGATGTAACAATCTTTAAAAAACAATGTTTTGCTACAGAATTTTCCTTATTTTAAAGGTTTTCTGAGTCTATTTAAGTTGCATCAAGCTATTTACGTAATCCTCAAATCATAAAGCAACTTAAATAATTCAACAAAGTAAAAATCCAGAAAGGGTCTTGATTTAGAGAGTCTCAGCTAGCTGGAGGCTAGGTAAGAGTGCCAGAGGCATCTTCTGCTTTCCTTGCTCTTACACTGCCCTTCTACTGTTCACAATTGGTTGTGGTCAGAGGCAGCATATCAGATAGCCAGATTTTTGGTCTAACTGGCATATCCATTGTAAAAAAACGTGCAAAAAGGGCTGAGTTTAAGTTTCAAAATATTTTTGTAACAAACTTCTCAAACTTGTTAAAACTTAGGACTGAAGTATCTTCATACTTTCTGGAACTCTGTTCAGGCAAAAAAATGAAATTCAGTTTTATTTACATATTTCATGTATTTATTTTTAGAATCTTTTTTGGCACAATGTTATGAATACTAAGCCAAAAGAAAGTGTTTATAGAATCATGAAAAAAAAGTGAACATTGTGCAATGTAATACGTCTTTTTTGCATCCAGCATTTTGGTGCATTTCTTTAGTTAGTGGGGTAAAAAACTCCTACACAGGGTTTTTTTGGTGTTTACATTACTGCAGGGTTTCGACTTGATCTGTATTGCGTATTAGTCTTCATGACATTACTGACCAAGGACTTGCCTCATCACGTCTGTGAAGTTTTGTGATTAAAAAGAACATGGCCCTGAAACTTTCTGCAATATCAGAGCATCCCATACGGATTGTAAAGAGACCTATAGCATTGGATCCAAATGAGCCAATGAGCCTTTTATTATTAGTGATGTGAGCTAGATTACAGGGGAAGGCTCAAACTATCTTAAATCTCTCCTGAAAAACTTTGCAGATTTCGCATTCGGAAGTGGTCTCCCTTCAGATTCAGCATTTCTTGTCTTTGAAAAGCTGCACAGAGCTCATCCTTTTTAAATCTTGTTGGCAGATTAGTGGGTAAATTACTTACCAACCTGGATGCTTCCCTCCTCAGGTAGATGTGATTCAAGGTCAAGCTCTTACCTTTGTGTGGAAAGTTGCAACCGCCAGAGAACATCCATTCTGGGAGCAGGCTCCCATACTTCCAACTCTTCCCTTTTACCAGTGTGATGAAATACTTGTGCTATAGTTCCTTTCTCATAGATAAAACTTTGGACTAAAAGAAATCCTCAATTAATATCAAAAAGTTTATTTCAAGATCTCCTTGCATCCATTTCTCCACCTGCTCTATCCTTGGTTCCTCCTGTGCCTCCTCCCCCACTAAATCCTTTTCAGTCCCTAATACTCCTCTACCTTCATGGTTCTTTCCATAGCGTTTCCATGTATCCCACCACTATTGACTTGTACTTAACCCTTTTCCCACTACACACACAAATAAAAAGTATTTGCTGCCAGTACATTTTTCCTTTAACTATCCCCGTTTCCTCAGTCTGTCTTCATTAGAAGCTTTCAAGTCCAGGGACTTCCATCTGTGAAGAGTCTAAAGCAAGTGTCTCACCCTTTGTGAGTTCTCCAACTCTCCTGTAGAAAATGTGATTTATTATAATAGAGTATTACATTATCAGTTAAATATAGATGAGTTTATGCCAGTTGATGGTTGACTATATATAAATGTAAGAATTACTGCATTACATTTGTGCATTCTGGTTGCAGATCTGTTTTTCTAAAAATACAAAGAGGAGAAATTTGTGTACACCAATGTTTGCAGAAATAAACACTTAAAATATCACATTCAAGATTATTTTTACCTGCCAAATGAGTAACAATTCCTCTTTCTCCAGCAGTATTTTGATGCCAGAATTTAAGAAAAATTAGTTTATTTAAATAAATCTTATCACACTGAATGACTTATAAGCACAGCACAGTATGTAGATATTCTGTTCTGTGCACCTCATCACACCATTATCCTAATGCTTCATTAAATCTTTAATTGCCAATCTGTACTCAGAGAGTGTTTTCTACTCCCATTGCTCAGGAAAGGAAAATACTCTGCAGCAGTCACGGTCTCACTTGGGGTCTCTAGTCTGTTGCCTCAGCAGTACCTTAACTTTCGAGAACAGTTATAGAAACCAGCAACTCACTTGATCAGAGATGTGGCAGAGGCATAACCTGTTTCAAGTCTCTTTTCACAGGCTCATCTCGAAAAGTGAGCTGCATTATCATCCTGGGTCGCCCAGGCAGCAGTGCCTCAGTGCTTCTTTCTGCACACTCCTCCGTGGGCTCGTAGCCTGCCTCCAAGCTCACAAATTTCACAACTAATTGGGCAATTTTCTGCATTACACAAACTTTTCCCTGAACTGTTGGTAGGTCTTTCTGGGGGATTTGAAGATGGGGAAGGAAAGAAGGAGAAACACTTCCCAAATTTAAAAATAAAATTTGGAACTTTGCTGATCTTAAATCTACAGTTCTGACGATCACTAAGAATAAAAAGCTGGGGTTTTTTTTTCAGTAGGGAGACATTCAAATGGCTTCAATTATGACAAGACCCCAAAAAGCAAGCAAAAATACTCCAAAACCCAAGACAAACTTAGCTCCATACTGAACCAACATACAAATGCATAACAAAACAGTCCATCTGGACAGTGTTTCCTCAATTTCCTCTTACCTTAGGCTTTGCTGGTGCATTTGCTCCCTGCAGTTGGAAACACCACGCAATTCAAAGTGTTTCTTATTTTCTTGAAAGGCCTCCTATTATTCCTCCCACTTCTTTCAACCAAATAAACCAAGAGGTCATTGTTCTTTTACGTGCCATAGGTACAATTAACTGAATTGCAAGGAATGGGAGGAAAAACATTAAAAGAAGAGAGAAAGCCAAGGTGTTCTTTCAAGTGAATTTTCTGTTGCAGAGAAACCAGGCAGGTTCACAGAATGAGATTTAAGTTCCTCAGTCACAATCTTATTCTTAGATATAAAGACACTGAGACACTCAATCATGGTGTAATGCTGTGGAAAAGCTGTGTTTAACAGAAACTTTTTCAGTCCACCTATGAAGACCTGAACACCATTGAGACAATTTGGCACAGAGAAAACTAACTAGAACTTGCGAGAAAGTTAAGCAGTGAAGTGTCCAAAACACAGCTTGTGTGGGAACACTTCAGTATGTTTTTAATCTAATGTAAAACTTAATCGTATTTCATTGACTTGTCATTTAATCAGTATGAGAATAAAAATGATGCAACTCATCAGAATAGTCTGCTCCAAAGACTGTTATAAATAAACTAGTAACTGAGTTACTTCTTCAGATAAGTAACAATAAGTAAGAACAGAAAAACCACTGGCCACAGGATCAGCTAAGTCTAGTGAATAGCAACAATGACCTGGGGCAAGGGAACAGCCTACACACTGAACACAACTAACCTTCAAAGACTTACAAATCTACTGCTTATTTAAAGAAAGGGTTAAACAGGGAACCTTTCACTGGACAGCAAGTTAACTCTACGATTGCAAAACTGATGTAAGGCCAGGAGTAAAATCATAATGTTAAGTGAAAGCAGAAGAGAGAGATATGAGATAAATGGTGAAAAAAACCCAAACCAAAACAAAAAACCAACCCCAAGCAGACCAAATTAGGAGCTCAACTGGACTATGTGAACGTACTTAATTTTAATATTTTGCTCAAAAGATTCTTCCAGCATCCGAAAAACTACACTGAAATGTAAGTGAAGACCCAACTTCACAACACTCTCTTGGCTGTTTAACATCCTTTCTCTCATACAGTTGAAAGTTCTCTTCACTGTTCCAGCATTTCATCTACTTCCCAGGACAAGTATTCCTGTCTCCACCTTTCCCTTTCAGTTTTCAAAAAAATCATCAATACTCACTAGCAACCCAAAGAGCAGATAATGATAGTTATTTATTAACATTTAAAATAAGCATAAATTTCAGTAACTAAAAAAATTCTCTGAATTGTTTTGCATGTGGTATTCTCGAAATTAAAGAAGATCAATACAACTGAAAGACCAAGCATTATCATCAAATATGAAGTTGAATGGAATACAGATCAAGTTAATAGCAATTACATTACATTAACTTGAAGAAATTAAATACAGTTCTACACATTTTCTGATGAAGCACCACACCTCACAAGACCCAGTGAAGCATCTCATGAGAACTAAGCTGCAAACCAGTTAAGCAGCTAAAAACAAATTGGCAGCCAATTTAAATTAAAAAAAAAAGAATTTAGTAGCAATGTTTTCCAGGTAACTAGCAGAAGAGGGATAGATATAACATCCAATGTATTCCAGTTGTACATCACAAACATCTGAATTTTTACCAATTTAACAATTCTTTATTCCAGGAAAAGTATTTCAGTCCTTTCTTCATTTATTTTACAAAGCTGCTAATCCAAAGTGATGCAAATACTGGTAAGATTCTTGGGTAATACTGAACAGCAGCTGCATATATTAATGCTTGCAAAATAAAATTTCAGCTTTTTTTTTTCTTAACAGTAGATATACAATTACAGTAGATAATGAATGATCCACAACCTTTAATCTTACCCCTTTGCTGAAATGTAATAGCTTAGCTGAAACTAAAGCTAAGCCTCCATTTAGCTTGCTCAAATGCTTAGTTTAGAAATTTTTATTCCCAGACTAAGCATAAAGCCAGGATTTCTTTTTTTAACATCTGAGGTTCTTTCAGATGTTTGCAGAACAGGAAAGAAAGGATGCATAAAGTCAGATTTCAAGATTAAAGTGTAATGCTTCACATAAGAGGGCACAAATCAAGACAGCTTGTTCATTTGACAGTCCATAAGCTCAACTTAAAATACAGTCATCAATCTAGATTATCTTGTTTCATTTTACATGAATATCCACTTCATTCTCAAGATGCACATAAACTTGTGCAGGCAGATAAAAAGTTATGGTATCTGAGTGGATGAAAGTCAAAGCAACAACAAAAAAAATAAGGTTTCTCAAGTGTTACAAACTAATTTTACAGTCAAAGGAAGTTAATTCAGTATTAAGATGACAAGTGCAAATGCACATGGGATACACCAACGGCTTATAAACTCTCACTGTTAACACTTTGGTTATCACCACCACTAAACTTCAGAAGAACACTTAAAGTGGACCCTTGTATTTTAATTACTGTATGCCCTGGAAAATTCCAATGAAATACTGTCTGTTTCCACCTTCCAAATGAAAATGCTGAAGAGTTAACTTGCAAAAATGGTATACACCACATGGGAGACTGAATTCATCCAGTTGTAAAGCAATATTTCTCTATTTACATTGTGGCAAACAAGCTAAGACAGACTGAGACACACTAAACTCAGAAGATTTCCTCTTTCCAGAGAAGGAAATAAATGAAGTCAGGAACTTTTTTGTAGATTGTGAGAACGGCATCCAAAGCCAGGCTTCTCTAATGGGCATCCAAAGAATAGAGCTGACAGACGTAACAGTGGAATTTTCCCAGAAAAGGTAAGGAAGTGGAAAGGAATGGTTACTTAGATGGGAGTAAAAAATTCACTGTCTCTTGAATGTTTGATTAAGAATAGGCTTCTGGAGGAAGATACTTGAAGACCCACCTATTTGCACTCTGCTCGCAGGGTGGCAGAACAATTTCTTGTGAAACACGTAGGGAAATTGATTGGAGAAGACGTCCAACTGCTTATTGACTTCTGTTTGTTGCATTTTCACTTTCGGGGAAGGACAAGGTCAGAAAAGAACAGATAACACAAACATTATGCATCCCCTTATATTAATAAGCAGCAAGTTTTATTATTAATATTTGGCTTAGAGATCCCTGGACACTGACAGTATCATTAATAAGAATGCTTCAGGATTATTATGAGAAGAGAAAAACTGGTGAAAGCCTGGACTGGATACAAATTTGAACTGAAAGGTTCTACTTCATCATATTAAAATGCACTTTATTAAAACATATAAAGTAGAACAGACAGTATAGAACAGATGTTTAGAGGAAAACATGCCAGCTGTACACTAATATTTTTATATGAGGTCAAACTAATTTACTTCAAATTCCTATGATCAGTAGAGAAATTATTTCTTCTCCCATGCTAAACTACAGTATATTTGTCAGGCTGAAAACAGAACAAGTAAGAATGTGAACAGGTTGTTTTTGTGAAAACTTTCAAACATATTTAATAAGATTGAATGGTCAATTCTTGTGCCAAAGAATTCTCTTCTAAGTTACCATACTTTAATGGTACACACAAAAACACACCCACAAGATTTAAACCTAGGTTTTGCTGCACTTGAAGGGAAAAGAACAGTTGTCAATCTCTTTAATTTATCAGTAAATTATATGGATCTTCATCTGGCAAAAGGATAAGCAAGACACTGAAAATCTTCCTGTATTTCCTTAAAAAAAAAAAAGTAGAAAAAATTAGTACAAATGACTTTGAAAATACAACAAATCCATTTCTATAGGGTGATTTGTATTTGAATGCCTTGCCTAGAATTATTCATTTCAAAACAGTGCTGGAGAAAATTCAGAGACTGTCCCCACTGGGTTTCCACTGTACTAGAATCAGGTGAATTATGTAAACATCTGTCTGGTAAAAGAGTCACCAATAATTTTGAAAAATTAAGGTAGTGGCTACTTACAGAATTCAAAACACTGTTACTTAACTCATTTTCAGCTATAAAAGATGCACTGATTTTTTTAGGAATTTGCTAGGATGACCCTGCTTGAGCAGGAAGGTTGGACCCAATGACCTCACTTCCAACCTTACCCATTCTGTGATTTTGTGAATATATTTCAAGTGTGTAAATTCTCCTATGAAATAGAAAGCAACTTAAAAATAGAACTTGGATGAAACAGTGAAAAAAATCTCAGACATTTCCTCCTAAGTGCATTATTTGCACTTGACCTCAACATTATCTTTTGTTTGGTGCCACAGATTTTTCTGGAATATGAATCATTCTGGCAAGGGGGTTTTGAATCTAAATTTTGCAGACACTGAACTATGAAACTACCAGAGTATCAAAAAAATCCAAAAACAAACAAAAAAAACCCAACACAAAACCAAACCAGAATGTAGAGAAGCAAGTATTCCATAAGTTAAGCCTAGAATAACAAAATACATGAAGTAAAATTTGTCTAGTTGTGAATACTGACTTTTTCCCAATATAAGTCCCTCAAAATAAAGCAGTGTCAATGTTTTCTTCCAGTCAGCAAACTGCACATTCAGCTGTCAGAAAGTCAAATACCAAAAAACCTACGTTAAAGATGCTGATATTTCAAAGTCAAGAGATGCCCAAAGGTGAGCAAAGCTCATACAACTTTAGTTCGTCCCGCTTTTGTTGGCAGGACAAGCCTTTCAGCAATAACTGTCTATGGCAATTCTCAGGTCTCTCCAGAGAGAAATAAGCAGTCAAAATGGAAAATACTCAGCATTTCCTGCCTCCTCCTCCTGCCACTAAATGTGTGTGGTAACATTGTATCTCACTTGTACACTACCGAGATCTTAACACTGAAACCAGAATTGGATTATTTTTTTTAACTTGGGGAGCCTTTCCCAATTTTAAACATTCTGCTGCATCTCTGGCTCATCAACCCACAGGTGTGTAACTACAGTGCAGCTAAGCCTATTCAACAGTGGGTACCTGCTTCTGAAAGGACAAGTCTCCTTCCTTACCCTCCCACCATCTCCCTTCTACACATCTAACTGGCCAACCATTAATCCAGAAGAAAATGGCTTGAATAGGCTCAGTTTGGATCACAGGAAAACAAATGCTGGCCCAAAGGAGGAGGCATCAGGAACAGCAAAGGGGTTACACTGGTTCCTCCATTAGCGAGTCAGCAAACAGCCATTGCAACAGCTTCACCGTATTGAAAAATCAGACCAAAAAGGGTATTTCTACATTTATTTAAGATATTAAGCACCATTCCTTTTCTTTCTGGAGGAAAAGAACTTGTGCATTAGGAAGCTGAAGGCTAGAAGTTTCACATGTCCATTAACTAATACAGCACTCCACAGCTGATTTTACAATGTTATATACTATTTTTACAGTACTTTATATGCACATAAAATTCCTTTTAATTTCAGCTGCACATACTAAACTCTCAGCAGTCAGCAAATTGGTCACAACATGACTAACACCATCAGCAATCAAACTCTTCTATTTGTAGATTTGCTAACAATCCTGGAACAGTGTAAGAACTGTCACAGCTCTCTATAAGTGATCACCTCCTTCTCACAATCCTGTCTCATTTTCCAAGCTTTCAAAGCCTCTAACAGAGTAATGAACCCACTTTCTACTAAACCTGATTCAATCCAAGAGCAACGCTCATGCTATTAGAATAAAAGAGGCATGGGGTAAAGCAGGAAATATTAACAGAGCCTGCAAAAATATGAATACTGCAGTGGAAGCAAACTAAGGTTGCACATGCAATCAATTCCTGAATGCTTGACTCTAACAGCAGCTTTCTTTTAACTGGAAACTTCTGTGCATTTTCATAAGATATTTTTGTAATAAAGAAGCAGAAACATGCTGACCCCTTGATGGATCATCAGTAGAACTACATTCTTTGGACTCACAACATTGACCTTTGCCACTTCAGCTGATCAATGACAGCTGGAATAATAGGCGGTAATCCATAAATCAGCCAACAGAGGGAAACAAACAGCTATAAAACCTGTTAGCAAGAAACAGATATGGATGGAAGCAGCAATTTTGGGGCTGGAGCCAAATTTCACAGTAACTGGGCTTGAAACCTTTATCTCCTAGTCTCCTCTTACAATATGCACTTTGCTTATCCCTCCTTTATCCCACTTGCTATTTGCTACACATCTACATTGAAGTGACATTGCTTCTTTACTCCAAAATATAGGAGTAGCTTCCCTTTTGAGCTTCCAGAAAACTGCCAGCAAAAATTAAAATTTGTATCTGCTACTCTGAAGTCTCAAACAATTTTTCAAGTAATGAACAAGAAGTGTGTACTGAACTTTGTGTCTGCAAGGTTATAAGAGGGCTTAAGAAGAGAGAAAGCAAAAATTAGCAAAATAGTCTCTATTCAAAACAAACCTTTGCCACTTAAGCTCCAGAACTTTGACTGCCAGAATCTGTAAATTAATGGACTTGAAACACAGTAAAAACAACTGTGTTGGACAGTAAGACATGAAACACATTCAAATAATATGCGCTACTGCTATTTTAAGCTATAACATATCTGACTTCTACATTGCCGTTCTAAAAAGAGAAAGCTATCCCTGGAGTTTGGTACAGGTTGTTCAGTATTTTGTACAGTCAATACACCCGCTTAACAGTTTCTCAGTATTTTCTTCTAGCAGACAATGTGTTGCTGTATGAACTGAAACAGAAGATATATTTTTTAAAAGGTTAAAACTAGTATATAACTGCCCAGTTTAATATGTACTCTCCAGTTCTTGTTGCACGGTTCTAATAAAAAGCATCTTAACATAATTATGAATATGTTAATTCCACGGACCAAAGTATTTTTCTCAAAATACTTTCAAATGGGGGAAAAACACCTGGATGTTGGGACAATGAAACAAAAAAATTTGAGAAACAGAGTATATGCTTGCTAAACAAGAATTATGTTTATTTAGCTAGTGAATCACCTAGAGGAGTAAATTTTCACTTTCATGATAGCAATCTGTCAGGCTTGCAAACACCCAGAAACAGGAATTAAAGATTATTTTAAATGTAGTTATAAAGGTCATAAAAAGTCTGATTTAGACTGAGGTACATTTACTCAAAACTGAGATTCATTGAGTGGTAGCAAACAAACAGTTCCTCAGACAAATGCACTTTTTTCAGTATACATGTTACAGGAAAAAAAAATAAAGAAATGTGCATTAACTGGTGGTGTCCACCAAGCTGCATATTAATATTCTCTTACACCAAACAGTTTGAAACAAGGGAAATGTCATCCTAATATAATTTCATGTTACGATTCATTTGGCTAAACTGCAGCTTAGAGTTGCTTTGCCATATTAAAAGATTACTACAATAATTTTCACATGAACATTTAGACTTCGAGTTTTACTCCAGGACTAAATATGGCATGATTTGCTTTTAATCTGTTGAATAGCTAAAAACTGACAATTAAAAAAAACTACAACAAAGAAAAAAATTAAGTTGAAGCAATGTGAATCTCACATCATTGAACCACTTCTAATGGTTAAATGTTAGTATTTAACAAATTCAAAGAGTTAATGAATCCTTGCATTCGTTCGGTCTCCTGTGCCTTAGCTAGGATGCATAAATACAAAAGACAGCAGATACTGGTAAAAGCTTCAGGACAGAAAGTGCTTGACGAAGGTACAGTTCTCAAGTGTGTTTGGTGAGAGAGTATAAGGGCAGATGCACTGATGAGAACCATTACAAGAAGAGTCAATTTCGTGTTAAAGTGTTCAAAGATGTCACCTTAAGCAGAAAAAAGCTTTAATAACGTCTTCTTAGACATATTAGGCATTTCCAGAGTCTACATCATTAGTGTTGTATTCTAGCAGGACATCTCCATATAGTTATTGTTTGTTTCTATTTCTCTCCTGAAAAAAAAACAAAGACAAAAAAGGAAAATCACATTAATGAACACAGATCAACATTATGTGCTTTCTTCTCACTACAGCAGTTTCATTGCTTGCAATTTATCTAAACTGGGCAACAAGCTCTCAAGAAAAAAGCTTCAATTATTTTCAGGAACATGAAATTATCTAGTTTAAATCAATGTCTTAAAAAGAAACATAGAAGTACATGTCAAACTAAAAGGTAAGTATGTTCCAAAAAATTGCTATGAAGAAGAAAAGAGTAATGTCAATTTTAATTGGCTTACAATAAAATATATTGCACAAAGTGAACTTAGTAAGGAGACCAAGGGAGCTACAAACAATGCAAGAAGTTCCCTAAATCTTCTGCTTGTCAAAGAATGCTCTACTCTCCACACATTATATTCCTGAAAAAATAGGGTGTTCACAGGTGTTTCCTTCAAAGCCCCACACAATAAAATGTTCCAGAACACATAAGATCAAAAGGTAAAGGAACTAGTTGGCCCAATACCTTGTCCTCCATACAAAGGCGCAAACGGCAAGAATTTTTTTTTTTTTTAGATGGCTATCCATAGTTTTTTTAGAAATTACTTTCCATAACAAAATTGAAAATTAGTGAGATAGGAATGGCTACAAATAAACTCACTTGAATGCGAGCCTGAGTTGCAGCCCGGATCATACTCACTACAAAGCCCTCATTGCATTGCAAGATGCCACATTTGGTGTTACGGGATAAAATACTAATTGCACTGTGTCTCTGTCAGGGACTAACAAACCTCTACTCTGTATTACAAGTCTAACAGAATAAATAACACTTTCAGTGCTTTATCATCATCCTCCATTTTCTGTATTTTGTTCCAAGATAAAGATACATTTAACCATTATGACTACCTCTAGGAAAAAGAATAAAAATTGATCAACAAACTACA
The DNA here is from genome assembly GCA_013399855.1 of Oxyruncus cristatus. Taxonomy (NCBI): domain Eukaryota; kingdom Metazoa; phylum Chordata; class Aves; order Passeriformes; family Cotingidae; genus Oxyruncus; species Oxyruncus cristatus. The sequence continues at coordinate 1,035,787 of VXAY01003149.1, read as the reverse complement.
TCTTGTTGCTTTCGTAATGTGTCTTCTAGCCTATTAAAAAATACTATAGCTTGAGTGTACAAAACTAGACCTTATCTTCCAATAGCATTTTCCATAACGCTTTTCTTTATATGTACAATTGAGCACTTTATACACATGTATTAATATCTACATGGAAGAGATGTAGGTTCCAATTCCCATTTAAAAAAATAATTAGAAACTAGAAAAATACTTCCCCATGTTTTTATTATTGCATCACACAGCATGTTATAAATGGAACATAAACATAGCAGGAAAAACCAAAATAACCCAGCAGGCATTAGAAAAATGATTTCAAAACAACTTGATCCAATACCACATTGAAACTTTATTATGCTAGAAACTATTTAGGAAAAGTGCAAATTAGCTTATGAACTCATATAGATGCTGCTAAAAAGACACTATAATGAAAGAGGATACAAAACATTTATACTGGTTATTACTGGTGATCTAGTCCTCTCTGAGACAGACCAAGTTGCTTCAAGATGAACACCAAAAGAGTAAAGCTTGTTCTTGCTCCCGATAAGCAGCTCATGGTCCCAGCAGCTGTGTATCTAAGACTGGACATTTGCCAGGGCAGAACTTCCATGTATTTAAAGCACTTGCACTCTTCTGCTAGAAATCATTTTTTCCTAGTTCAAAAAGACATGACTAATATTTTCACAGTAGGATACTGTTTCTAAAAAGCAAGATTTATAGTATCAGTCATTAATACAAACTGATATGTTAACAACACATGCTAGGCTGAAAACGGGTGATCAGTGGCCTCATGCCTCACTGCGCACGTAAGGCATTCAGAAATAGCCTGCTCATGCACATCTCAGATTATTCCTCTAATATCAGCAAACTTCAACTGCAAGAACTTCACAGTGTTGAAAAACACTACTGTGGTATTCAGCAGGAGCCTGTGAAACTGCAATGATAAAACACTGATATTTTATATTGAACAATTTTAAATACAACCTGTATACAACTAAAATCATGGGTTCCCATTCATCTGCAAGTATTACATATGTAACCACTGACTCAAGCTGTCTAGAAAGACTCTCTGCATTGCAAACTGCTGCACTGTAAACTGACAGACCTGCTGCTCTGAGAAGCCCCTGAACTCAAAATCCATTTATAAAATTCAAGGCAGAAAAGGAATAATATCCTGACTACCTGTTTCCAGCTGATGAAATAAAGTGTTGCAAATTTCATGTCCTTTTTGAATTCTACAGAGGAAAAAGACTTCAAAACCTCACCACACCTTTCCTGTGGTCTCAAAATTACACATTTGTATTTAAATACTTAAAGCAGGCATGCAAACCTGACATTTTTTCAATGCAAGTGAACAGTACATTCTTCAAATACTGGTAATCAATGACATTTGGTATCTGTACAGCAAAACAGAGAGAAAGACAACCTGATTTATTCAAACCCCGAGCAGTGGTATTCCACTCAAAAACTAACACCCCTCCAACTCTTAAGTCAGATTACACTCCAAAACCATGGTCTTTTCCTGTCTCAAAAAGCTTTTTTCTTCTGGGTTTTATTGGTGATTATATACAAACGAGCAGAAGACTTTATCCCCAGAAGGTTTCCACCACAAGAGCAGAGGAAGTTTCCAGCGTAACCCACTGGATTCCCCTGCATTTCTCTTTCACCCATTTAATTTTGTTTCTTCTTCGTTCAGGCGAGCAAAACATTTGTTACCTCTCTCGCACTGCTCCTGGATGAAAAGCTTCTGTACATTTAAGTTCCCTGCCAAAGGCTAACTTCACTTCAGAACTCACCAGGGTCAGGTTACTCAGCTTTAAGGGGAGTTTATTACCAGGACATGGAAAGTAAGTACCATTTGAATTAGAACAATGTGGGAACATATGGGTTGGTTAAACATACCTGCCAGCTGCAGACCATGTGCTGAGCAGACTTCACACATGCAAATAACTTTCTATACAAACCAGCAACAGCAAGTGAAGGAGAACCTCAAAAAAAAAAAAGTTAAGGCCACAGAAATGTGCATCAATCTAGTGCAAACTGTGGAATTAACTTGGTCTTAACAGTGAGGCTGACTTACTTCCAAAATTTAGTTCTCTGAATTCAGGGCATTAATCAAGTGATCCCATGCTGAAAAGAAGCTGCAATGTAATTTACCCTGAGATGTAATGAAATCTCTATGCTAACAAAATTTCAAAAATCAAAGCAACAAAAATATTTCCTGGTTTGATATGAAAAAAAACTGAGATGTACACAACACTGACTTTGGGATATCTTTGTCATACAGAAGGTAAACAAAAAAGCCTCATTTAAGTAGCCATAATTTAAATGTAGTCTAATAAGATCAAGAAGAAACTACTACAGTCCTTGGCCGTATTTTTTTCCCCAAGATCCCACAAACTGAAGCTCGAGGGAAGATCTGAAAGGGCGACTTTGGCTGATTTTTATAGCAGTTGTAGGTGTAAGCATTTCAAGGTGCTCATTTTGAAAGCTACCCAGGATTGCAAGGTTGCACAGGCAAATTGCAGAGCTCCCCCACAGTACCTGTGGTACTAGCAGCTATACTTGCAAAAAACCCCTAGCATTTTGCTAAACCTTTGCCTCTTACTGCAACGTTTAAAGCCTTCATGCCTGGAACTGTCTGCTTTGCACCTCTCCCAAGAGGTAGTATTCTTTCAACAGCTTCAGAAGTTGCTTTACTGCAAACTGTGATTTAATCTTCAACTTAAAAGCCCTGCTCATCTGCAGTGTAAGCTAACATGTCAGACTGCATTCTGTGAAGTGAGGCGCAGGCACTCATCTCCTCTGCCAACTGTGCTGCGTGGGCAGGAACACCTGGCAGAGGCAGAACAGACAGCTGTAGAGGTGGTGAGAAGAAGCCACAGCAAAGTTCATGAAATCTCATTTACTAATGGCATCAGTCACAATCTGCAAATTATTTCACCCCAGTGGACCAATACAGCTAGGACAGCATAAACATTGACTTTAGTGCTTGAGAACCACAACAAAAAACAGATTGCAGAGAAAACTGAAAAGTGCCAGAAATCGTTTACTCCATTAATGACAAGGATATCACTGGCTGTTAACATAACCTAGATTATTGAAACTTTTAAAATTGTGTAAAGTATCAGTCCTTTTTAACCTCTCACTCTTGAATTCCAGATTAGAGAGGGTACATCTCCTGAACACAGAAATTATCTCAGAACCAGATAAAAATATTTAAATGCATTTCTCTGAAAAACACTTCTGGGAATTCTGGGAAGATAGGAGGGAAGGATCTCTACAATCCTCACATAGGCCTAGAAATTTTCCTGTGGAGTTCCCCTCCCTAAACACTCATTATCTTCTATTCCTTAACGCAACATGAAAACCACAAGGCACAAATTAAAAATCAAAGTTAACATACAAAGTTGAATGAGGTTTTACAACTTCAGAGTAGCTCTTCTGGTAAGTCTTATGAATCATCTGAGACCCCGCTACTGCAGATCATTTGAATTACAGACATAATATAAGGTTTTCAAGCATATAAATATTAAGAAATTCCAAAAAAAGCTGCAAGACCTAGACTTCTAATTTATTTATTCTTTCTATTAGTTTTTAAGTCTTTTTACTTTCAGTGTCTGAAACCTACTCAGCAAAAGGAAAAAAATGTGAATAAGTTACAGTAAAAAGGTAAATAAATTTAAATTTGTGCAGACTCATGCACTGTTAGTAGAACGTGGAGAGACCACACTATTTTATCATGGTAATGATAAAGGCAATAAGAACTTAATCCACATCTGAAATTCCACAAGGTACAAACATTCAGAAGGCAGAGGTAGAGAAAGAAACTCAACTATTTTAAAGACATTGTAGAATAACACACAGTAAGAAAAGGCTCTGCACACATCAAGCTTGAACTCCCTGAGCCATAAAAGCCCTTCCTGTCTTGTTTTCCCAGGCAGATACTTTCAGTCACGGATCAGCCAATTCTAACTACAAGTAGGAAGTGCTGCCTTTCAGTGCTGTACATTATCACACATTGAAATATCAGACTTTAATTAGCTACAAGACGGCCATTTCAGCAAGTTCATTAAAAAGTAAAAAATAAAACAAAAAAACCCCAACAACAAAAAACCCCTCAAGCTTCTTCATCCTCATTGTTTGTTAACAATGCTCACAGTATAACACTGGCTTTTGAAGACTGACAATAGATAGCTTCTTACTAAATCTATGGAAATTGCAGATAGCGATGATCTCTGTCCCAGCAAAACAAGCAGAAAGATGACTCTGACACCTTTGTTAATTTTTGTCAGATGCCCACAGCAACAACAAGAACATATTATTTAATTGCTCTGCAAGGAATCTATAGTAGCCTTGAAAATGAAAATTACATTCACTGCAGGGCCTATAAAATACACTGGAGAAGAATTTCTCAGGTAGATTTCCTTTAAGCCTCACCACTCACGCTCTTTGGACACGTGTAACTCAAAATCCAATCTACCATGAGGAAACATGAACTTATTTTACCTTAGTTTCCCATTATATTTTACATGGAAATGCAATGAACATTCAAGTTTATTATTATTTTTTCACAACTGACTATAACCCCGTAGGGTCCAGAAGCAAAACAATAATTATCTGTTAAGATTAACTACAGGACCAAACCTCTGGGGGAAAAAAAAA
>VXAY01003149.1:990790-1031084 GCA_013399855.1 Oxyruncus cristatus | reverse complement strand
AATAACAACAAGCACAAAACCCAGGGGGAAAAAAAAAAAAAAAAAAAAAAAAAAATCACACAGAACTGGGCTGAAACAGCTTAGCAACTGATCATTTCTGTAATATCTCATTTCAACTAAATGAATATGAACGTTTAAGCAAATCAATTGATATAAACCAAACAATCCTAGTTCAACTGAATCTACAGAACAGCTTCAGTAGACACACAAGATCTGTATATTTTAAAGTGCCATTTTTTCCAGGAAAGCACCACCAGCAATGAATTCCTGCTAACTAGCCCATCTGCAGTATGAATCAATGAAGCAAGGCTAAAGTACTTTGTGAAGAGACACATAGGTTGGGATTTCCTTGCAGTATGCAGGCACATTTCTCCCCTGCTAAATGCAGGAAAAGCATCACTGTTCTAGTCCATTTGCTCTTAACAGAGCACTGAGATCTGAGGAGATGTAGATGGAAGCAGAAGGCTGTGTCATGAATGTTAACAACTATTTGTGTACACTCAAGGTTCTGCTTTTGCTCTGGAACAAGAGACTTAGAATTACTCCGTTGCTTTAAAAGACATAGCATTTAGAAAAAGGTACAGCTGTCACAGATCCAGCTCAATTCAAGTTCAACGTCTTGCCGTAGTCAGCTACCTTGATATTTAAGAACATTATAGCATTAGATTCCAAAGAGTGACTGGTCTCTTGAGCATTAAGGTAAACCACTTGGTTGATGTTCCTAGCTTTTCCAATAGGGGTCCCTATTTCACAGGAGAAATTGGTCTTTCAAGTCCTAGAGTCAGAGAAACTAAATCCACTCTGTAAAAGACTCTGTATGCTTGATTCTGCAGGTAGTGATTTCAAACCAAACAGAAAAATGTGACAAGATCCATACAACTGTTGCCATGAACTAAGACTCCCTATGAGTTTAATTACATTCCACCTCTTATTCAACAGCCCAATATCGCACTTTCCCTCTTGCATCATCCCTAGAGAAAGGTAGGCCACACCGCTACTCAAACTCCTACTCCACTCTAGACAAGACCACATTATAACATCCAGACCTCTCCATACTATACCCCACCCTCTGACGAATGCTAAACCCTACCTTGGAACAGAAACAACTGACTACCACACGCACAGAGAACGGGCACATTTGAAATCTCTGTAACCTTAAGAATTTGCAGCTCATTTTTAAGTGTTTTGAAAAGACTAAAGATGCAAAAGCAAAGGAAAAGTTAATAAGTACACCATCACTGGAAGGAAATTCTGGAGCACTATGTCCAAAATTATTCTAGCTGCAAATAATCCTCTTCTCCCATGACCAGGGTACATATTTATCTCATGATTATCAAGGGAGAACAAACAATCTCCTGTTCCTACTTTCTCAGACGTGAGTCCTGCAATATCACTTTCAATTATGAAGATGAAACTGTTGATAAACATGAAGTTCAAGGAAATTGCAAAATAACGTCCCTTGAAACATCATCAAAAGCACACAGGAAATTCACACGTTCCTCAGAAGATATAACATAAGGCTCTTTTAGAGGGTGTCATGTTTATTACATGAACCCCTTTCAGATGTAAATAAATACACAAACTTTTAGATGTCGTCTAGTACAAATACTCAACTGCATTAAAAATTTTGGTCAACTACCTGTTTTCCTGGACCTACACGGACTGCGCACTTATCTATATCTGATTTTGACAATATAACCTAGTACGTTCAGGCTGGGGGCTAAGGGAAAGAAGAACTGTCTACAGCTCACTCTTAATGGGTATCTTTTCCCTTCTTTCAAGGTATTTTTTTAAAAATATCAAATTAAGTACAAAGCCAGCAATGTCCTGGAAAGGAAAGGAGTTACACTGCTTAACACAGCAGCCTGCTTATGACCCAATTATAAGAGAAACAAAAAAGTTACATTAGTATCAGCATGAGGTGGGGAAATTGCTCCCTTTGAGAGTCCGGAAGTTCTAGCTATGTCAGCATTCCTATTACAAGACAACGGGAAAAAGTTAACATTTTGAATGCTTATTTATCTCTCATTTAGTGGCTTCCTAAAAAGTAAAAATATTTCAAATGCAAATTAGATAAACACAAATATATACTAAATTCTTCTCTCATGAATAAAAAAATAATTATTTTTATGGACTATCACACTAAGAAAAACATCTAAAACATTCTACAGTTACATGAAACCATCAAAAAGCACCAAAAGAAGTCCTAGGGCAACAGGTAATTGCAGGTTAATAAGCCACCACATGAGGGCAAGGAAGTTGTTGCCTTCCAAAAACTGCATTTTTAATCAGGACCACATTTGAATTTGATCCATATATTTACTGAAGATCAGGGGCATAACTACTACTACAGATGGAGTGGTTTCATTTTCAATATCTTTTATTTGGTAAAATGTAATTATGTCCTCTTAAAAGGCATACCTTAAGACTTCTCTTCCATTTTTTTTTTAGATCTTATAGCTACAACTTTCTGTTGAAAGACAATAAAACATGTTCTTAAATAATACACACACAGACATATTTACGTCACAAGGTGGCAGTTAACTAAGGACTAAGGGCATTCCAGATTATTTCAATATACATCTGACAGAACTCAGGAAAAACATCGCTCATTTCTTTGATCCTTTGGTAAAAGATCACAGCACTTTTATGTTTAAAATAGGCTACTGGAACCTGAACTGTAAGAGAACTGTGGAACAATCACCGCACAATCCCAATCATAGATACCCTGCCCTGTAGATACCAGGGTCACATCAAACAGTGGTAGACACTGGAGTTCTAATATTTATGGTTAAAGAGACTATTATTTGTAAGTAACCTTTATCAAATGGCAAAGTTACTGAAGTTTCACGTTAATCAGAGACTATCCCTTGCACTTTCACAAGTATTCTGCCATGTTTTAATAAAACATACTGCTAGGTCATATTGGAAATGAATTATTGATCCCCCTGAGTTGTTAAGATTAAACTTTTACAACCAATTTTTTTAGGATAAGTTAGCTGTAATGATGAACAGTTATAAAGTAAATTAAACCCCTAAATCATATGCTATTTACAATGTTTAGATCACCAGCTGTATGGAAGTTTGCTGTCACCTATGCAAAAAACAAAACATTAACTGAACTCCAAGGAACATGGAACTGACTACTGCTGCTTGATGTATTTAATATTTTATTAACAGTAATAAGTGTATTTTTCATGAGCAAGACACTAGAAACAAAGTGATTGTCACAGCTGCCAAAGAAAATGAGCATGAACCAAATTTACACAGTTCTACTGGCAGTAGAAAGTGCACATATTTTAGCACAGCTCCATGAAAGCCTAGCTGGCACTAGGTAATAAAGGATTACTCAATTAACCATAAACCAGAGCTTACAATACTAATTGTTGCATTTGAAACTTGAATCATAAAAGAGTTAACAATTGTATGTTTACAATATAAAGACGGGTTGCTTGTACACTGTGTGATGAAAGAAGAAACTCAGAGATTTAAAATCAACACTCAGTCATAAGAGAATGATAAAGATGAACTCTCAGTAAATGTCATTAGTTTAATTTGGACTTTCTATATTTTAAGTCCATATTCATTTGCTTAAGGCATACCTCAAATTCATCTACAAAGACACAAACCTCAAAACCACCTATACAGTTCTAAAGCAATTTTTCATAATTGGTCATAAAACCAATCTGTATGATGCTGTAAAAGAGCCAGTGGGTACTGTGTAAGTATTTTGACAAGTATGTTTTCTCTTAATAGTATTGAGAAAGGTAACTGTTGACAAAGAAATGCAGAGTTCAGTACTTGAGTCATACAGATCCTGTATGTTTTACAATAAGATTTAAAAAGAAATAGCAATATTCCTTTATTATACAAATATGCATAATCACAATCATCTAGTTAGAGACCTACTAAATGCTGAAATTAGTACTTTGAATTTTAAGTTTAGCATACATAGAAATACTTCCAATAACCTACATTCCCCCTCTCCATTACATTCTGTGGCTTTCACCTACTACTGAGGGAACAAAACCACAAATAAAACACAACCGCCCTGAGTTGCTAGGGCATGTCTGAATTATGCTTCCTTTGTTAAGTTTCAAAAGTAGGTACTTTTGAAGCACACCAGTTATTTGGGGAGTGCCTTAAAACTTTAAAAATTAAGAAAATACTGAAACCTGAAAGCTACAGATTATAACCTCAGTCTTCCTGAAACATCACAAAATCACAATGAATCACAGATTCATAAAATATCCTGAGTTGGAAGGGACCCACGAGGATCATGAATTCCAACTCCTGGCCCCACAGAGAACACCCCAAGAATCACACCATGTGCCTGAGAGCATTGTCCAAATGCTTCCGGAACTCTGTCAGGCTTGGGGCTGTGACCACTTCCCTAGAGAGCCTGTTCCAGTGGTCAACTACCTTCTGGATGAAGAACCTTTTCTTTTATCTGACCTAAACTTCCCGACACAACTTCAGGCCATTACCTCAGGTCCTGTCTAGTCAGCAGAGATCAGTGCCTGCCCCTCCACTTCCCCTTGTGAGGAAGCCATACCCTGCACTGAGGTCTCCCCTCAGCCTCCTCCAGGCTGAACAAACCAAGTGATCTCAGCTTCTCTTCACATGGCTGCCCCTCTAGAACCTTCACCATCTTTGTGGCCCTTCTGGATGCTCTCTTAATACCTTTATGTTTTTCTTATATTGTGGTGCCAAAAACTGCACACAGGACTTCAGGTGGGGCCACACCAGCACAAGGTAGGCCAGGACAATCAAGTCCCTTGACCAGCTAACAATGCTGCACTTGATAAAGCTGTACTAAAACCTGAAAAAGTCAGTTTGCCCCTTACACTGAATATTAGTTAAGAAGGTGGTCTATCATCCCATAATCAAGTTAACATGGAGTTAACAATACTAATGTAGGGCATTTTCAGTTTTTGTTTTAGAAAAATTTTTTTTTCCAAAGGCATTACACACCCAACTGGGTATTCATCTATCCCCCAAACGACAGACAACTTCCAACATGACAATTTATTGCAGAGCTGTGCAATAAAACTGATTTGGGATAAAACCGGGTTTGGATATGCCTACCATTGGTCTACCTGAGATACAATACGTGTATTGAAAGATTAGGAATGTACAAAAGGGGTGAAACCACAGCAGTACTAGAAACCTAAGAGAAGTAAGGAGGCTGAGAAGCAGGTGAAATTCTTACAAAGCCAGAATTGTGTCAGCTTCAAGTGAACAAATTCACAACTTCACATGTCACAAGGCCCCTAATTAACCTAAACTCTAGACTTTTGGGTTTCTTTATTCAATGGGTGGTGTGACAGGATGAACAGAGATCACTACCACCAAACTGCACTGCTGCAAACTCCCATTTCTGAATATCTGCATATCATCTAACTGGTTCAAGAGCTCCTGAAATGTTTCTAACCATGAGACAAATCGTGTATTTACCATAACTGGCAAGTCTGGTAAGAAAGTAAATATAGGAAAAGTAAATATTGTGGCCAATGGTGAACACAAGTGTTATGATTAGGGAGAGTACACGCAAGACAAAGTAGACAAGTACCATAAACCAGCTTGAATTACGTATCTTTTTGCCTTGTCTGGTTTCCCGAAATACCTCCAAAACTAAAAGTTTCTCTATAGATTTATCACATTTATCACTTGAATACTCTTCTTCGCAGAAATGAAAACTACACATTACTTTTTTAGGAAATACACTATCAGAAAGGTCCAAAAATGATTCTGACACTGTACAACTCATCACTGTATTGCTCCTGTGTTTCACAAAAGATAAACTGAATCAAGGGGAAAACCTGCTTTTCACAGTAACCATGCTGTTAACATTTAATTAAAGCAGAATTTGAATCAAAATGCTATGTTAAAGAAGTAAGCTTGTTCTGTAATTTTTGATCCTTTGTATGACATCCAGAAACTGTAAACATCTAAGTTACAAGACTTCAGTTACGGATAATACAGCCAAATCAGTCTTCACTTACATCGAAGAAGTAGAACATGTCAGATGTCTGCTTATTCAGGCCTATGTTAGTACTGCAATCAAGCACATGCCTGCACTAACAGTTACGAGAAATTAAATCTTTTCACTAAGACCCAGTTATATCAAGTACAGACACTTTGGGTAAAAAGCACAACTTTCTGATTCAACATTTGCACACAGAAACTCCAGCTGAATCAAAAACAAGGCTTCCAAAAACATAATAAACAGGAGAGCTACAATAATGACACTGATTTCTTACCCTACGCATGGCTTCCTCCTCCTCTTGACGCTTCTCATAATGTGCAAAGTCATCAAAGATTGAGGTGGTATGCTTGAAAGTAGCAATTATTTTAAGCACTTGCTTGGCTTTTTCTAGGGGTACCTCTTGAGTGTCCCTCGAATTGGTAACCGGTTTGTTGTCATTGTTTTCCAAGCGAATGTGCCGCAGTTGGTTATTGGGAACGTCTTTGACAAAGATCCATTTGACATCAAACTTCCCCTTCCACTTATCCTGAGACCAGACACCAGCATATGCATTGTAGTCCACAACAGACTTCATCTCAGCCACTCCACAAAAGTGTCCACTGCCATTCACACTGAAGAGTAAATAGAGTGGGCCTTTTCCATTCAGGGAACGGTAAGCAGCATCCAAGCGCTTATTACCATGCTCAGTACTACACCAGATAGAGTACTTAATGGAGCGATGAATATCGTCCTCTGAATAACTTTTGATTATAAACACACGTCCGTTCTTCAGATTCCAATCGAAGTCTTTGGGATTGTAGTTGTTTATGGCCTTTAGTTTCTCCAGCACTGGGTGCACTTCCACACCAGAAGGTGAGGAGCTGACAGATACAACACCTAAACCAAAGTTCTCACTACCAGCTCCATTGTTCTGGCTGAAGCCCACACCCCTATTACGAGGAGCTACCCAGCGGTTTTGCAGCTGTTGCTGCTGCAACTGGTGAGGCTGGGCCTGCTGCTGAGGTCCTTGTTGCTGCTGTGGTTGCTGTGGCTGAGGCTGCTGTTGAGGCAGTTGGCTTTGCACCAGTGGTGGTGGTTGAATTAATGGCTGAGGCTGCTGGATTATAGTCTGAGGAGGCAGTACTGGTTGAGCTGGGGGTGCTTTTACCACTGACCCTTTGTCATCCCAAGTTCCAATATTCATGTTGTGTTTTATAGGTGGTGGCGGTACAGCAGGGCCCCCAATGCCTACATTACCTTTAGGCTTGAGTTTCGGCTGAGGTTTAGCAGGTTTCCTTGCAATTGCAGCCCATGAGGTTGGTTTAGGTGCTGAACTGCTAACTGGGGGCACGCTGTTGGCTGCAATGCTTGTCATACCTGTACTGCTCAGAGCTGAACCTACAGTTTTTGTTACAGCAGCCGTCATATCTCCACCGATTTTCAGTCCAGTCATGCCTTGCTCAATGCTGCTAATCCCAGGCACCTTGCTCAGAGTATCACTGCCAAATCCAGCCTGTCCATCTGCTATGGCTCTCCCAAGTGAACTAGGTGGATAGCCGTAACTGCTGCTGTAAGCAGAGCTTTGCGTTGATTGTCCCTGAGATCCACTTGTCCCCCATGTAGAGAAGTCTGCATTCCCAGGAAAAAAATTAAATCCATGCTGTCCAAGAAATGGAGGGGTATTTCCTAATGCCCCAGGTTGACTAAATACACCATCGGGTATGTAATGGTGTTCACCATTGCTCATCTGTCCATAAGTTGTCAAATATGGCATTGGAGGGTCGCCTGCAGTTGACCATGCTGCTTCACCTAAAGAGTATGGAAATCCAATGGATGGAGCATAATAGCTAGGCATGTATGGGTCTGACATTGGTGGATAGCTGTTACTCTGCAAGAAAATAAAACAAAATCAGCAATATTGACAATTATGCTCAGAGCAAAAAAACCCCGTAATACAATCCAAGACATTTTTAAGGGTTGTATGAATGCACTTGTAACTTCCACAATTCCTCCCAGTGTAAAAGATATCTGTCAGATATGACCATTTTTTTCAAGGGACTGTCTCAAAGCACTAAAAAGCCCCATTCTTTGTAACATACTATCTTTACTTTAGTTACTAAGCTAAGTTAAAAATGCTTCCAGGCAAACAGTATCGAGAAAATAACTTGGAGTTAGCTTAAAGTAGCTTTAAAAAACAAGTCTTAAGGACTCTACTTTCATAACTAAAGAAAAATAGCTGCAACTATGATTTTAAGTTTTGGTATTCTTAGCTTTTGTCAAATTTCTCACTTCTCACTTCTGTTGGAGACACCAACAGAATATTACAGCGAAATGGATGCAAGGCTGCCTGTTTGCTTCAGAAGAAATAACAATAAAACCATAACATTTTCATGCTATTGAGAATGGGCATTAAATCAGTACTACACCAGATAGACTACTGGGAAATCATAGAATTTACTTCTTGAGAAATTTGAAGGACCAGCCCCTATGACTTCTGATGTTGTTTAGGGGAAAAAAAAAAGCATGTTATCATTGCCTAGCTGATGCCTCCTTAATGTTGAATTATTATGGAAAAAAAAAGTGAAGGCAAGCAAAATTCTCAAGGTTTTTTAATAATTTGCACTTTCTCCCTCTCTCAAGACCTTATAAACTTAACACAACGCATAGAAACTTTTGGCTACAGAGGCAATTCACAGCTCTGAAAGTCAAGTCATTAACTTCTTGGCAGAGAAGTTGTACCAAGCTGTAGTAATATTAAGTTTCAATCTATTATGCCATCAGCTGTGAGCTACTTCTACCACCTTCAAAGGAAATCATGTCCAAGCACTTAATATATTCTCAGAGCCAATAAAACTGTTGTTTTGAACTGCATCCAACAGATGATAATTTTATGGCAAATGTAAGGTGCTGGGTTTTGGTTTGGGGATTGTGTTTTGGTTTGTTTTTTTTTTTTTCCCCCCCTCAAGCTTCTTGCACTGCATCCTTCTGAAGCCAGAACACATGCACAACAGCAGGAGACATCAAAGCATGTTTTTTAACTGAAGCTTGTCCAGAATTCTGAGGAGTACTTTATCTGCTTAAGATATCACAAGATAAAATATAATATAAAATTATATTTCAATGGATATTCAGGCAAGTAAGTAATGCTAAGAAATATCCAAAAATTAAGTCTGGAAGTCAGTTGAACACCAAAATTAACTTCAAGGTAGTAAACAATGTTCACTTACCTGATTTGTCTGACTACTTAGATATGGCTCAAAATCATCATCATTTACTGCATCCTTTTGATGAATCGAACCGTTTTGTACTGAAACTAAAAGTAAATCTGTATTAGTATACTTTTTGGAAGATCTATGCTGCACATTTAATCTAGGTAACACTTCTTGATCCCCTGTGCATTGAAACATATTATTGTCAAGCACCCATCCAATTTAAAGAAAACAGCTCATTGTACTGATCATCACGATCAGATCTTAGGAGAGGTCTGCAAAGATGGCAACTAGAACAGACTATTCCTGACTATTCCTTCCTGAGATCCATAGACAGAGGAAAAACTACAGGCACACTTTTATTTGCACAGGCAGTAAATCCAGTGCTTCCAGAAGTACTAGATCGAGTGCAAATGTGCAGACCAACCAGATCTATAGACACATTCAATAGGTTCAGAGAAAGTTGCAACATACAGCTTTCTCCTGTGAGGAGGAAAGGCAGTCACCCACCAAGACAACTGTGAAGGGCACCACTATTCATATATTTAACTGTGTAGTTCCTACAAAACTATACTGCCTTGGTGGCATCTCTGAAGCTCTGAGGGGACAAAGCAAGACAGAAACAAGAGCTTAAGTCCCAAAGGGTGATTACAAGCCTTTCCCATACATACTACTATATGCTGGAATCTCTTCCTACCTGCTCATCTTGGCCTCCTATTACCTTTCATTTCATCTACGGCATTACACCTACCTGGAATTTTCCAGCTGCCTAAATTACTTGAAGTGTCTCCCTACCATCCCCCAGGCTACTATTCAAACAAAGCCACACCACAGAAATTTCTGCTAAGTTCCACTGTTTCCCATGGTGCAAAGCAGAATAAGGACTTCAACCAGCACTTGCAATTATACAACTTGAAAATGAAGATCTCTTCTCAAAAAAATTTCTCGTTTTCCAAATGTAATTTTTTTTTTTGGTGTTATATAACAAAAAGGTTTAGCGGGGAAAAAAAGTTTCAGAATGATCAGTAAGGTGCACTGAGAAACCATGACAGCAGAAGTTACAACAAAACAGCAGATTTTCTGACAGCTTAGGACACTGAGTTAGGAGCTGACTCTGAGGTTTCCCTCTTTCAGCAAATGCTTCTGAAAAGCATACACAACCATATAACTAGATTTTCAACTTTGTTGAAATAAGTGTTTAAGGTGGGGTGGGAGGGTGCTTCTGCTTCACTGGGTGGAGGGGCCCTGCCACACAAAGTTCACATTGTAAACCAAGTGGTGCCTGGACTAAGTCACTTCCATTTTTTTTCCACATTTGACTTCAACACCTCTAAAACAAAACTGCCCTCGGTGAATGAAACTAGCTGAAAAAAAATGGCAAAGGAATAGATATAATCACAATGAACAATCAAAATCCTGGAAAATTTTATTAACTTCAGACAGCAGTAAAGAGAGGTAAAAATACATAATTTAACACAGAACAGAATAATTTTTTTTCAAAGTAATTATCTGGGAAGGAAGAAAGCAACTTGTGTTTTGAATACTTTCTTCAAGTTTTAAAAGTCAGAACACTCGACACTTCAGTTACTACAAACTGACACAGAGCATTTCTAATACTAGCTACATTAAAATATGACTATCAGTGATGAGCACAATAGGGTCTCAAACTGGACAGAACAATATTCCTAATTAAATACCACATTTAAATTAAAAATTAAGTGTTGGGAATGCTTTTCCCCTATAAATAAATAGTTTCGGTTAAGGTCATTAATCATCCTGAATTTACACACAATGGTAATGTATTAATGAGCTGGAACACTATATTCCTCTTTATATTTGGCCCAGTTACACACAGGATGAGCCTCAAAACATTTTGTCCACACCATGCCCACTTCTTAGACTTCACCAAATAGTACAGACAGCTCAAATACAATTCTGTTATAATAAAAAACATGGGCAGCAGCATGTAAGTTTCTTAAAAGCATGCAACCACAAATAAAGGAATAGACAGTTGTATGTCAAGACCAGCATCCTATCAAAATCAATCTCATACTGACCGCTAATCTTCATAAAACGTGCGTGTGCTGTGTTTATTGTTTCACAAAGGTCACTGAAGACATTTTTTGGGTTGACATTACAACTAACTTGGAATATTCTTGTAAATGTATTTTCTTTCTTATTTGTTCTGTATTGAGTAAATACAATAAATATAATAAAAATATAATAAATATTTTCCTAGTAAATACATATATTTCCAGTGAAATAGCATCACTAGAAGCACGTTTCTTTGGCTTTTCATTCTAACTTTACCTAATGTGTTAATAGTGAAAAATGCAGCCCACACAGACATTTAACAAGAGTAAATGAATGCCTCATTCCCAAAATCTCATGTTAAGTATTCCAACTGAACAGGGCAGCGATGAAAGTGCCAATTGAAACTAATCTACAGATACTAAAAATATCCATATCAATACAACCCTAGAAATACCATACACTTTCACAAACACTGCAAAAATATACAATGTAATTAGATACTGGGAAGAAACAACTCATCAAATAGAGGAACTTAAAGCTAATATTCTTTTAACTGTTACTATCCTTGGAATACCACTTGCAAAATGCATAAATTATAGCCGAAGGCACAAGAACAACTTTTTCATTATAGGTCATCACACCTTAGTGTGAAGAATAAATACTAAAAGAAACAAGTAATATCTCATTCTTGTTTTAAACCTAATAATTACATTTAAACCTTCTACAAAACACAAAATTAGATACAAGTAAAAAACAAGTCAGCACCTTCCTATGACAGGTGTGATGCGCTGGCACAATAAACAAAAGCAGAAAAAAAGGGAGTTCCAGAAATGCCTTGTTTCTCCCCACTGCAGTGCCCCTATAGGACATAATTTGATTGATGTCAGTTCTGATGTTTTATATCAACTGTACAGCAGTTGACAAGTAGAATAAGAAAACTTTCACGACAGGATCATTTAGTCATTGAAGTCTGTGAAATACCAACGTTAATATCCAACATAACAGATGGATAGTACTGCTCTACACACTAAAACGTCAATCCCACAAAGTTTGGTCAAGGGAAACAGTACAGTACACCAATTTATCAATTAAAATAAAGCTTCCAAAACATTATACTAGACAAAACAAATCAGCTACTTCCCAATATAATTTACAGGTCTAATGTTTTTCATTTCAGCATGAAGTATGCATACATCCCTTTTACTGCTCACTCACACTCTCAGTCTACCAGACGTGGACAGCTTCTACCACCCTGTTTAACATCACTACTCTTAGGCACAGAACCAACTTCAGATTAGTCTGTTAACTCAGTAACACATCTTCCTTCAAAGCTCCTTTAAGCTGAGACCTATCATGACAATTGAAAAAGATTATTATCTGTTAACATGTGGTCAGTAAGGACTGCTGATACTGACTTAATTTATCCTCTTGAAAAAAATCTCTAACCCAAAGCCAACTACTCGTGCTACACCATACTATCTTCAATCTCACAGACCTTTAATGCTAAATCATAACAGTTTCACTAAGCAGACATTACACCAAATAATTTAACAAAGCAGAGATTATTGTTCTGTTCCACTACAGTTTTTCATTGAAGTCATACTGTCACCAAGAGAACACATCATAAGCATTCATTATTTAAAAGGATGCACTCCATAAAAAAATCCAAGCTCAGAAATGCAAAAATCTCTTCCTTACATAGCAAACCAAGAGATGTGTTTTGATTCAAACATTCCACAGCAGTGACAAATTATAGAACACAAAAATATGCTAAAATAACTAAGTCAAAGTAGAGCTGACTAGTGCATTTTCACACACTGCAACATAACACCCAAATAGAAATGCTTAATATTTTCACTCCAATTCATATATATAAATAGTTCAAAAGCTACCTGTATGATTCTCTAACAGGTGCAACTCGGTAACCTCACTAAAGTGAGAAATAGTAATTCAATGATTGTGAAGCCACAAACTACTTGCTACAATGAATTTGACTCTTCTTCTCATTTAAGGGCAACATGGAAGGTAAAACCACCAACTACTGCAAAAAACACAAAGTAGTTAAAAACTGCAGTTCGGGGGGAAAAAAGTAGAGGTATTAAAATATGAGAGAAAAAGTATTCAGGACTGACTAACCTAAGAAGCTCTGAGGAGGTAAACACATGTTTGTTTTAATTTCTCTGCATTCAGAGAAAAATAAACAGGCCAAATTCAGCAAGATCTGGGAACTCTCATAGGCAATATATGTAACAAGAAACAGATAATCTGCACGTAGACAGAATAATAGAATAAGTACAAAGTGAGTAACATTAAATGACAGCTCACAGAGAACAATTAGATTAGTTCAGATAATGAACAGTGGGGGGTAAAGAGAACCTGAGCCCCCCAAAAAAATGTTTCTTATCTGCGTAAGTATAATTTGCATATTAACACACAAAGGTAGCTGTGTGTATGCTATTCTATAGCTCAGTTTGCTAAGCAGCTCAGAATTAAATGGGCACGAGTGTACTGTTAAGGCAAAAAGAAGTTCCAAATAGAATGTCAGTAAGAAAACAAATTTCAGACCAGAAACTGCAAGATACAATCTGAGATGCTGTTTACAACTGACTTGCCAACAATTTTAGAGAGAAGAATATTAAGTAGTTGGTAGTTCTTTCTTTCCTTGTGGGAAAGAAATCCCATGGAGTACAATATTTAAAAACTAGGATGCTGACAGAAACATGAAAAAAGCAGAAGACCTACAAAAACTGATAGAAGATTCTATACTGATGGTAAAATGAAGAAAGACCACAAAAATTTTGAGAACAAGGAAGGTGATGTTTTCTGCTCAGATATGAGTAACTAGTCACATGGTTGCTGTGTAGCAAACTAAGGAAGCTGTTCAAAATATTCTTCCTATGATCCTATTCACTGCACAGAAAGACCCAAGGTGTACTGGTAAAAGAGATTATACACGTGTATCATAAAGTCAGCTAAAAAGAAGTAACTATGTTTACTGTCCAACTTCTGACACTACACTTTTGCAAAATAAAATATTTTAAATTGATGCACTGCTGTGCCACAGTAAAAATGCTGGGAAATAACACTTAGGCACAAAAATTCCTGTCATCATGCTCTGAAATAAAAGATATCCTATAGCTACAACTTCTTCCCATGACTGTCTAAAGACACATGATCCTCCATAAACAGCAACATTACAGATTTATATAGAAATGTGAGGTATTAACTTACCTTTATTTCCCTGTCCTTTAGGTCTCTGAATGTAGGAAAGTGGGAGGAAAAAAGCAAAACAAGTTCAGTTAGAATCCTCTAATATTAACTTCAGGGTAATTAAATTTATTTGCCAATTTGGCCTTTTTAAACTTAAATATAGTTTTAAAATATTATTAAAATCATGCTATTATCAAAATCTTGTGATATTATATAAAATATTACAAAACTAAAACTGATAGAATTTCACAAAAAAAATTGGAATAATCTAGTATTTTAGAGCATATGAAGCTTTAATGGTGTTGAAAAACAAGTGAACTTTGACTGCCCCCCCACCACAAAAAACATAAGCAATAAACATAAAAAATGCATTGAGTAAAAAAAAAAATAAATTAGTAGCTTTAATTACTGACAATACTTGAGCTTCATTATGATATGTCATCTTTTAAATTGACTGACAGGTACGTATCAGAGAATAACCTACAATGCCTTGCTTTTTAGATATATAAAGAAATACTGTAAGCTGTACTTCAAATTGTGCATTCCTCACCTAGGTAATTATATTGAGAACATGATACAGCCCGTACGAAGCTTTCACACAAGGAAATAATACCTTAAGGAGGATTTTTTTTTCTTTTAGGATTAGTCATTACAAAACACTGTTAATCTGTCATGCACTGAGAATCAATGTAACAGTACAAGTTACAGTACCCTTAATTCCTCTATAGCAAGATAAAATCATTTAGACAAACAAACATTAGCCCATGGAGATCTAATTCATCTTCTCACATATTTTCAACTGAGCATGAGTGAGTTTACAGGTTCCATCACTCTCTTAACAATTTTTAGTCCCGAAGTATTCAGAGGTTTGAAAGTTTCAGAGGTAACCACCTCCATGCTGCTTTTATGTGTATCTGTCTCCCATGCTGCTTTTATGTGTATCTGTCTCAGAGTTACCCGAACACTGTACAACACTGCTCCCTCTAAATCTGCACTGGTTAGTCACCTCCCTCTCCCACAACCAGAGAACTATCTTAAAATCCCAGCTACCTCATCTTGTGGGATAAATCTAATCCAGACACAAAGGCATGCAAAGACCAAGATACGTGGAACTAGAAAAGCTGGGAAAAAGTAGCCTCCGTGGAAGTCAGAACAATCACAAGCTAAGAGATCACTG
Source organism: Oxyruncus cristatus (assembly GCA_013399855.1). NCBI lineage: Eukaryota > Metazoa > Chordata > Aves > Passeriformes > Cotingidae > Oxyruncus > Oxyruncus cristatus. The sequence continues at coordinate 1,015,486 of VXAY01003149.1, read as the reverse complement.
AGCTAAAAAAAAGTGCTTAAAGGAAACTAGAGAGCATGCACAGAGACAAAAGAAACAAAACATTGAAGGCACTGAGAGAAAATAAAAGGAGGCAGGACACTGCAGGGCCAAAACTTTTGAGGAGTGGCAGAAGCACACGGAGGAAGCAGAGATCAAGACAGAACCGCTTCCAGCCTGAAAGAAAGCCCAGCAGAGGCCTAGCAAAGATAAGGAAACAACAAACTCAAAGCTTCGTGAAAGACCAACTTAAAAAAAGTGCCCAACAGCGCAAGGAGATAAACTAAGAACTGGTGGAAGAAGCAGAGGCCGAAGAGAAAGAAGGGAGAAGAGATGGGTAAGGAAAGCGAAAGGCAGGAAGAGAAAGGATGCGGTAACGAGGAGCCAGAGGGAATTAGGGGTGTGCAGGGGAGAGGAGACGGCGCCGAGCACCGCGGGGAGCCTGGCACTGAGGCGCTCCCGGAGCGGAGCGAAGAACCGGGAAACCCGGGGGGGTTTGGCGGGGAGGGCCAGCGCGGGTGGGTCCCGCACAAAGGGGCCGGGCGGCGGCGCGGGCTGAGCCCGGCCGAGCTGAGCGCCGGTGGGCCCTGCGGCCGGGCGGGAGGCGGAGCGGCCCCGGCGGATCCGCGGTTATAAATAGGGCCGGGAAAGGGGCCCGCCATCCCGGCTCCCAGGGACAACCGCTCCCCATGGCGGCGAGGACGGAAGGAAGCAGGGAGAGAAGGAGGGAGGGAAGAGGCCGCGAACCGCGCCGCCCCGGCGGCGAGGGAAGGTGCAGGTGGCCGCCCTGCCGCCGCCCCCCCCGCCGGCGGTAGCGACGGGCTCGGGAAGAGGGAAGGGCAGGGAGCGGGCGGCCGCCCCTCCGGCCCGCGGCCGGTACCTGGTCGACGCTGGTGGCTGACATTCTTCACGGGGAGCCGCGATCCCCTCGCTCCGCTCCGCCTGGGCCTCGAGTGATTCCGCACGCCGGGGCCGCTCGCTCGCCTCCGCCGCCTCCTCCCCCTGATTGTCGCCGCCTCCGCCGCCTGGGCTCACTGCCGCCGCCGTCGATCGGGTTCCCGCTGGAAGGAGCCGCCGGCCGGACGCAGCGCCGCTTCCCCCCCCTTGCTCTGGGCTCCGCTTCCCCACAATGGCGGACGGGCTCCGGCTCCCACTTCCGCTCCGCGGCGCCCTGACCTTCCGCTCCCCCCTCCACCGGCGTCGCCGACGACCTTTCCCTTCCCGTCCCCGCCTTCTCCATGTCACGTGGCCCGGGAAGCAGCGCCGCGCGCGCGCGCCCATGGCGCGGGGGGGCAGGGCCGGAGGCCCCCGGCGGGAGGGCGCGTGCGCGCGGCGGGAACAGGGAGCGGGGTCGAGCCGGCGGAAGGTGTGGGCGCTGCTCCCGCCTCCGGCGGGCCTGGGGCGCGCGTGCGGCTCGGGAATGCTCGGGGGCGAGGGAGAACGGCGAGTCCCTGCGCTTCACCGCGCCTGCTACAGAGCTCCCGGGGTGGGAGGTGTGGCGGGCGGGCGACGGCGGGGTCGCGGGGGGACCCGGCCTGGCCACCCTGAGCGGCTGCTGCTGCCTGCGGGGGGCTTGGGGAGCTGCCCCCCGTCCTCTCCTGGATCACAGGGTGGGTCAGGTTGGGAGGGACCACAGAGGGTCATCTGATCCAACCTCCCTGATCAGACGTGGTGATCCCAGACACATGGCACAGGATTGTGTCCAGACAGTTCTTGGATATGTCCAGTGGGGGAGACTCCACAACCCCTCTTGAAAATCTGTTCCCATGCATGGTCTCCTGCACAGCACAGAATTTCTTCTTCGTACTGAGGTGGAATTTCTGTGCATCAGTTTCTGCCCATTGCCTCTTATCCTATTAGTTGGCACCACCAAGAAGAGCCTGACTCCATCGTCTTGACACCCTCCCCTTATATGTTTATACACACTGATAAGGTCCCCTCTCAGTCATCTCTTCTCAAGGCTGAACACGCTCAGCTCCTTCTGCCTTTCCTTGTAAGAGAGATGCTCCAGTCCGTTAATCATCTTCATTGTTTCCGCTGGACCCACTCCAGGAGCTGCCTGTCCCTCTTGTATTGAGGAGCCCAGAACTGGGCACAGTACTCCAAATGGGTCCTGCTGCCGGCACATGTGGCCCTGCTACCTCTCCCACGGTACCCCCATGTGGGGCTGTAAGTGGAGTCCAGCCTGGGCTGGAGTCCAGAACTCTGGGTAGCTATGCCCTCCAGCTGGGTGAGCTCATGGATGGCAGGATTACCTGCTTGTAACCTTTATCCTGCCACTCTGCTCTACTGCTGGCCAGCACTTGCAAGTGTGCTTCAGTACAAGTTTAGTGGGAGAACAAACAATGCTTCATTAAACATGGGGTTTTTATTTAGCTGCTTTCAGTTCCATCATTAATCAGGCCTTAATCAGTATAGGAGCTTCCTGTAGCATCCATCAGTAAAATCCAAGACCACTTCAACAGTGCCAGAGGGGAGAATTAAGCATTTATAAACTCAAGTCTGAAAACAGCATTGTAGTTCATATGCTGCATAGTGTTTGGAGGTGACAATGCCTTAAATCCAACACAATTGTGTAAACATAGCTGTCAACGTGATGGGAAGTGGCATCCCTCAAGACCCTCAGTCCAAGTTCCTTTTGAAACTTGGTGCATGTGTTTTTTCCTTACAAACTACAGTGATTTGGTTTGGTTTGGTTTAGCCATTGCACAAAGGGATCTTGGGAAAGCAACAGTTCTGGATGAAGTCAGTTTATAGTTGCAAATAATTTCTTAAAATTGTCAAAAAGTGAACATTATACTGGAAGTTACCCAGAATTGATGTAGGTAAGGCTTGTAAAGTGTTCATTTACTCCACTGCAGTGAAGTCTCTAATTCTGACAACCACCCATTAAGAAACACCCTAGCGTACAGAGGAAAACAACCATGATGATGTAAGTCTGGATCTGGAACACAGGTTCTAAAAGAAAAGATTGAAAGAAATGGCTTTGGTTGGGCCAAGACAGAAAAATGAGGCTACAATATGAAAGGAAGAAAGTCATTGAATATTTTTATGCATTTCAAACAAGACAAAATATCATGGATTTAAACTGCAGCTGGCAAGGTTAAAGTTGATCTTTTATGACACCTGGATGAAGCAGTTAACCTTTAATAGATCTGCAAATCTAACTTTGGATAAGACTTATTGAAAACACTATCTGCAAGTAAGACTGCATTCCCACCTCTAGCACCACAGTTTCAAAGGAGGTGGAACCTTTAGATTCAGTATTTCATATCATATATCTTTCCATTTTTTCCAGTTCTCCTAATTCATAGGCAGCTATAGCATGAGGGGATTTTCACTAGGTGAAGGATTATAGTTTACATACAAAATATAGAGCTTGAGTAGACAGAAGAAAAGTAAAAGTGAGTCAAACAGAGCACAAGCACGTAAGTAGAAGGAGTTCCCGCATTAGATAGTCTCCTTACTGATAAGCTAGGCATTCATTTCTACCTTCAGTTTGTTGGGGGTTTTTTATTTGTTTTTCTGGCACCTTCTATCCTTACTTCATTCAACCACAGTGAAATAACTCTTCAACTTTGTAATGCATTTTGATGTGGTGATGATAATGCCTCCAGAAATGTGGGTTCTAATCTGTTCTCGCTGATGAGAGAATTCAGATCTCAGCATTTCTTAGGTCGTGGGGACTCCCGGTCATGAGTAAGTCCCACAAAGTTACATACTGAGTACAGCATTGAAAATTCCAGTTTTGATCTTAGAGACCTAAATCTAACATCAGTAACACTCAACAAGAATCTACCACAGAAATCCATTAGGGAATCTGGGCCAGCGAAACATCAGGTTTTAAACTATCTGTTTCATAGCACCTTGACAGTTCTCAAGATTTTTTCCTGTGACCTAGGAATTGTGGCTTTTTAACCCTTTATTTTTGGAATCATAAAATGAAATTAAATGGGCAGTGTTTCAAATGGTTTTAGCCCTCCTGATTAGACAGAGAAGCCTGGAAAGAATGCAGCCAAAAACTTTGAAAATGGGCATCAGGAAAGGAGAACTCAAATTTATTCCTTGTTTAACATCTCATTGGTTTTGACCCAAGGCCATTAATTTTATGAGGCTAACAATTGTTTTTCAATATTTGGGGTTTTAAATGTTGTTCTTTTCACAGAGGTACTGTATTGCCTTTGAGATAGTGCTGGCCCTAGTGACTTAATAACATCTATTTAGTTAAATATGTAAAGTAATAGGGGAAGAAATAAAAGCACTAGGAATATTTTAATCAGTTTATAATGGTTGCTGTGATTTGTATGACAAAAATCCAATGTGCTGCAAATATTTCCAGTTTTTGATAATGTTGGTGTCTGCACTGTGAAATGATTCTACATTGTTCCTCCTTATCTATACCATTAGGAATGTGGTAGAGTGAAAATTATCCTTAAAGAAAGTGCCAGTTCAGCAGGATTCCAGTCTGCATTGCAAGCTTAGGCTCAAATAAACCTTTTTGATGGGAAATAATGCAAGCCTCTGAGGACTTGCTGGAATGCTCTGTGGCAATTAGTTCTGTAATATTATAGTTCAAGTTCTGGCCTTATGTGGCTCTAGAGACTTTGGAAATATATACGGTTCATTTTTCAAAATGCTTTTAGGTCTAGTTTTTACGGCCTCTAATTTTCCATTGCCCAGTAGTTACATTCAGGAATGTTATTTGTGATCCGAGCTATGATAAATTGATTCCACCACCCTTTGCCATCAGATTATCATATCGAAGGTCTGCATCGTCCACGTGCGTGACTTGAAGAGTCGGTGCCCATGGAGCCGTTCCTAAGCCACTTTGCTGGCAGTTTTCTGAATTGACTTAACTGGGCAGGGAGAGTCAACCAACAGTAACATTCTCATCAGGACTCCATTTCCTCGTGGTTGTTTGAAATGCATATCAAATGGACATGTGCTCATGACCCCAGAAAGGTCTTGGGACCCTTCTAGAAATACAGCTCTAGACTACAACAGAGCTCAGGAGGATGACACTTCCCTGTGTTTAACCATGAAATCAATAGATCCTTATCAAAGTCTTCCCTGTTACATTCAACAAAACCTTTTGGATTTTTCCATTACTGCTTTTAGCATAGTGGTTGTGCCAACTTACTGGCAAACTTAAAGGGCAAAAGGATGACTGTTTACCCTTCTGAGAGACCTTTTCCCCTTCAGCTTCACTGGACAAAACCAGAAAAAGAACATATGTATTTTTAAAAAAATTAGGAAAACTTTATGGTAACAATTTCTTTGGAAATGATTGAGATTTAAGACACAAATTCTGAATTGCTCAGAAAATGCAGTGAAGATCCTTTTCTTAACCATTAAAATGTAAAAACAGACCATGATTTTCTCATACTTCTCTGAGGCTGTCCCTGAACTGTAATACAGGTGCTTTGTCAAGTCTTGGCTACACATAGAAAGTGTTCCCCAAGAACCTTAAAACCTAATACTAGACAACAGACAAACTGTAAATAGTCTCCTGCCTCTGGTTCTCACTGTAGCCTAACAGCTCAGAAGGATTATGAAAATACTTGTTAAATAAGTTGAAAATAGGTGCTACTAGTGTTCTTCTGTTTCTACTGTCTCCATATATATATAAAAAGATCTGTGCATTATGATCTAGTGTTGTACATATTTGCAAACACACATATTTGCATAGACCTTCTCTAAGCAGTAAGCTGGACTAGGTGGCTTTCAGATGCCCCCACTAACCAATATTTTTATTATTATCTGTGATAGAATCTGTGAATGATTCATAAGACAAAGTCAAAGCTTGGGTGTTGGTGACTGCTGATGAACATGCCTTCCAGAATGTCCCAGTTATTAGCACATCTCCAGCTACCCCTTGGTATTAGCTGGGGTCAAGAGACTGGGATGCCCAACTTCATCTGGCATGAAGGAGAATTGCGTTAATGAAAGTCCTCAAAAAGTGGGTATAAATGAGAGAAAAACAGAGCTCAGCTGTAGATAAATAGACAGTTTCCCTCTGTGTGTGTGAGATTTAATAGTTCTGAGCTATTAAATATAGGCACATATAAAGACTTTATCATATGTAATTTACTGAGTGGTTATTACACAGCTACATGTTCTGTGTGAAATTCAATTGTATGCTGAAGTCCAGGGCAGGTCCCTGATTCCAGCAAGCGTTCTTTTCCAAGATTTGAACAGTTCTGAATGTACAGTACCATCTACATAACAGGGATTTTCAAAATATGCAACAGGCATTCTGGAAAGTACATTGATCATGAAAGAGTGATAAAATTACATGGTATGTTAGTGTTGTTCGTGCACTTTTTGGGATGAAGAAGTACAAGCTTGCACTTAGGAAAGAGTTTGGAGGAGATCATTGTATGAAAGGACTGTAAAACTGTAAGATAGACTGTAAATAGTCATAGAATAAAATTATAATTGATGGACAATTAAATGGAATGTAATAGCTCAAAGCTAACACTGTGACAGATTTAAGCAGCTAAATTAGTGTATGGTATCTTTGAAAAAGAGATTACTATGTTTAACCAACAATGATTTCACCTCCTAGATACTGTGATTTTATTTCCTTTGTTATGCAACATGTTATTTTTGGTGGGCTCCATTATCTGGGAGCATGAGGTAAGATAGAAGCTTTTCACACTGGCAAGCTCTTCTCCAAAGAGATCCTAATGTACGGTATTAGTATATTTGATACCAGTGTGTGCTATTTGGCGTTAGGGGGCATGTAGCCATATTACAGTAGGCTGGGTCCACAATAATGATTAATTACTGACAGATCATCTCTAATTAGTTCTTATGAAAGACAGTCTTAAAAATTGTATTATATTTCTTCCATCTCTCTGTGAAATGCTCCTGTCCTTTGGTCTATTTTTTTAATTTAAATTTCCTTCATGTTTTGCTTAAAACTAGTGTCTCTTGCTGGTTTTGCTCCTAATCACATAGACCAATCTCTCTTTTGGTGTACAACGTTGCTCATCATAACTGCACATTTGAGGCTTGGCCCTGCCGTCGTCCTGACTGCAGTCCAGAGGGCACAGTAACACTGTGCTACGGAAGATTCCCAGTGGACATAGTTCATATAGCTAGGTTACTTCTGGTCTGCATCATAGTGCTATTCATCCCAGTCCATTAGCAAACATGTTTTTCACACCTGTTTCAAATTATTTCATATGTCAGACCAGAAAAAACATGGAGCTATTGTACAGACACTACCCAGATACTATACAGTATTTTTAGGTGACCTGTAGTAAGAAAAGCTTCTTTAGTTCCATTTAGCCTGTGACATTTTTACTCCAGCACAGCTTCTTATATGTTTCATTCCTATCTCAAGATCTGTCTTGGATGAGCTGTAGGTAGATACACACAAAATAAGCATTTTAGGAGCCTCACATGCTAACCTTCCTCCCTGAGAATATGCACTGAATGCTACTCTCTAATTTTAGCTTTATAATTTTCCTGATGTTTAAGAGAAATTGTCATGAACTGGATTCCATAATTATTTCAAAGACAAATTATTTCAGATGTTAGATGCAAGAATAATCTTTTTAATTAAAATGAAGTTTACTGTATCAAAAAGACCTAGTGTGCATTTTCTGACATGGTCACCTATTCCACAGATTTTCTTTGGCACTTATTTCGGAAAAAAGGATTAAATAGATTATGGAACGGGTACATGATTCTACCACTGTATTAATGATTTTCTGTTCACTATGGTGGAAAATACCTGTAAACCTTTCTGAAGTCATATTCTGCATGTAACTGCAGCATTTTGACTCCTGCACTTTTTGTCTATTTCATTAGATCAGTGAAGCATTTTTACTGCCTGGCTCTTCGTGTCACAGGAGTCCACTATTTCTCTTTTTTTACCTAAAAACTTTTACTACCTTTTTATTCAGACATGGCAGAAAGTCGTGTCTTTTTGCCAGTATTCTGCGTTTTTCATTCTTGCTCAAGAAGTCCTGCAACTTTTCAGTAGAATGAGGTGTTTGGCTCTGCTCCCAGCATCCATACAACGTCCCATTCCATTAATCTGATTTCTGAGCTTGGAACATTTTCATCAATTTTATAAGCTTACAAAACTTTCTAAAATCCTTCTATCACTAATGCTTACACTTTTTCGTAAATGTTTTTTGCTAAGTAGTTCATTAGTGGTTAGATTCAAAAGTTGTATAGCATAATGTAGGAAATGTTAGCTGCTAACCGGAAGGAGAGGAACTGGAAGATTATCTCCAGCACTAGCTCCAAGCTCACTTGCTCTGACAGATCCGGAGAGAATTAAAGTAATCCCTCTCCCACACCCTGTATCTCTGTCTAGATCTTTCTGTCTACAGAGGTATGTCTATGCAAGATAAGTCCTCTGTTAATGTTCTTAAACCATTTATATAAGGAGAGGATGTTGTCAAAATTCATTATTTGAGTGTTTAATGTCTACAACACCTATGTAATCTCTGTTGTGCTCCATAGAATTTACTGAAATTTAAATCGGTATGGTGTTCTTCCTATCAGAAGCAGTATTTTTCAGGCCATACTTTTATGTGTTGGGTTGTTTCTCCACAATTCTTTTTTCCTCAGAAATATTGCCCTCTTATATTGCACCCCCAAGTAAGGGTGTAATAAGGCAATAAGTGAAGAATTGTGTTCCTGAAAGACATTCGCCTTAGAAATATCTATCCTTTCTTTCTGTCTGTGTCATGTTCCTCTGCTAAATTGTATGCTTATTTTATACATATAACTTTATATTGTCACTTATCGCATCATGCATAATTATGTAGATTATATTGTCATATTTGTTTATTTAAGAACTATTTTAATGTTCAGAATCACCATTTTAGAATTAAACTTATTTACAATGAACCATGGTAAATTTGTTCTTGGATGGCATACTGGATGTATCTCCTTAAAACCATTTACTGTCTGGGATGCTGAAATCTTATTAAGAAATCCTGATCCGGATACAAGCCAGGGTTTCAGAGTCCTTGGAAGCACTGTTCTGACTGGTCAGAAAGGTTGCTGGTTTTCTGTGTGCACCTTGAGTGCCATGGTCTCTCATTGAACAAAAAAACAGGAATAAGATGTACATCCATTCTCCCTGAGCAACGCAAGAGGACAAATTCAACCCTATTATCGGTGCACAGTGGCAGTGGAATTTTGCCCATCGACACAAGGCTGAATTTGACCCTCAAAAATATAGAAGCTGCAGAAGGCAGCAGGTGTTAGTTCTGCATTGCTAAACCATCATTATGGTTTACCTCTGCAAGCACAAAATCCAGCCACCCACCCTTTTATTGGTGTGATAATAAAAGGAATTAATCACCAAAGGATGATAGAATGTAGTTTATTTTTCTATTTGACTATTCTCTTGACCATAGTATGGAGGAGAGGGAAAACTATGAATCAGAATATTTGATATTTTGTATTCAGTCATGTCTTCCTGTAAAATAGCAAGTTAAATCTATACTGTGAGTTCAGTGTAAAATGGCTAAAAAATACTTTCAACATACAAAAGGTAGGACTAAGATCTTTCTTTTTCTAAATATAGATTAATTGAATAAATAAATATAAAATACAGCTGACATAACTAATTACATGATGTAACCCATAACCCATTGGCTATTGTGAATCCATTTTTATTTTGACAGCCTCATCAAAGGGATGTATACAATCCTTTCTACATCCTTATATTTCACTCCAGACATAGAATGTGTCCATTTTTTAAGGCTTTTCATTAACCCATGTAATCAAACATCTGATTGGCTGCTGGATCAACACCATTAATTCTAGTCCACTCAGAAGTGTCTCCAGGGAGGAAAGCTCAGGATTATTTTTTTCTGAGCAGTGGTTTCTGCTTTCAGTTATTTTACTAATTTCTGTTTGCCTGCTGCTATTTTGATCTTTCTGACTGTTTTGATCAGTAACTGCATCTCATAAATGGTCCCGCTGATTCTGGCATGACAGTGCTTTCTCTTACTGCTGACACTTCACAGTATTTTTTCTATTTTACATTTTAGTTGCCTGGTCGTGGCCATCTTTATTCCTTAATCTTAACTGCGTGGTCTGCACTGGCTAACTCCCTAATTAGACAAGGCACGAGTACTCAGGTGCTTAAGGTTTGGTGCCAATCCTCAGTCAGGGCAAACTCAGTTTACTTTAGGCTGATCACCCATGACTTAAAAGATCTTAAAAGATCTTAATATTTTATTGTTTTCAATCGAAGCTCAGTTTCTCACAACAGTAAACTGAAGTCTTGCTGAAAAATGCTCTTCATAGGTAATATATAATGTACAGATTTTACAAATTATGATGCAATGCTCAGATCCAATACAGAATTTAAAATAAGTAACCATCCCTCATACTTAAATCAACAAAAAATAATAGAGGTATTAATAAATTTACTGTATTTAATCATGTTAAATTATTTTTATTTTAGGAAATTGCTGAGATAGGAGGCCTATCAAGTGTCTCTTAGAGTAATATACTGCATTTTTTAAATTATACACTTACATAATTATATAGCTACATTTTACTGACTAGTGAACAGGATTAGAAATGTCTTCTTTGGTTAGTTAAATGATGTCTCAGTCTTGTTCTCGTTTAAAGGCAGAAGTTAATTTTTCTTAGTGAATTCTGATCATTAAAGGACATACGTCTCTTAATGTTTTGGGCCTAACAAGTTGGGAACAGAATGTCCTATGCTGAAGCTCAGTACGAGACAAATTTTGTGCGTATTCAACTGTATTTTTCTACTTTTTTTAATTTAGTGTTTTTTAGAGCTATTTTGACTTGCTACTAACAAGCAATCAAATAGCAAGATTTACAGGAGGGAGACTGACAGCTGCCATTCCTACCTTCGAAAGGAAAAATATTTTGCTAATTGCTTAATTTTTGGTAACTTTTAAATAGATCCACTAGGTGGTGCTTGAAATAAGCTACCCCGGCGTGATTTGCTCATGGCTGCCAAGCCCATCTCAGAAATCCAGGTGTAACTGGAAGTCATTGTGACTGAGAAATATTAACCTGTATTTCATTAGTCAACACTCTAACACGAATGAGTTTGCTATCCAAGTGCTTGGGTTCCTCCTTTTCTGTTTCAGAAGTAAAACAAGATGTTCACCATTATGGAGATGTACTGCTCTCCATTATAAATTGTAGTGGTTTTGATTCCAGGCCTTCCTTGGTAACCAGGTTGTAACCAAGGTTGTTATAAATTTCAGTTATTCTTCACCTCTGGTACTCTCAGAACAGATTCTTTTCCATTAGTATCTTTGGCATTTGAAGAAAACCTTTATGTCCAGACTCAAAATGATTTGGATAAAGATGAAGCTTGGCACTACCTGAGTGCTTCATCAGTCCCCAAAAAGGTTAACGTCCAGTAAGGAATAAAGGAAGACTGTTGTGATGTTACTGCAGATGGCCACGGGAAGGGGCAGGAAGGCCCCTGTGGCCAGTTATGCAGGTATGAATTATGGACATGGTGCCAAATTCCTTGTGGAGACCAAGGCTTGTTTTCCTGAGTTATTCTTTAGCCATTTGCTGTGTAATCACTCATCCTAATGTTAACCAACTTCTTTGGAGCTTTAAAAAAGGCACAGCTGCCACAGACTTCTTGGTCAGCTACACACCAGTCAGTTGCCCAATAACTCCCCTACCTTTCAATCTGACACTGAAAGCTTCTGACAATTATTTGTTCCTGACATTACTTCTCTATCAAAGAGGGTGTTAGTCCTGTCAAACTGCTGCCCAGTGCCCCGATGGGAGCTCTAAAGCCCCCCCAGCTGCTAGGAGAAGCTGTGACACCCTTAGGCCTCAGGCCACTTCCAAGTGCCTCTGCTTTGGCCTTGAGGATTAAACCAGGCTTCACTCACGTGCTTTTGAGGGAAGAGCCCTTCAGAAGGCATTTCTCTGTTTGCAATTTTCTTTGCAGTTTTCCAGGAGAACAAACTCCTTTGGCAAGTGGGGGAGAGATGGAGAAGAAGAGGGAGGAAACACTCAGCAGGTGGCTGAGGGCAGCTGCCTGGGCTTACCTGTGCAGTGCTGACACTTGCACCACCCATTCAAGTCTTACCTGAGAAGCAGCCTGGCAAAGGTGAGACCCATGAGAGTACTCTGATTATTGGGACAGGACTAGGATGGCTTCAGGTTTGGGGTGAGAGAGCCGAAGAACTGAAGTGGTGGAACCCAGTGAGAAAGTCAAGGTAACACTGAGAGCTGGGCAGGAGTTGGAAGTGCTGAACTAGCAGCTATCGAAGATTAGGAAAATCAAAGTAACCACGGTTGAAATAGTTTAAGAGACACAAGACAAATTTAGAGTATGCCAGGCTTCTGTTATTCACAGAAAAAACATTTAAAGTTACTGAGAGTCTATTATAAAAGCTGCTAAAGGGTGCACATGTGAACCTGGATAATATAGATCTAGTTGTTGGTAAGTGCACTGCAGACAAATTTAATCTGTCTTTTAGGTGTAGTGAAAAGTCTGTTTTGCTCACAGCCAAAGCATAAGGGCTCTTTTCGCCACAAGGCTGGGAAGCAGAGTAAGGTATATAGATAGGATGAGGTACATGAGAACCTAACCTTTCACCTTTAGTATGTCTATATCATGCCAGGTATTTTTTGTCTATGAAGAAACAGCCTAACGATATTGATCTTAAAGAAAATAAAGAATTTGGATCACTGGAAAGCTATAGAAAAGAAATTAGTCAGACACTCAGCATTTTGTGCAAAGATTATTTATAGGACTTGAAAAAATAGGCCTAATTATCTGCCATGTATCTTGGAATAATGCTGATATCCATAATCTGAAATATGCAAATTAGAAAATATTAGTGCAGCCCTCAATTAGCATGAACTTGATTGTTCAAAGGCTTCCTGCTTCTTTTTTTATTAGTTATTCTAGGTCTGAAATGGATACAGAAGTTTTATATTTATACTGCTTTCTTTCTTCAGTTGTTGTTGCTAAAGTTTAACATCAGTTTTAGTTTTGTACCTGAGTGTCTTCATTTTTCAAAATGCTAAATTGCCAAAAATCGAAGTCTTCTAAACCAGAAGTTGCAGTTGGATAGATCAGGTAGTTGATTTTATTCTTTATTTAGCTTATTTATTTATTAAGTTTGTGGGGGGGGGTTTACTAACCTGGTTCTTTTTTTACTGCTTCTGTTTCATTTTCATGTGAAGAGGCTCATAAAATCTTTGTTCATGACCACGTGAGTCTGCCACATAGACAAGGCGAGAACTGTAGGTGGTCATCTCAGCAGAGAGCCAAGAGAGAAGCCCTTGGCTCTGTGAATCCTCAAAGTAGGGGGGAGCTACTCCCTGTGCCAGGCTCAGGATAGAGTGTCTTGAAAACCAGACACAAAAAGAACATGCTCTGATCTCTATGCTTTAACACTGCCCTTATTGTTATGATCTCTAATGTTATTTGAAAAGAGAGAATTCAGTTTCAAGAGCTGAAAATAGATCGCTTTGGTAGCACCTCAGCTAGGAATGGGAAAGAGTTAATTTCTGTTTCACTGGCATAAGGTTGTATAAATTTTCATTTGTTTAAACAAGGGATTTAATAATTATTTCTTGTAAATAGAACTAAACTCAATTTACTAAGCTTCAGGATCAAAATAAGACTATATGACTTTTTAGTATTTAATGCTAAGATAGGACAAATGATTTTTGATTTCTTCAGTTGTCTGTAAATTTTGTGATGCAAGGTAACTAGAAAAGTTTAGGTTAAGTAAGGAATTTTTTTCTCCTGCCATGTTCTGGAATTGCTATTAGTTTTAAATGAAGCCTAATTAATTCTTGGTGTAAGTCCACACAACTGAGTGATGTCAGTGGTTTAGAAATATTTTCTGAGGTGATCTGTAAGACAGAAAATGGAAAGTTTACAGAGAAGTCAGTCTGAGGACAAACCTACAGAAATATGCCTTGATCAAAAGCCAGGCCACACAGTCTTTGCAAAGGGGAAGAGAAGTAAGTGATTTGCTTTGCTTATTAAAAGCTAGAGAAATAGCAGGTAAAGATGTCCTAAAAGTACAGTTTCTGTGTTTTTTCAGCAGGTTATCTCATAGAATTAAGATTTTAAAGAAGACTAATCATGGTGCTTGCTATGAATTAAGCACTGAATATATAAGGAAAACAAACAAGCAAACAAAAAACTGGAGTGAATGACTGTTTTTCCAAACAGAAGGAGGTTAGTAACAGACCATACCAGGGATCTGCATTAAGACCATATTACTTTTGTTTGGAAGCAAAACTTTTTATCCACTTAGTCTAAAAATAGGCTAAAATGAGATGGAAATAACTCTGTTAGAAATCAAAGATGAGATATCTTACTCCTTTACAATAGGACAGAGATGACTAATAAGAAATCTGAGATAGAGTACAGTACGTGCTCTGTTTTGTGCTTGTATTACCTTCAGATATATTTCAAGTACCATTTAATTCTGTGCAATTGGTCATGCTCTTTTAGAATTGTCATATCCACTTCTCACTTCCAAAACATTTATTACTGGCAACTAAAATACTAGTATGTCTTCCTGGCTTCCTCTGATGGATGATTAGCCAACAGTCTTACCTTCACAGCCTAACCCTTTCCTGCCTCCTCCTTGCTGCTCTGGTAGATGTCATCTCTCTGGCTGTCAATTTGGCTATACCTGAACATCTAGCAGGTTTCTCTGCATCTTCATCCCTAGATCACACCTCCTTTTTAAATAGCTTGCTATGTATAATGTGACCAGGGTAGAATTCTCTTTGTCTACTCACAAAACGTAAGTTCCCATTCGTGTTATGGTTCTCTCATTTCTTGAGACCTTTTTCTGTCTTGCCCTTGTCACACCTATCTATCTACAAGGCCACAGTAAATATTGCTTTTTGTGCATATCTGAAATTGTTAGCTTTCTGTGTGCTTCCGTATACTCTCATTTCTCTGTCACATCAAACCTAACATGCTTATCCTCAAATCAAACACTTTTTACTGTTGCCGTCTAACCCATGGCGTCAGCTTTTCTTTCGCTGTGATTTAGAAGTAGGTGCAGGCCACCATCTGCCCTCACTGTTGGAAAGAGTTCCACAAAATGAGTCTTTCAGTCCCTCCTTGAAGCTCTTGCCTGGGCCATTTGTAGGCTTCTCAAGACCTGGGATGCAGCCATGCAATAATTTAGGCTTATTATTTCGACTAGTAATAGTTCCACTGTTTTCTTGTCCTCTGTCTAACTCTGTATTTTTATGTCTCGTTTATATGTAGGTGTAGGCTGCCTGAGGCCAGGCACTTGTTCTGCATCTGCACAGAACCTCAGAGAACAGAGTAACCTCAACCACAGCAGTTGTACCATCAATGCATACCTAATATTCATCTTGCAAGTTTTTTTATGAATAGCAGACATCTTTTTGGATTAACCACATCGTGGTCCTTCTGTACACATGCCTTTTATTTAATTTCACAGATATTATACCAAGTTTCCCTGCTGGGACAGCCAAAAGGACATCACGGGGAAGGACTGTTTCGGTGCCTAAGAATAGCTCTGTCCTCTGGCTACCTCACTAAAAGAAAGTAAAACATTGACAGAAGATAGAAATGGCTCTCCTGTGCTTCCTTCAGTGGTGCGGCAATAGAGACTATGAATATGAATTCACTGAGGAAAATGGTAAAGAAAATCCAGAATAAAAATACCTAATTCATTTAATAACTCATCTGAATGAGTGAATACCCAGTGATTGCCAACATGGATTAAAGTTTATATCTTATTGAAGAACTCAAATATTGTTTCACTTGGCAGGCAAGGGTCTAAGTAAACAGGATTTCCCTGAAGGTAGCAAGAAATGTTGATGCAATGTGGTTATTTATTAGCTTTGGTTTTACTTTTAGAAAGATGGGCAAATAATGCCCTAGTGCTTAGAATTTAATGAGTTCCTAGAGATAAGTTTCTCAATAGACATAATTTTGAGAAGGCCTTTATCCTCCCTTGCTATTTTGTGCGAATTTAAGCACTTTTGAAAATCAAGCTATTCATTTAGGTTTTGCAGTAAAACTACTCAGAACCATTTCTTTGCAGAAGATATTCCTCATTTCAACTCAAAGCTTTCCCAGAGAATTACCAAACTGCTTGCACAGACATCTGCCCAATTTTGACTGAATTTTTTTCTTGAAATGTCCGATGTTGATGGTCTAGTTACTGCAAGTGCAGTATCTCAATATCGAACTAACATCTTAAATCCAAATCCAAATATCTTGACTCAGAATCTCTCATAGGTTTCTGGTTTTATAACATAAAATAAAGCAAATTTTATAATCTTGGAATGCAGTAAATAGGTGGTTGTCCTCTGGACAGATTTATTCACATCCATAGCTTAAACTGGTTATTTGAAAAACATATAAAAAGGGCTTTGTTCTCAGTTTAAAGAAAGAGCAATTTAAAATTAATTTGTCCTTTTTTTAAAAAGCAACTTCTCTGGGGAAAAAATACTGATAGTGAGACATTGGTTCCACTGATGAAATGTGCTTTCCATTTGACTAGGAGAAATTAGTTTTGATAGTGAGGCACAACAGTCTTACTTTAACAATGCCCAGCAGACATAGTTATCACATCTATACTTCTAGTCACTCTGCTCACTTTCATCTGCAATCCTTCTCGCAGTTACCAGCCAGAATTTGCTCACAAGTCCTGACAGCATCAGTATGCCTTATCTACCAAGACATATGGCTCTTTGCTGCACACCTTGCATGTAGAATAATGCAAACCAAATGAAGGCCTGCCTTGACTGTGCCTTTGCAAAATTTTCCTTGGTGGACTTCTCTGACATACTATGTGTTTTAACTGGCTACAGAAAATGGGACATCTCTTACCCAATATTTATTTTTATTTATTTGTCTCGATCAGTGTGAAAATTTGTAGGAACAATTTTTCAGTGTTTCTTATTTGGCGTCAATCTAAGCTTTGTTTTCCCACTGACATTTTTACCAATGTGTGAACTAAGGCACCTAATGTTGTAACTTTATATTTTTCAAGGTTTTCAGGCATTATCATTGCTCTTACGTAAGCTTTTTAAAACCACAGACTCTTCAAAATTAGTGCCAAAACTCCTATCATCTACTGTTTTAAATACAGCAAGTGGGATTAAGGCTACTCCAGTGATACAGCAAATCCTATTACAGTCATTTAGATTAGACTTTTAATGTTACTTAGGTTCCTAATTCTCCTTTCATCCGGGTTAAGATGAGGTGCATAAATAAATTTACCGCTCTGGGGCTTAGGAACTTTTGAAAATCCCACCCACCAACATACAATCTACAGGTTTTTTTATGACTTAGAGAGCTGATTTCTCAAGGAAATAAATGTGGTCATGTTGCCCGCCTCTCTCTCTCTCTCTCTCTGCCAGTCAGTCTCTGACCTGTCTCTCTGTCTTATAACTTTTGAACCTGAGAGCTAATGTTGGCTACGTTTGACAGAAAGGCAAGAGCCCAAAGGTATTAAGTCATTACAAAGCATAATGATTGGAGAAAGGCAAGCTGCAGCATAATCTCAGCTGTCCTCACTTCTCTCTTGTCTGCACAGGCTTGCAGGTCAGCACACATGTTGGTCACAGCCAACACAGCACCACTGTCTCTGTCAGGCAGAGGATCTTAGCTCCAGGAACAACCCACACAGAAAAGGCAGTAGACACTACTCTGATGATGATGGTGAGGGAACTTGAAACACTTGTCCCCTGGAAGCTGGGCCACATTGATTTCATCATCTAAGACTTGTCACTTGCCAACTTGAAAACAGTGATCAGTAACTTCTCAACACAGCTGGAAAAATGCTATTGAAAACCACACATTTCCTCTGAAATGGCATCAACAGATTTTATTTCATTTTAATTGTTCTCTGGACCTTCACAACTTTACTGTCTTGCAAAGGGCAAAAAATTTTGACATGTTCCATTGGCAGCAGCTGTACTGAAGAACTGACATTGGTGCCTACTCTACAGAAGGTTCTCTAATCTAGATTGGCTCTGTGACATGCCACCAGCAGGAGATGCACTATCATCCAGTCGTGGTTCACAATGGATATTACTTCTCATCCCCCAGGTTACCTCATCTTGATCCCAGGTGATCAGGCAGCAGGACATGTACCGTGTCAGGACAAATGGGAATCTACCCACAGGCTGTGGCTCTAACTTGACTTCTCACACTTGGGCTCTTTTGTAAATTAAATACTAATGTGCAGGCCCATGAAGCTTTATGCCATCAAGGCAATAGACAATACTTTTACATGCTTAATTAAAAGCACATTAGGAAACTCAGTAGAGGTGATTGACCTTCAACTGGAAACAGTGAAGCTGGTGTTAAATGAAATTAAGTAGTCAATGGCTCATCTTAAAAATTTGTGTTGAGACAGTAATTATTGGAGACAGCACGGAACAGTTTTTAATCCAGTATGTGGAACAAAAATTAGGATAGAAGAGTAACTATTTTCTCACCTACTCAAAAAAATATTTGTGAAGAATATTTATAAAGAGTTAAAGCCAGTGATGTATCTGTCTGGATTCAAACATTTTCTTTTCCTGTAAAGACAAACCATTTATTTACTTGGAATAAAAGGCAATGCAACACATTCTTCTCCACCTCACAAACCTGTTCAGCAGATGCGGTCTGGTAAATACCATATGCTACTGATGGTACATGAGTACATGAAAAGATGTGAGGGCTAAAATTTTTGTTTCAGTCCAGGTATAATGTAAATAATGCATAGATTGTGCATAGCAGTTTGTTACAGAAGGTCGATTCTAGTCATAGTACCTATGTTTTGGCAGTCCAAAGCTTGTCTAGGTGATAAGATGGACATTGTTTCAAGCAGAATGGTGGTTTGGTCACATCTAATGGATTTGATGTATCTTAGAACTGCTTGTTAAAATATCTACTAACAGAACTGATTAACAGCATTATTAAAAAAATAAATAAATCTATTTTTCACAACATAAGTGTATTTTGAAAAAAAAAAAAGAAAAGAAAAGAAGTTGCAAAACCACATTTTCTTCATTGTAATCTTAGATACAGCTTGTTGTCTGTTTATTGTAAGAATTGATCTGTACAACCATATTTTTGTATAGTATTCCAACAATATCAGTAGTAGCAGCCCTCAGTTCAACACATATTCCAGTGTTTTCCAGAAATATAAGCTTCTCTTTTCCATGTAACTTAGGAAGAAAGACTGTGTTGCATGTTTCTCATTCTTTTACAATGTAATATGCTGGATTTCCTCCTATTTAGAAACAGAATGACAGCTGCATAAATTCATCAAGACGGATGATTTATTTAAAGCACAAGTAAAATAAAAACCTAAACCCTAATAAAATACAAGTGACCAAAGAAAAGTTTGCAATTATCTTGGTGAGGTATATAGAATTATAATAGTCACAAAAATAAAAGAAGAGGAAAATGTGTCAGCTCATCTGGTATGGAAGTGAAAGAGAACTAAGTATGCTTAGTTTTTGTATTTCCCCATGCACACATGTTCATGGTGCACCTGGATATCCTTTTTTTTTTAATTTTGCAGGTGCCCTTTTCAATATTAAGTTTTTATTTACTGGCTTCAGCTTGCAAATGGTTTTACCAGTGTCTCAGTCTATGTTATTCTCACTTGAAAAGCATGCAGTAGGTCTGACTCTGCTTTGATCAGAATCTTTAAACTTCCAGATTTCTGGAAGGTGAGTGTCTTCAAAGGTTCACAACCTCCACTGAACAAAGTTTACCATATACTAATTAATTCCCTGGAAATTGATTTCAGTAGTCTTTGTAGTGCCATCTTATTTGCCAAACATATATTTTTTTTTCTCTTTTGGTATATTTTAGTGCAGAATTCCAGTGCAGGACTCCAAGATAGCAACATCCTGAGAGCACAGAGTCAACACCTATCTACCTGGCAGGTAAAACTCCATTTAAAGTCGTCTTCACAGGCAAAAATTTGGGTCAGGACACTGGACACTGCTTCTGTGACAGGGCTTGCATTTATCAGTCTGTGTATCCTGCTACGTAGCCTAAACAGGAATAAAAAGACAACAGGATGAAGTAGCTGCACAGTGTGATCAAATTCAGTATAAGGCAGCAAAGAACCACACCTTGAAACAACACATTTTGTTTGAGTACTTGGCATTAAAGGTAAAGGAAAGAGGAACTTGCTATAGCAAATCATAACCCATAGACTGCTACCTTTCAGGCAGAAACCATATACTGGAATGCACGTGAATGCACAAATATTCACCCTATTGCTTCTGCTTGCAGATTTTGCTCACAGCTTTCTGTGAGCCCCAGCAACCTGAGTTGGCATCTTTTACCATCTGCATGCTTATACAGTGGAAATGTTAACAAGCTGCAAAAGCAGCAAAAAATTGTGAGCAGAGGTCCCAGGGAGGGACACTGTTGCTAGCCAGACCAAACACACCACTACAGACAGAAGTTGTGAAACACACAGATGCGAGGAATAATGAGAAATTTATTGAAGAGTTGTTGTGTTTGCTAGTTTCGGAGGGTTTTTGGCTCCTTCTCACCAACTCACCAGTTAACAGAGTTAATTTGTATAAATGTCAACTGGAAATGAGTGATAAGTAGAAAACTGCGAAAGGTGAAAATAAAGCCTGAAGTATTTTATGAAATATACAGCCAATGAATAAATCCTTCCCCATATGTATGGGCACAGATTAAATTTAAATGGGGAAGACATCAGAGTTAAGGAACCTACAAGTCTTTCCTCTCTTTAAACACATACAGCATGCTGCATATTCTCACAGCCATGTGACAGAGCTGGGTCTACCAAGTCCTTATTGCTTCCATAATATGCTCAAACTTCAAGGGCATGTCCATAAATCTGGCAGTAAATAAGCAGATGATTCATACTCTTCCTACAGCAAGACAGCAGGATGAAAGTCTTTCTCCTTCATCACTTGCTCAGTCCTTGAGTTACCCTGCCGGTTCCTGGCTGTGTTTTTCATTATTTCATCACACACCAAGGATTGCAGTATCTTACAGAGCAGAGTAAACTAGATTTAAGTAGAATCTTGGGCTGTGCTTATACTACACTCCTTTTTTTAAATTATTTTTTCACCAAGATAGTTTTGTAAATAGTCTATTGTGCTGTAAAATTACAGCCAAGTTCTCTGCCATGTACCTACCACCAACTGTCTGCTGAGATTGCTGAATTATATTTTCGAGTAAGATTTTAAAGGCTATTGCTAAGTCGCTGAGTCACCAACCAATCTTGCTAGACAGTATATTGTAAGCTTTTGGTCTAGCACAATACAAAAAGCTTTGACAGAATTTCAAGCAATGCTGTTTGCACCAGTGAGTAGACAGACGACAGGAAGGATGGATCATAGAGAAATTCAGACAAAAATCAGGAAGTATTTACTGCAACGAGATCAGTTACATTTTAGGGTTTCAGTTGCACTGAAAGGCTGACAACTTCTCCACTGCTATGCTGAGGCATTCCTACAGTATGGATTCAGAAAAGGATAACAACTGCTGTACACTCCTTTCTGCTGTACAAAATGGTCAGCCTTCGGGTACAGGCATGAGTTCTCAATTCAGTTTTGCTTAGTTTGAAAGATTTCTTTCTTCGACAATAATATTCCATTTCTGGAGTACTTTACATGAACAGATTTCTATGACAAACTGTTTTGACTCTGTTCTGGATTTCACTGGAACCTTGCATTTGTATAGGAGTTTGCTTGTACAGGACTGTTGATTTGGGGGTTTTGGGTGTTTTTTACATGTACGTAATAAATACCAGAGGGATAGAAAATATTCTTTCATATGCATGCAATTTCCTCTTTCTCTAGTTAATAAATGTCTTTTTAACTCTTACCGAGTATCTATTCACCCTGGAATATGTGATAATCCTGAAGAATAAACAAGTATTTTTTTTTTTTGTAAAGTAGTTTTTTTTGTTTTAGCTGGTGTGTGCTTCTTTGTGTAGAAAGGCACAAGGAAAGAGCAAGCCATTTGGCACCCCAGAAATCAACTCTCCCAATTATTATCCTGATTTCCTTACTCACAAGTCTGCATTTATATGTTTTAAATATGCAAATTCTTAGTAAAAATGTCGAAGACCTGAAACTTAAACATTCCATGATGGCCTCCTCTGTGCAAGTTTCAGCAAGTTAACTAGAACTTAATTTATAGAAATGCTGACTACCTGCTACCACCAGAGGCTGAAACTAATTGTTCAGCATCTATGCAAGTTAAACTCTTAACCTTGATCCTAATGAAATTTATTACCAATGCTCACTTAAATGAATATGCATGAAAGACAAGATCCTTCTATTTACCCATATCATTCAAAGAAAGAACACTGAAGTACTACTGTAGGGTTGAAACTCTAAAACCTTTTAAAATTTTTATAGTGTCCTGTAAAAGAAAGGGGGACAGGTACATGTATATGTTACAGCCAGTCTAAAATGGTTGCCTCCACACCTCTTGAGCACTTGCCACGGAAGACCTGTTAAAATATGACGTGAGTTTTACGTAGATCTAAAGCTTCTGCAGAAGGACTGCAAATTTCAGCTATCTGTTAAAAGTCTGTTTGTCGCAGGAACATCCCAAAAGGGAACATCAAAGAGTTATTGCCACAATTGCAAGTCTTTGTTGTAACAGTAATCATCCTGGCCCAAGGACACAAACAAGGCAAAGTTTACAAACAGGAATAATTTATTTAGTCAGAGCTTTTAGACACTTGAGCTCTTATCCAGATGCAATTAAACAAAAAGAAGGTTTTGCCTACAAGGTTCATCTTGCAACAGGTCTTAATTGCTCTGGTGAAGTGTCAAGTATACAACATGTTGGCTCCTAATAATAAAAAAAAAACTCGAACCAAACCAAACCAACAAACAAACAGCTTAAAACCCCCCTTAAATTTACAGATATTTTAGCAACTCAGTCTTGAGGGAAATCACTGAAGGCTTCTAGTAAAACTAACTTTGTTCAAATAGGAAGCCAAAATCACAATCCAAAAATTTTATAGAAAAGCTAGTTAAAAGCTATGGGTTGCTCAGCTGAAAGGTGTAATGAAAAATATCTTTATTTTCCAATATTTTTTGTTTTCACAGACAAAGTACTTGTAAAAACACCGAGATGGCAAAACTAAGTGCTCAAAAATTGTGAAGTGGTGTTTAAAGGCCCTGTATGATCTTGCTGGGGTATTGCTTTGTTTGTCCTGCCGCCCGTGATTGGGTTATACATCTGTATGCCAATTTTTCCAACAGAGGCTCTGTTCTGCTTTGTGCAGAAACAAAAGTGTTGGGTTTTTTAAACCTGCTATCAGTGTCCCCCACATTCTGTCCTCTGTTTCTTCCTATATTTCCAGCTTGCTTTTTCTTCTTGATCTAGGGTAAGTTCATTCTTCCTCATACCTCCTTGCCATTCTACATGTCCACATCTATACACTCTTGACTGCACACTCACATGTTTCCCATTTTTTATCCTTTCCTTCAACACTTTACCCCTCCAAGTTTATATTGCCCATTTAGTCCCTCGAGTTTCTGTTTTATTTGCTTTTTTCTTTTTTTTTCTTAGCAAAACCCCCCACCCCTGACACTTTCTATCTATCTGCTTTTAGATATGCAGATTTTTGGGGTTTTTACATTTGTAAAGCTGAGCAGGATACCTGTAGACATTTCAGCAGTATGTAAGAGTCCAAGACATAGTTAGATATGACCAAAATGTCAATCAAAAAGTATTAAATGGAGCTGTGGGAAGCCAGAAAAGAGGAAAGTAATCTGAAACAAAGTTTTGTAAACCTTTTGCTGGGCTGAAGTATGCCTTAGTAGTTGTGTGTTGAATGAAATAAGTCTTTTAGCCTCAGTAAGCCAGCAATATCTCAAAGGACACCTAATTATAGGAAAAGGTTATAGTAAAAATACTATTAACAGCGATGAACTCTGCAATTTTGATTATTGAACTCAGTGCTGGGCTGCAAAGTTGGATTAAAGTTGAATTCAATTTCACCACCCTTTCTCCATGTAGAGTGGATATATGTCTATTACTGCATATCCATGTCAAGGATTAGGTGCTCCAAGGCAGTTTTCGGCCCGCACCGATGTCCCGTTTGCATAGCACTTCCACTGCAATGAGCTTGCAGGTTTTTGCCATACAGTATCTAAGGATGGGTTATTTCCGCCTGAAAGGCAGGCCACCATCCTTAGCGGGTTCCAGGGGTCCGGGATGACCCTCCTGCAGCGGGCAGCAGCGCCGAGGGGCTCCCAGCCCCGTGGGGCCGCCCCTCGCCTTCCGCAGGGAGCAGTCACAGCTCGCTTTTGGGGCTGTAAGCGAAAAACAGGAGATGGGCTTAAAGAGTAAAATTCTAAAAGCTGGTCAAGCCCACAAAAGGGGAAAAAAGCCCAACCCCAAAAGACGAGCCGTCGCAGCCGGCCCGGCTGGAGTCGCGGCGCACCTGCCTCCTGCCTTGCCCTCTGGCCGGGAAGGGCGCTCAGGGGTTAAGCCCTTTTGGGGGCGGGGGCGGCCCTGCCGGGCTCTACCGCGCCGCGGCTCTCAAAGGGGCCGGCGGGGCTGAGCGGGCCGTGCCCTCGGAGCGGGGCGATGTCGCAGGGTCCGCCGGGCGCGGGGCACCCCAACGACCTGCCCGACGACGCTCCGCGGGTGCGCAGCGCCGTGGCCGAGCTGCGGCGGCGGGGGGAGGCGGAGGCCGGGACGCGCGGGGCGCC
>VXAY01003149.1:972644-988806 GCA_013399855.1 Oxyruncus cristatus | reverse complement strand
AAGGAAAAAAAAAAAACAAACAAACAAACAAACAAAGAAAAAAGTTTCCTGGCCCCTCCCCAGGCCATCAGCCTGGAATGTTAATCTACTGGCCAGTTCTTTCCTATTAGTCAAATACCCATGGTGAAACCAGTCTGCCCATTCAAACATCCCTCCCACATGGTGGGGCAGGGGGAAGGGAAAAATTCCCTCTTTAGTTTTTTTAGAACAAGTGAAGCCATGACTGGAGTCAATTCAGATTCCTTTGGGTATTTATGTATCTTACTTTTGCTCGAAGTTTGTGAGATTTTTTTATATCGAAGCTGTGCACTGACAATTGTAGGACCATGCCTTTTTTTTTTTCCTTCCCAACAAAAGCCATTTTATTTTCCTGTATTCCTTGGTTCCAAAAAGCAGGGCTTAGTGAGGACAATATGGACTACTGAATATCCACTCCTAGTTGCATTGCAATTGGTTGTTACTGGTAATCCTGAACACAGGATGGTGCCACTTCAGAATTTTGCCCATATACTTCTGCAGTTTGATGTGACTAATTATAAGGAGTGTTGTAGGTAGGTCTAATATTTGAGAGTGTGGAACCTAAGCTAGGTTTAGAGATGGAGTCTATGAAGTAGGAAATTTCTTATACCCCTCTTGAGAATTAGTCCTCTAGACTGAGGACCTGCTTTGAAAAAATTAAGTCTTTTTAGAATCTCTTATGTTTTCCTAGGTCTCCACAGGCTGAATTTCAACCCTTTCTTTGAATGAAGAGATTCTGATGTCCAAACCAACCTGTGTTTAATGTTTCTGTCTAGAATTTCAGCTCTCCGAATGCTGTAGCTATTTGTGCCTAATGTTCCACATACTAGCTGACACTTTTTTGCTAGAATACTTCTCTTGCAGCCTAGGAAGAATAAAAGAAGCAACCCTCCCCCAACCCCCAAACACCCTTTGGCCAAAGGAATGTGTTTATTGCAATTGGTATATCAAGGCCCAAGAGAATTATTGTGCAAAAATCTGTGGTGGTCACAAGATGTATATTCATCTATCCCAAGTCAGACTTCATGCAGAGGTTACATTAGTACTTCATCCTAGACAGAGCCCTTCTGCCATCAGTCCAGACAGTGGCTGTTCCCTGCCGTCCTGGTTTGATGTTGCCTCTTGGTTTGGAATTCAGGCTGATACAGTCGCTTTTTGCCCACTGGGCTCCTGTGTACCTACTGCACAGGAATTGTAGACCAGCTAAGGGATAATTAAAGTTCATGGCCCTGTCAATGCTTTTAAGCAACAGTTGTCCAGGGTCTTAGTACAGGCTTATAATTAGTGTTAAATATGAATCAAAAGTCTGGCAACTGCCCAGGCTGTTTATTCATGATTAATAAAATTGACACATATTTATCTGATGTCTGTTATCAATATTACGAAATTCTTCAGGAAAGAATAATCAGGTGATTGTGGCAAGACATTCCATTTCTAAATCTTTTATGGTGACTCATTGCAGCAGCAATGTTTTACAAATTTCCAGTGGCAATTCCAGACTTGCTTTTAACTACTGATATATTGATTCTTATCAAGCTAGAAGAAATAAATTCATACCTGAATATGAATTCATACCTGAGCTGAGCATTGAATTAGTTTGTGCAGATACGTTTAACTCTTGTATATACTGTTAACTAAGAAGCAGGGCCACAGGTCTCTATTAATTGTGCTAAAGCAATGGGTTTATATATCCCTATTTCAATGTACCAGCTCTATGTGTATGTTTGATTTTATTGTTATCATCAAAACCACTGTCACTTGGATTCACTAGTGATATGCAAAATCTGGAGAATTAACATCTCCTCTCCACCCTAAATGTTTTTGCTTAGTGCATTTCATTATGTCCTTGCATTACATCCCCCAACTCTTCTATAGGACTGATTCTCAGTGACTTGAGGATACTGTCTTCTTGTACTTGAACTGTACTCTGGGGAACAGAATGAAAATCTTAAAATGTAGTAAAAATGCAACATTGAAACTCCATGCCCAGAGTTTTCATAACATAGTTTGCTTTTATGGCACTGAAGACTCTCCAAATATCTAGGACCCTTTTAGGAGTTCTGGTTGATACAAGGGTATATAGCAAGACAGGGTTTGCTCTGCATTCGACTTACAGAGGAATCAGCACTTCCCAGTGTGTTGTACAGCAAGTAAGAAACTTAGAGTAACTGTGCTGTCCAAGAAGGGTCGTTTTTCATAGTTCTAAACATACTGCTGAGTCTCGGGCACTGTCTCTGAGGATTTTCACATCATTCAAACCTAAATACTAAGTTTAAATCAGTTATTTGGCTGCCTTTCTTCCACCAATACCAAGGGATTCCTCAAAAAGGATGGAAGAGCCCTTACTAAGCTCTCTGGGCTGACTGTTGAGGGAGCACAAATCAGTCAGCCAGACTTCCCTTTGTACTAAGCCAAATATCTCAACTTACACATTCACCAGTCTTTTCCCAATAGCAAAGAGGTAATGCATGTGGAACTGAGAAAGTTCTGTGTTTCTTTAAAATTATTTTCAATTTTTTCTCTGTGTATGCTATTTATTTAGGTTCTGGGTGTATCTATATATACATATATAAAAAGAAATATAATATATATATATATGTTTATATTCTGAAGTTTAAGATGTGTTTTTTCCTGCAAAGAATGCCAATAGAAATTTTTTTTCTCTAAGCATTGTGTGCATTGGTACAACTGCTGACACAATAGAGGCTTAATTCTGTCTAGCATCCTTGTTAATATAAGTAAATAGTTATTAATCAAGAAAAAAATTAATTTACATATACAGATGCATTGGTTTCTCCAACAAGTGCATTGTTTTCTAGTTCTTTTACTTCTAAGCAAAGTACTAAGTTCACTTTTTTTTTTCTGTAGCACATGAATTTTAGTTTAATTAGTAACTTTATAATCTCTGCTGTTCAGAAATCTGGAGCTATCCCCAACAGACATCAAGAAAAAATGCCCTTAATTAATGCTTAACTCCAGTCCGGAGTTTTTCATCCAGCTTTACCCATTTATCAAGTTATCTTGCATCTATTTTCAGATGCTGAGCAGATGCTAAGTAGGTTATTCAGTTTGTAAACACATATAATTATACATTGTGATGTTTTCCTTGTAAGTACCTAAGCCATTTTTTATGCTAGGTAATGAATGTGCTTGTTTTTCCTGACACTAGGTTGTTCTATTTATATCCAAACTGTTTGTTGTACATAACATTTATGTTTTTCCTTGATGTCTTTCCTGAAAAAAAAAAAAATTTTGCTTTAGTTTTTGTGTTTAAATAGTGTGAGACTAGAAAACCTGTAAGTATCCACTGCTTGTTTTTTAATTCTGTTACGCGTTTAAGGATTAATCATTTAAGTAGCTGTGTGTGATCTGAGTATTTCCAGCTCCTAATAAAAGGATTGTTAACATAAATAAAAATTTACAGAACTTCTCCAAAACTGGCTGTAGATGCTGTGGAAAATTATCTAATGCTAACCATTACTTCAGGTCTAAATCATTTCAGATTAGGTTTTCAAAATTGGAGAATCTTCAGGACTTCTTGATTTTCTGGCCAATGGAAGTGTGTTTGAAGCTTGGTCATGTTATATATCTGAAAGATGCACCACTTGCTTATGTCATGCAAAGTGTCAGATCAGAAGTGTTCCAACTATATATTTACTTCTTAGTGGATGTGCCCTTAGGTAAATGATGTCTTCTGTCTGATCCTGAGTGCATCACAAGCTGCAAACACTACTCTCTTTCTTCAAAGTCCAAAACTTAGATCCTTTTTGTTTCCAGCTTGGAAAATGTAAATGTTCTGAAAATGAGAAACTAACTGTACTGACAAGATGGGATTAGTTAGGGTATTAAGTATTTAGGGTATATTAAATGAATGCATCATTTTTATTCTCATCTTAGTTTTGGCAGCCAGCTCCTCAAAGAAGTATTTAAAATATGTAACTAAAATATGTAATTGTTAAATAGGTTCATTAAGTTGCCGTACCAATGAATTTAGAAGAAAGGTGAGAAATGACAAAGTTACAGATGTTTATCTAGTTGTTTTGTATTGTTGTTTTTGTATTTTGCTGCTTTTTAAGTGTCTGTTTTGGAAAGACATGGACAAGAACATATTTAACAGTGCTGTCTGGTTGGCACAAAGCAGCTAGAATTGCTCAAACAGTGTCCTTTGTAGAGAGCCATGCACTGGAAGAGTGATATAATCAGAGTACCTCATCAGGCCTATTTTTGCAATTATAGTGAATTTCCCTTCCAAAAATTAACTTACTTTCCTTACTCTCCCCTTCCCTTACCTTTTTCCTTTGCTTGTTAGTTTTTAATTTGGCCTAGGCTAGAACTGATTTAATGTAGTCAAAAAGTTTCTAGTAAAATTCTCATAATGGTTAAATATTTCTTTCTGTGATGTATGATTTAGGATGAGGCTTTTATCCACTTCTTCATTTCCAAATCAAGTGAGATATTAGCATGGCAGATGGACCTTTAAAATTTTTTTGTACCTAAATAAATATTTATAGATGCTATTTCCATATAGGATATAGCTAATTTCTGATCAGTATATCATGTATTTGTAAGTGCTGATAAACAATAACATTTTAGAAATAGTTGCCTCATGATAATTAATTTGAGAGACCTTCAAAATCATTCAAGACCTCAATCTGAGCAGGAGAAAAGGTATTTTTTATGTAAAATGATACAAAAAGCTTGAAAGTAGAGGAAAGGGTAGGAAATAAAACTAATTAGCTGACATGCTATGAGGTGCAGGATGGTGAGTCTCAGGTCTCCTTCTAAGAGCCTGTAGGTAACCATCGGCATCGCTGATGCTGTGATTTTCCAAGGGGTGAAGTCAATAGATAGAAGAAATTTATAATTTATTTAAGGTTATGTTCTATTAGTTGTAGCTGATAGCTCTTTTCTATTTCTATTGTAATGTTTCTATTGCAAAATATGGAGTAATTGATAAGAGAATAAAAATTAGTTTCTGTTAATACAAATTAACAGAAATACAAGACTGTTGGTTCATGCTTTCAGTGCCTACCTTTAAGATTTAAACCTCCATTTCAGTTTGTTTTGAAATGAGGTGCTGAAAAATTCTGATTCTCTGAGCTCCTTTGAAACTCTTGGGTTAAAACTCTAAGCTGTAGCTATTGAGGAAATTAGGACAAAAATCTAAATTATTTGCGATAGCTATCCTTCTGCCCTCTAAAAGTACTAGAGAACTTAGCATGGGTGATAGAGCAGAGGCAAAATTTAGTTAATGAACTGAGAGGAAACTTTTCAGAAGACAGTCTTGCATAGCTTCCTACTTTCCTAAGCAAAATATCCTAAATAAATTTTAGTTGCAGGGCAGAGCAGTCCATTTTCCCCACCACCATTTAATTAATATTAAAAGAAAAACAGTAATTAGATTTGGAAATTAGAACTACTGCATCACCAACTTAGTTTTTCATGATCCATCTCTAAGATGACCTTTCACAGAGCTGCCTGCAATTCCTCTACATAGGTGTCATCTCACAAAGGAAAGCCTTTAATTGCCTCTTCCTTGGGGTTAGGCCATTGCCTTTCAACACACAGCTCTTCCTGTAGCTTAGAAATACTAGTTATGATACTGCCTTCCAGCCTTAGGAACTAGGGTGATCATGCCCCTGATAACAGACAGGATCTCCGTTTTAGCCAAACAGGTTCTCGTTATTTCCACTCTGTGGGAGGGAAATTGTGTAATGGGCCCATAACTTTGTTATATTCTGCCATTTCAGAGGGCTAGGAGGGACTTCAAAAATGTTTTTGGATATACTAGTGATTATACCTGTTTCAAATGGTTAACTAGAATTATTGATGAGTGTGTGTACAAAATAAGGGAGGGGGGTGGGGAAGGGAGAGGGTATGTGAGTGAAAGAGAATGTTCCTCTGTAGAAGTTTTGCACATTTAAATTCAAAAAATCCTGAATGAATCTGATACAGTGTCAAACTGAATAGGCCTAAAGGTCACCCTGAGTGAGAAACCTTCAATTTAGATGCATTTTACATCGAAACTACAGGCTTATTCTACATCCAGTTTTCTTTGCTGAAACAAAATGAAAACTTGAGTCCATTAACAATTTGACAGGGTTCTAAATGCAACATAGCAATTTACTCACTTATTTGATCCGGTATAGCAGCCTTCTGTTTCTAGGAGTGATTTGCTTTAAGCATACAGTGAAATTATAGCCAATGTAAAGAGTTAAACCCGACTGTGACCGCATGTGGAAAGCAGATTTTAAACTGTGCTCTTCATACAAAAGCTGATGCTTTCCTGACATCCACATTTATTTATTTCCAGTTATTGAAGAATTATCAGAAGTGGAGAATCGAATGCCCAGAAATAAGTGCAGATTTACAACCATCTTCTGTTCTTGGTCTTTTGCAAGCTGGCTATCATGGAGTCCTTAGATCAAGGGACCCACATGGAAGCAAAGTTCTAATATACAGAATAGGTGAGTAACAAAATTAGCTGAAACTGTTTCACACCCAGCTCTGGCACTGGTATTTTTTATTTGTTTTGTGTTTTTTGTTTGTTTGTTTGCTTTGTGGGAGTTTTATGGTGTTTTTTTTGTGTGTTTTGGGGTTTTTTTGGTGTTTTTTTTTTTTAATATTATCACGATTTCTGCAGCAAATCAAAAATATTTTATAGTTAAAACAGCAGCTGTTGATAAAATTAGATAATATCAGAATGTCTTAACTAGATAGCTAACATATTGATGTTTTCTGTTAGAAATGCCATTACATTATAATAAAGGTGAGTTACTGAGCTGTAAGGGTTACGTCATTTAGCTTATATTAGTGGTACGGCTAAAGTTGTACAATTCTTGAGGGAGAACCTAATTTCCTTCTTAGTGGAATTCTTGTCAATATCCAAAGAAGTCTTAAAGCTTAAAACTTGTAGGATTATGTGGTTATTTGGGTCTGAGTGTCTCAACAATAATTTATGTTCATGTAAATTTTCAAAGCCATGGGCTGAGACTAGTACTGGTGCAGATGCAGCACAGAGAGAGGAGAATAGAAAAAGTGTGCACTTAGTCATGTATCAGTGTTCTTTTTAGGTGTGGATGAGCAGTTCGACGGGTTTTTGGTGTTTACTTGTAGCCAAAGAGCCTTGTCCAACAACACTTATAAAATGTTTGATGCACTCCCAAAAACCTTTTTAAAACAAATATAGTAATGAATATGATACAGTTATATGAATAAATTGGATTTGATGATCAGCAGGCATGACTGAGCTGTTCCTGTCAAGACCTTGCGCTGGAGTCTATAGCCATAAGTGGAACATAGTACATTAGGTGATATCTATAACCATCTTCCATTAGGTGATAACATCTACTAAAAAAGCATAAAAAATGAGTGACAGAGCAGGCACACAAAGTAAATTATGTACTGGCAAATCAGTTTATTTCAGGATGTTTAATACTGCTGGTTAGTTCTTGTTCCCAAGAAGCACATTAGAAGCGGTAGCAAGCAAAACTACAGGTATATGGGGTATTCTCATGGTAATGCAGAGTAATCTATTTACTCTTCAGGACAATGGGATCCCAGTTTATTTACCGCATACGATGTGTTTCGTGTAAGTCTCATCACATCTGAACTCATTGTAAAGGAGATTGAGACTCAGCGGAATGGAGTCAAGGCTATCTTTGATCTTCAAGGCTGGCTATTTGCTCATGCATTTCAAATCAGTCCAGCAGTAGCCAAGAAAATTGCTGCTGTTCTCACAGTGAGTACGACACACTGCTTTATGCAGCTTCATTGCTATAACTTCCCATTTGTCATTTGTTCTAAGCTATAGTAAATTTTCATTCTGTAGACCTTCTCAGTCTGTGCAGCTTTAAAGAACAAAATCCTAAATCCATTAATAGGCACAAGTTGTGCTTGATTTTACTTAAAGTATGTTCTTTGATAGCAGTAAATGCCCTGCAACTTCTCATATCTTATAAGAACTCCACTGATCTGTTACAACACAAGAATTTCATGACTGTAAGAGCAGACAGCTTTAGAAGGGACGTGCATCTCTTCTTTTCCATTCTTTTGTGCATTAACTCAACATTCAAATCTTTTATGCCCGAGACTCAGAGAATACAATAAATAGCATGCACTGAGTAGTTAAGAGCAAGGCATTACTAACTTGTTACCAGTATGAATGATGCTTACAATCTTCCATCTGCTACCAACAGAATGTATAATGTTTATATTCTTCTTGCTTTTTGCCCCCAGCATGAGAATTGTTTTGTGCAAATCACTGCTACCTCACCTCCTATTTTTCATAGAACTTCTAGGGACTTTAATTTCATTAAGGCTTATGCCTTTCTGCCAAATTCAGCTGAATTTTGCCTCTGGATTTGAGAGGAAAAAAAAGAATGAAAGAAAAAAGAGAGGGACAGAGAATTGAAAGGCAAGCTACAGTGTAGTTTTCCTTCATTCTCCTCCAGAAGTTAGGTTGAAAGTCAGAAATAATAAAACTTGTAGCCTGTGATGTGGAAATGAGCCAAGGAGATAACCTCTTGCTCTGATTTGCGAAAGTTCATATCTGAGGTTAAATCAAAGCCATTGAACTAATATCACCAGAACTTCAGCTGTTCTTCCTTTTTGGTATCTGCTGTAAACCTTCAGTGAAACCATCAGGTGTTCAAAACTTTTCACATCTAGAATAAGAACTCTTTGTGTTATATAATCTTGGGCCAGATCTCATGAAAACAGGATTAGTGAGAGTGTTTCAATTGATTTCTGGGGTGTAAACAAATTCCTAGTAATTTTTTTAACCTTGAAATTCAGCAGAAAGGAAGTAGAATAGGATTTTCAAGTACGTCTAAATGTTTCAATCCATTATCTTATCTTTGAATGTGATGTTTCCATCCTGACCTATTTCAGGTTTGTTGGATGCTTTTCAAGCTTCTAAATGTTTATTATAGCTATTGAAAAAAATGATCAAAACTTGTGTGGTTCCAGTGTTCTTTTCTAAGATGAGAAAGAATTTTAACTCTTACTTTTTTTGTTTTCCCTGATTCCTTCCATCACTGTAACTGGATTCATGTATTTCATGCAGAGATTGTTTTAGAGTTATTCAATATCATAGGTTCATAGAATCATAGAATATGTGGAGTTGGAAGCAATCCATCAGGACCATCGAGTCCAACACCTGGCCCTGCACAGGACACCACAAGAATCACACTACGGGCCTGAGAGCCTTATCCAAACATTTCTTGAACTCAGACAGGCTTGGGGCTGTGACCACTTCCCTGGGGAGCCTGTTCCAGTGCTCAACCACCCTCTGGGTGAAAAACATTTTCCAATATCTAACCGAAACCTCCCCTGACACAGCTTCATGCCGTTTCTATGAGTACTGTCACTGGTCACTACAGAGAAGAGATCTGTGCCTGCCCCTCTTCTTCCCCTCATAAGGAAGTTGTAGACTGCCATGAGGTCTCCCCTCAATCTCCTTTTCTCCAGACTGAACAGACCTAGTGACCTCAGCCCAGCCACTTCTCATATGGCTTCTCCTCAAGGCCCTTCACCATCTCCATTGCCTTGCTTTGGATGCTCTCTGATAGCTTAATGTCTTTTTTATGTTGTGGTGCCCAAAACTTCACACAGGACTCAAGGTGAGGCCACAGCAGTGCAGATTAGAGAAGGACAATCACCTCCTTTGGCTGGTTGGTGATGCTGTGCTTAATGCACCCCAGGAAATGCCTTAAGGCACCCCAGAGTATTCTTATAAGTAAATAAGAAACTTTTGATTTTTAACCCTATGTTTTACTCAGGAAATGCATCTTGCAAATTACTGTCCTGTATGAAGAAACAGAAGTTAGTAGAATGGAAATATGTATTAAGGAACAGAAAGCATAGTAAGAACAATTTGTGACATTATCTTGAAAAGTCTCTTACCCCAGGTAAAACAAAATTGTTTTGTGAAAAACATGATAGTAGATTTTAGGTAGACTCAAACACATGAAGTAAATCTATAATCAGATAGTTTTTGGATCTTTATCATATGTTAAAATCTAACAGGAGTAGCACTTAAAAAACGTGTTGGGTTTGAATTTTTTCATCCTTCAAACTACAGTACTAGTGAAGAGAAATGTTTGTGAGAAGTATGATTTTTATAAGCAGAAAATGTCTGGTTGCAGAGGTAGTATCAGGTGAGATATGAATGGAAGCTGTACTTTCCCCATTGCACAATGCTGGTTTTGAGCACTGGCATATATTCTTTTAAATTTCAAATGTCTGGGACTTTTAAATGAATCTTGAATGCAAGTAGAACTATTTCATATTATAAAGAGTTTATAGCAAATAATTTTTTTTAATTTTCATTACAACAGCAATTTTGTTGTAAAGCTGAACTTCTAGCTTGTCCAAATTCCCAGTAATTTCAAAGCTTGTATCTAAATTATAAATATAATTTATTTAATTTAAAGTTAGTATCTTCAATAGTTCATATTTATAAACACTTACACGTTATCCTCTAGGCTGTGAATTGCCAATAAAACCACATGCCCAAATACCTTTTTTGTAAATTAGCAGCAGAATCTCTGTTGTGAAGAATTGTATCTTAAAGGCTTGTATATAAGGTTTGTATACAATATTTATGTGCAATTTGGTGGCAG
Organism: Oxyruncus cristatus; assembly: GCA_013399855.1. NCBI lineage: Eukaryota > Metazoa > Chordata > Aves > Passeriformes > Cotingidae > Oxyruncus > Oxyruncus cristatus. The sequence continues at coordinate 978,163 of VXAY01003149.1, read as the reverse complement.
TTTTCTTTTTTGTTTTTCTGTTTGTTTGTTTTAATAATCAACCTTTCCTCATACTAATTTTCTTTTCTTTCTAATGGGAGGAACAAGATATGATTTTTTTAAATGTTGTTGTAGCAGTGTAAATTAAGAACACTCCAAAATGGAGGAATTGGCAAGATCAGGAGGAATAGTTTAACCTATAGACTATAGGCAGTTTTCACAGGCTTGTCCTTAGAAGTAGAATATTTTCAATAATATTTTCTTTTCCTTATGCTGTTTTTCATGTATGTTGACAGGATTCCTTTCCACTAAAAGTTCGAGGTATCCACTTGATTAATGAGCCTTTATTCTTCCACCCAGTCTTCGCTCTAATTAAGCCTTTTCTCACTGAAAAAATAAAGGAACGGGTGAGTGCACACAAATATTTCTTTCTGCGACAAAACCCTTATATGACAACCTGTAGCACTTCCCTTGGTATCTGTTACTCTTGAGCTTTGAAGAGCATAAATCATATTTGTTTGTTAGTGCTATGCTGGCCTCCAGAATCTAATTGTAAAGCATTTGCAATTATCAATAACATGAGAGTTGCAAGTGGTGCTGTTAACACCACTCTAAAGATAAAAGGCGCTGTGACACAGGGAGGTTTAATAGTTTGCTTGAGGTTACAAAGCAATTATTCTGCTGAACTGGAAAGAAATAGGTCTTGTATCTCCCAGTACTCTGCCTGTAAATGACAGAGAAAAAATAACAGTAATGTTATGCTCCAAGTTGTGCAGAATTAATAGAAGACAACTGTTTAGTTCTGAAAGATCCCCAGAGGCATTTATGCATCAAAAATAGGTCAGACTTAAGTTTGAAGTTGTTTTCCAAATATCTTCTTAGCTGTTTTAAATAATTTTGCAGTTATAAATCTGCAAATCTTCCAAATACAAACCTATTTGTGTTTGGATGCAAAAGCATACCAATGGTTCTCATTTATTGTAGCATGGGAAGAAACTGGACTTTTCAGCTGGCATAAAAGTGAAGTGTTGACAGCAGGAGTAAGGTACAAAATAAGCCCCCCTGTCTATTGTTATTCCCATTCTGAAGCCTCCTTTTCTCAGCACATGGATCTTGTACACTTACAACAGCCACTGCATTCCAGGACAGTAGATACAGATCTTTCTGGTCACTGTTAGGTGTAATTTGCCAGTCCCCTTTTCCTAGCATGTGTGTTGCTATGAGAAAGAGGCAGCCTTGTGCAGTCCCTCACTCTCAAAAGATGATAGAAAGAGGGAGTATGTCCCAGCAACCTGAAGCTGTGGCCCTTCTTATCTCACATTAACACCTGTGAAAAAAGCCCATGTCACCTGATCCAGTGTTGGGCTAGAACTTTAAAAGTGGAAACGAGGGCAGATGGACAGTAAAGGCCTAAACCAAAACAAAGCTGGTATCCTAGTTCATTGAGTGGAACAGAAGCATTGTCTTGTCTCTTAGCTTAGAGTTACAGGTCTGATCTGAAAAAAACCAACCCAAAACAACCCAACTGTAAGGGCCAGTTCCCCATACCTTCATAGAAATAATTACTATTCACTCACTTATCTTACTTCCTGATGAGGAAGGGTTAGAGAAAAGACAGCCAACTAGCTTTTGAGTGTATATCCTTATTGTCTTTGCATAATAATAATTGCAGAAAATTCTTGTCAAGTGTTAATAAGAGGTCTTTAATGAGAAGAAACAAAACTACAATATTATGAGGGTTAAAGTGGTGGAGTAGTCCAGGAACTAATTTCAGTTAGTCCTGAAACATAAGGACTAAGATATAGATTCTTTCGAATATCTTTCTTGACACATGCCTGAACCTACGTACTACATAATGTTGTTTTTAAACACGTTGGTTTTAAACTATCTGGCAGGACCAGATAGTATTGGCTAGGAGCCAGACACTGTCCTTTTCTTGGAAATGACTGAAAGGCAAGCACATGATATCATGACTAAACCAATCTCCAGTCTTCCCACGGTTTAGCTGTTGGGATGTTTTGTGTACCTTTGTCAGTGTTGCTAAATCAGTCTGGAAAAAGTGTGTAGTTAGTTTTGGCTCCTGTGCTCACAGCTACATAAAATGCAATTCTCAGGTTGTAGTCCACCCTTCACCAATCTTCAGATACTGAGCAGCCAAAGTTTGAGCACCCTTGGGACACTCACAAGCTACTTCCTTAATTTTTTAAGGAACTAATTATGAACAAGTACACTTGTTAAGTCAAACCAAGCTGGTGGCTTCAGCTCTTGAACAGAATTTGTTTGCTGCCTGCTTTCACTCAGTAGTCTAGCATTCATACCCAAGTAAATGCTTTTCATGATTTGTTTTAGGTGTATATGCATGGAAATAACTATATGCAGACTCTGACCGAACACTTCCCCGTCAGCATTCTCCCACTGGAATACGGGGGCGAGGAAGTCTCCTTTGAAGAGCTGGCTAAAGAATGGACTGACTTTATAATGGCATCTGCAGATTATCTTCAGAGTATTTCTCTGGTTGCGCAGGAATAACCTTATTGCAGCATTATATCAATTCTTTGACAGTGAAAACGGAAACAAGTTTAATATGAAAACATTCATTTGAACTTGAAATTATTGCGAATGAAACCAGTATATCTTTGCAGGGCACTGAATATTATATTGGCTGCACTTTATACTAACTGGAGCCTATCAGTATGTGTGTCTGAAAAGATTAATGAATTCTACATATTTGTAGAACTGTTTGTAATCGATTAACTTGTATGTCAGAAAGTTGAAGAATGCATTGGATATCAAATTGATACTGCTCCTGTTACATCTTTGGAGACAACACATTTGTAATAATGCAGTCTAGAATCTTACACTTAGCTCTTGTATCTTGGCTTGTCAAGACAACAGGATCCAAAACGAAGAACGGAATGTGACTAGGGTAGAGTAGTTTGTTGCAGGAGTATGACTACAGGGCTAATTTATAAGAAGCGCAGAGGCTGCTTTTTGGATTGATTCTCAGGGAAAAAGACTATTTTGTTAGTTTGTGTCAAATTGAAAATTAGTCAACAATAGTAAGACATTGGTGTTAATCTTTGTGCTGCTTGTACAGCTTCCCGTTTTGTGCTAATTAACACAGAATCTTCCAGTTTTATAAAGGAAATTGGGGAAAACACCATGTACCTGTTCTTCAAGTGACAGTACGAATCAGGAGGAGGAACTGGCAAGAGAGCCCCACCAAACTTGAAAATTCATATTTTCTTTCTTCAAAGTGATGACAACTTGTCATTCTATTTGCTGTTGGGCACTGAAAGAAATTATTTTTAATTGCTGTTAAGCCTTCTTTATTTCTGTAGGGGTAATGAAAAAAATCTCTCCATACTTACTGGAAACCAGTTTCTGCTTGGTTTTGGGACATTATTGAGATATGAACACTACATATATAAAAGCTATCACTCACATTACATAGCAGTATCGTCCTGCAATCCCCCGTATCTAATGATCTAAAGTATTATTTTACTTTTCACTCAGCTTTTTCTTAAAATCTCGGTTAGTACAACAACTACTTGAGTTCGTTTACCCAGTTTCTAACTCTCTTTTGTAATAAGCCGAGAGATCTTTGCATAAGCACTATATATTTAAGCATTCCATATGAGTCTAAATGAATAAATGAATCTGTAACAAATGCTTAGTTTCTCAGGTAGCTACAAATGATAGCTTCAGTTATTTTGGAATTTTTAGGACATTGGGATGCTATATTCACCTATGTTTAGGGGAGAGAAATTATACTATCCTATTAAATCCGAAATGTCTTATTTTACATAATGACTAATACTGCATTATTGTGAAAGTCATTGGAAGCTGTTCTTTATTGTCTAGAGGAATGTCTGTGAAAGACACATTAGAGTACTTGTTGGCTGTAGTTTCTTCCGCTGTGGTAACGTCAACACCAGAAATTCTTTAAAAATTGACAAAAGCTTCTTACTTTTTTTTTCCTTCCAATTCCCTGATTTTCTCAAGTGTGTTTTTCATTCTTCTCTTTCATGGTATATTTGATATGGAGCCTAAATTTAAATAAACCTTTTCCAGATACTTTTTTATAGGATAATATATTTCATATATCTTTCTTTTTTTTCTCAGATTGAACTATTTTGTGATTAAAAAATCTCCTTAAATAGAGGAGTTCGGTGAATTGCTAATTCTTCTTTATAAGAAAATTAACTAAGTAGTCAGGCATCTGGCAATTGTTCAAGTGTGTATCTGAAGTTCCAAATCATTTACCAACTGGAGAACTGAAGATATTGTCTTAATTTTACAGTCCTTCAATTTTAATCCTTGGATGTAAACTGCACAAAGCAATGAGCTGTGTTTCAGTGAACAGGAAAATTTAAACTTTTCCCATGAAACCAATCTCTGATTGTTGCTGGTTTATGTAGCAGAGACCTCATTTCACTGCAGATCTATATGCCCATGCATAGGTAGCTGGTTTTTAGTTTTTATAATCTTTATTTGGACTACACCAGCTCTGTGGATATAAGGTTCAAAATGTCTTCAAAAATATCCTGAATCTGTTATTAAGTGGTAATAGCATGTTTGCATAACACAACAGTTAGAGCTCTGAGCGCAGTTACTTTTTCATAAACCTAATTATTTTTTAATGTTTACATATTATATAGAAGGTGGAAACTCTTAATTGCACTTGCTGCTAATAGTGATGACACAAGATAATGGTAACATTTGCATAATTAATGGAGGAGGTATTAGTATGACGGGTGGTGATGAGGCAGCTTTGAGCAGCAGTCAAAAAAACAAAGATCCGTAAGTGTGTTACTCTTCAAAAACATCGGAAGTGCCTCTAAAAAATAAAGTTCCTGTTAAACGATGCAAACGTAATTTACTACTGACTGTAAGCACCATGTGATGCACGTTTTTAATATTTTTTTATTTTTTTTTTTACATATTGACGCCATTTTAATTAATAAACAATTTCTGGTCGAACTGTCCTCGTCTGTCACCGTTTGGCGGTACAAGCGTCCCTTTCCCGGGACGCAGGGAGGGAAGGGGCCGCGGGCAGGGCCGAGGGCATCCCTTCGCGCCGCGCACATCGGCGGGGCGGGGCGGGGCGGGGCGGCTCGCCGGGACTGCATTTCCCAGGGAGCCGCGGCGCGGGGCCGGGCCGGGAGCGGAGTCCGGAGCCGTTGGGTCCGGTCGGCCGTGGGCGACGTGGCCATGGGGCGCTCCGCGGGGCTCCGTCTCGGTCCGGCCGCCACCCTCCTCCTCGTCCTGGTGCTGCTGCGCTGCTCCGCCGCCTTCGTGCTGCGGGAGCGCTCGGCGGAGCGCAACGACAAACCCATCATCGGTAAGGGGCGGCCGCTCCCCGGGCATCCCCGGCAGCGCCCGGCCGCCTCGCAGCCGCCTCGGTTGGTGCCGGGGGAGGGAAGCGCTGCCGGTTTCTGGGTGGAGTGCAATGTCTCCCCGAGCCTAGGTTTGGTTGGAGCTGTTGCAAGTAGCGTTAACGCTATACATGCTTTCTCTAAAAAAAAAAAAAAAAAAAA
>VXAY01003149.1:932973-972620 GCA_013399855.1 Oxyruncus cristatus | reverse complement strand
AAAAAAAAAAAAAATCTTAAAACAACGATGGGCCATTTAAGGGGTGTTATAGTGCTAAGCAGGGAAGCCGAGTCTTCGTCAGGTTATCTGTGTTTATGCGGTACCTTGTGACGGGGCGCCGTAATTGATGCCCCGTTGTCTCCGTGCCTGTAATTCCTCCGGGCAGTAAATACGTCGCTGCAACCTGACATTTAGGAAGTGGGAGTTTACCTAATTAATTAATAAGAGCACGTGTCTTATGAGGAGCAGCTGAGAGACCTGGGGTTGTTTAGCCTGAAGAAGAGAACGCTCAGAGGTCACCTTATCACTCTACAACTGCCTAAAAGGAGGTTGTAGACAGGTGGGGATCGGTCTCTTCTCCCACGCAGCTAGAGATAGGACAAGAGGGCACGGTCTTAAGCTGCATCAGGGGAGGTTTTGGTTGGACATTAGGAAGAATTTCTTCACAGAAAAGGTGATTAGACATTGGAATGGACTGCCCAGGGAGGTGTGGAGTCACTGTCCCTGAATGTGTTTAAGGAAAAACTGTGTGCCATGTTCTAGTTGACAGTGTGGAGTTTGGTCGAAGGTTGGACTTGATGGTCTCGAAGGTCTTTTCAAACGTAATTGATTTGGTGATTCTGTAATTCTTCTTTCAGTGTGTAATATTTGACATATGTATAGTGCTGATTTTCTTTTGCCCTTTCAGGGATATTGGCACAGGAATGCCACTTTGATGAGTTCCAGAACTTTGGAAGATCTTATATTGCAGCATCATATGTGAAATTTGTGGAATCTGCTGGTGCCCGAGCTGTGCCAATAAGGTAGATTTTTTTATATCCTTAGGAGTGGATAATAATTGTGTTATGTAAGGATACCACCTTAGAAACAGAAAGCAGTTGTGCTGCTTTTCTGAGTGTTTATTGCTCTTCAAAGACTATTTGAAGATATCAGAATTTGCAGGGAGTCTTTAGAAATCAGAATAAAAGCAGAGTGGACATGTACATTTTAATATTTCTTCTTACGTTAATAGTCTTTTTTTGGAAAGTACTAATTTTTTTTTACCTGTAAAATTGCCCTTTGTAGTTTGCATGCATGGTTTCTGAAGTTAGCTGTTTTAAGTCTATTGTGTAGTGCCTGCAAACACACACAGATGTCTAGATACATAGATACCTACTATCTTTTGTCATGTTCTGTAGCCACAGAATTCAAGGAATCAAGGAAAGCTATCAGTACTCCTTAAGAAACCAAAGTCCCGTTCTGTTGAAACTATGGGTCACTAACTCCATGTGTTGTATTTTGGTTGTTGGGTAAAAAGTAGCAGACTAAGTAACATAACTGACTATACTTCATAGCCAGCAGCTAGCTATAAAATATTAAGTGCACTGAAATCAAATGGAAAAATTATTGTTGTCAGAACTTAAAAACTGTGATAATACATCTGCAGAAAATAGACCGAGTCCAATAAGAGCACTGGTTAAGTGCCTGAATTAGAAGCCAACATTCCTCACGTAGCTAGTGGGACTTCCAGAATATTTGTTGACCAGAAACTTCATCCATAAATGGATGCTTCTAATTCTGGCAATTGAGTTAGATGCAGCAAAGCTGAACACTTTGACTTGTACTCAGTGTATCAGTTCTGCAGAAGTGTAGCCATCTGTGCTATCTGGTTTTGGCTGAGGTAGTGTTAATTCTCTTCACAGTGGCTGGTATGGGGCTGTGTGTTGGAGCTGTGCTGAACACAGGGTTGATAATATAGAGATGTTTTTTTTTTATCACTGAGCTGTGCTTACACAGAACCAAGGCCTTCTCTGCTTTTCATACTGCCACGCTGGCAAGGAGGCTGGGGATGCATGTGTGTGACCCAGGGTTTGCAACTCTGCCCTTCTGGGAGTCAACCGGAAACCAGAGTTGCCGGTCTGCAGGAAATAATAACCATACCATTCCTGTAAAGGGTAAATTTTTTGAGCATCTGCATAAGGGTCTCAGAGTACCTAATCCTGAACTGTACCTGGCAGGGCCCTGTTTTCAATCTTGTGGCTGTTTCAAGTGAAATGATTAGTTTGATCTGGGTCTATTCTATTCTGTTTAAAGCATACTTTCTATGTATTTTCTGTGTCTGATGCTTCTGTTCAATAACAATTATATTTTTGTGGTTAAATATGTGTATTTCATATGTATTCTATAATTATTTTTTGGTGTTTCAGATTAAATCTTACAGATGAAGAATATAGTAGAATATTCAACTCTATTAACGGGTAAGTTTTGAGCACTGATTTTCTGTTGAAAGACGTGATAGTTCTGTTTTTGAGCTCTGTTGTATTCCCAAGAACACTGTCTTCTTACTCTTTATAGAGGATGTGCTGGGCACTGCAAATGTGAAAATATGTTATAAGAGAAAGAGTGCATTATTTCATCCAATATTGGTGTGCTTCCTTTCCTTCCTTGAGGAACACGTCAGATAATCTGCAACAGTGCCAAGACTTATCTTGGCATTATCCTGTGCTAGTCTGCAGGCGGGCAGAAGTGCCATCATAGTTATTAACAATTTTGTAAGTGCAATATCCCACTTCCTCTTTGTTAATTTTTCTCTCCTCCTCATTTGAGCTGTCACCCGAATTTTGATGTTTAATAGCACTTGCTTGGTATTTCATCTCTGTTCCTACCCTTTCCTTAACAGATTTTGTTGTGGGCTTAGCAAAGTCAAAACCTTTTATGGTTTTTTAGCCTTGTGCTAAAAGTGCACTTGAGAAGTATAAAATCAGCTGGTGCTGCACTCCACAGCCTTGATTGTATGTGAGGCCATAGCATGTGATTGAGCTACTTGTAGTCATGAGGTGAGCATCTTAAAACGTGGATATTTTTTTTAAGCTTATGCGTATACCTGAGTGTTAATCAGCCTGTGTAGAATTTTCAGAATTTAGGCCTTTGGCTGTCCTCAGAGAGCATTTCTGTCATGTAACACAGCATGCCCTGTGCGCTAAACCGCTGGGTGTTTGCAGTTTTGTGATACATAAGCAAGTATGAGGCAGTGATACTTTGTCCCCTGTGGCTAATCATGTTTGAGACAAAATGAATCATTTCATCCCTTTCTCATGGCTACCAGCCTCTCTTTGGTTACTAAAAGGTCTTTTCAGCAATGGAGTCTTCCATTCTTTCTACCTCACCACCTACCTCGATGCAGAATAGGGTGTTAGGCAAGTAGATCCAGTTCCCGTGTCCTTCTGTCTCTGCAGTGACTGTCAGTTGAGCTTGTGCTATGTAGGTGAGTAAGGATGTTCTATATTTCCTCTTGTAGCCCTCCACTGTTACCTAATGGCTTCCACAGTATAACTGTCAGTGTAAATAACAAGATCTCTGGAGGGAGTTACTTCTCTTTTTATGGAAACTTAGAATAAGAAGGATCTTTCATGTTGCTTCTTTGCAGTGGGAAATTTCTTACTATTAAATGTTACCGTCTTAGAATCACGAAATTTACTATAGTAGAGACGTAATTTTACGAATATAGCTATGTACTCTTGAGGTAGCCTTTGAAATGCTCAGTGTACATCATCAGCTCTAACCAGTTACAGGTACTGGAATACACGTAGTTGCATTTCAGTCTGCTTATGACAATGCCAAGCCATTATCATTACTACTTAATGGGTTATTTCCTTTTTGCATTAGCAAAAATGGCAATCATTTTTCCTAATTAGTATTGACCAGTTTCTGGTTTGAACAAGAGGAACAGGTGGAGTGAATTTTTCACCACTTCCAGGTAAGGATCACCTTTTTTGTTTAATTAGATCTCTGAAGAAATCTATAATCTAGCCCGTTTAAAAAACATCTTCAGCTGTATTAATTTTTGGCGTTGACTATGAAGAATAATCTGATTTATATTTTTGTGAATACTACTTTTCCACCAAATACTTGGTGGCTTTTGCATGATCCTGGGCATTATTCACCTTAAAGTAAACCTGGTCACAAGGGTTTAAAAGCACAGTTGTTCTGCAAAGGCTTGGGATCACTTAAGATGTTAGTTGTTTCTAACTGCTCGTTAATATCTCATTGATATGGGTTGCCATTTCTGGAGCACAGAAATGCAGAGGAAATCCTGCAGCCATTTTGGTAAAAAACCAACAACTAGTGGATATAACTTGAATAAATCCTGAGGTTGTGCAGCAGGGGGATAAGGAGTGCTTACACATCCGGTTCTGTTCTGTGGGCACTGTTGCAGACACAGCCAGAAGAGGCTTCTTTTATTGCATGTTACTGTTCTGATGGTATTTGATTACTTTCTGTGTCATCATGTGTGCATGTAATATCTCTGCTAGACTGTACTGAATCTTTTTTTATGGTGTTTGGGTTTGGGAATCCACACAGGGAATTGCTACTGCTGATTATTTTTTGTGGTGGAAAAGACTTGTGCACTATTTTTTTGAAATTGTTTCTGAGACTGCTCTGTCTTCAGCTATATAGGATCCTGTGTGACCAAATGTACTTATGGCCAAATGTACTTTTTTTTTTTCCTTTTTAATAGGAACCTTTTGATCTGTGTTGTCTGCAATAAGAAGATTGTGGCCCTCTGCCAGGACCACAATTCTTCTTTACTGAAACTGAACAATATGAATTAAGATTTGGGCCAGAATTTTGAAGTGGTAGTAAGAGCCAGCTAAGAGTCAGGACAGGACTTGACAGAGTCATGGCATACAACCCTTTTTGTATACCAGCTGAAATCTTTGTTTTATGTATTTTCTGTTTATTCTCTTCTATATGTTGTAGTAGGCTTGATCACCACTTTGTGATAATAATCATTCCTCATTGGAAGAACAGTAAGATTTAGGATATGTTTCAGTTAAAGACTAAACACCTAAACTTAGCTGTCTGCATGTGCACTCGCTGTCCAAAGTCACACAGTTAATGGAGTGCTAGTCAGTACAGTCAGTGGAGCCAACAGGGCTGTTCAACCTACCTACCCTCCAGTATCTGCTCTAGGAAACCTATTTGAATCTCCAGTGACTTTCCTGACTAGAGCCCTGCTGTGCATAGTGGAAGCATAGATGCCTGTCTGTAGATTTCTGAAACCTAGACCTGAATCGTACCCTTAAAACTGCTATCAGACATCTCTCTGTGTACAATGTCTGCATTCTGGTTTTATCACTGTTGCTAATCATGTTCTTGGATGCTGCCTTTCAGGGTGCTTTTTCCAGGAGGTGGCGTGGATCTTAAGACTTCAGAATATGCGAGGGTTGCTAAGATATTTTACCACAAGGCGTTAGAGGTAATTACTGAGGAACAGTCTGTTCTTGTTATTGTCACTGTTCAGAGATCAAAATGACAGGTTCGTATTTTTCAGTTTTGTGCTGGCATCCAGTGTGTTAACTGTAAGCCTGAAAATAGGCAACTCATTTCTTGCTTCTGCAAAAAAAAAAAAAAGTCATTTAGCAGCTTAAGATTCAGACTTCTGACACCCTTGTCTGCTCAGCAGGAATTGTGGGGAGACTCTCAAATAAACCAATTTGCAATAACGTAACACTAAGGCCTCCCTTCACATGTATGTTACAGCAAGTGAAACACTTTTATTCTACCTTATCTCTAAGTAGATTTAAATATATCTTTGGAGGTGCAGATGAGGGATCTACATTAGCACCTTATACCATTTTAGCTATTTCTTTGCATTGGTAACTTTAATACAGCAGATTTTTAAAGTAAACAGTAGCTTAATATATAACACGCAAAAGAAGTGGAAAGAACACTTGAGAGGTTATATTAATTATCTCTAGATGTTTATATTTCATTAGCATTATAGTTCATTAGCTTTATTAAGAAAAGATTGAATTTCTGAGAAAGCTGATTCTTTTAAAGAACATCTGAAAGCCTTTGAATCCTTATTAAAGATTTAGTTCTCTTAGAGCAGAAGAGTTTCAGATACAGAGCACACATTTTAAGGTAAAACATGCTTTGTGGAAAGGCATGGAGATGCACTGAGCTTTATATACAGTCCCTGTGATTTGTTAAGAATCTCCTGTGTTCAAATTGAGTAAAAACATACATTTTCTTCCTTTTTTCCTCTTTACCAGCTTTATTTTCAGCTAAATTGTCACAGAGGTCATAATTTGGAAAACTTTACCCAGTTCTAAAGGCAGTTATGAGCAGTGCTTAAACTGCTACTGTGGTAGAAGTGTTCATTGGCAGTGAGAAATTCCTCTTCTACACCTGCTACCAACTTTCCAACAGCAAGCAAAAGAAGCACAGGCAATGTCATTCACAGGACCAGTCGCTGCTGCCGCTCAAGAATTAAGTTCTCTTCTCTTCAGTCCCCATGACACCAATGTTTCTATTCTTTTGTCTGTCTTTATCCATGGTGATTGTTAGTCTGTCGCCTTAAACCTGAGTCTTGCAAGGACTGTATCAGTTTTGTGTGAGACAATTAATCTCATTTGTCTCTTTGGAACTGCTCACTGTGAGAACTGCAGCCTGCGTCTTGGTATTCAGTACTGGAGCAAGGGTTTCTTGTGGTTTGTTGTACTGTTATGAAATCCTGTTTACATTTCACAATGATGAACTGAATTGCCTCTGTCATTTTATGGTCAGAGAGGCGAGTTTATTAGCTGATGTATGTACTACCAGTAAATGAAAGGCATCAAACGATTTTCAGTTCATCATTGGTGATGGTAACCCTTACTAACAAGCCAGGGTTTTTCTTTTTCTTTGCTGTTTGATGATTTTGTGTTTTGATTTTCATCTTTCAAGACTTTAATTTGTGCTATAAAATATTGGTAGTTTTACTAAGGTAAGGTAAGCTAAGGCTGAATTTTATGTTTTCCTAAAACATATGTCAAGTCCTTTTCATTTGCCAACATTCACAATGAGAAATTACTTTGATCTGGCTCTGCTTTAATATGAATAGAGGATGAAAAATGCTAATCTCCAATCAAGTCAATAGAATTTTACTAACTAGGCAAAAACCTAAATGAAATACTGTTTTCCAGCTTTTAAGTTAGTTTCTAAAATGTGGTGTTTTGGGTGTTGTTTAATACATGCTTAGCCTCCATACTATTGTTTATTTAACAAAAAAAAAGGGGAGGAACACAAAATCATGATGTCTTGTTAGTAATTGCTTTTAAACTGTAGTTTGTTTGCCTTCAGTGGTTTTAGTCCTCACTTGCAACTCCACTGTCTGTCTTTCACGTCAGCCCTGTGCCTAGCTGTGCGTGACGGGTGCTCATGAAGACTGCGGTACTATTAGCCTTCGTTCTGTTTGTCTTCCATGTCTCTGAGAAGTAGTTCTATGGCCTTTTATTACCATACTGTCAGAAATGCAGTAGGGTAACATTTTTATTCCAAGCCTGTCATTTCAGCTTTCTCAAAAATGACTTTGAACAGCAGCTCTCCGGGGGTGAGCTGTGTGTGTGTGTGCGTGTTGCAGTATGCATAACATTAAAATGTTTAGAATCAAGTTAAGAAAGACTACTCAGATTTCACAAAAACATGAGTTCTGAAACATGTCCCAGTCTCTAACATGTGCTTACTATCAGGTATAAACCATATAAAAATGCAGATTTCCACTGCGCGTATGCAATGTGCTTAGTTAAGTGACAGGAAAAAACTGGTTGTGTTCTCTTTTTCTTTCTTTTTCTCCTTTCTTTTGCTTTTTTTCCTTGTTTTCACACTGATCTGCTAATTTTTTTGCTTTTGAAAATGATTGCCCCTTTTTGATATTGCTTAAACTCACATTTTCTCTTTCTGGAACACAGGTCCAAACCTGCTAGTTAAATTTATAAGTATGTCACTTAAGACCGTAGCTAGGTTAGTAGTAGGATTCATGTTTTCCTAATACAGGTGGGTGGGCATGAGCGTGTGGACGTTGCAAAGGTCCCTTGCTATGTGACCATAGCATGCTTTATATAAAAGTATGAACTGTAATGGATATTTTCTCAAAATAGTGACAGTCTCATTTGTGTTCCTTCTAATGATTGTCTTTTTTTATGCAAATGTTGCCATTTTGTGGTTTCTCTTTAGGCTTCTCTCAACATTACTTACTCGTAGAACAGAACAGCAAATCAGTATGTTAAGCTATGTGCTGCTTCCACAGACATGTATATTATCCCTTAGCGTTCATATTTTAGGAGAAAAACTAAGGCAATCTGTGCTCATTTCTATAGAATTATAATGATTCCTCTAGTAGCGATTTGTACTACTGTAGTAGTTACACTTCTCACCTACATAAAAGAAAGTGAAAAGGGTAGGAAGTTCTTGTCAGTCTTTGTTCTGTAAACTTTCATTACTTTTTTCTTATGTTGTTCCTTTTCTTTTGAAGGCTAATGATAAAGGGGATTATTTCCCAGTATGGGGAACATGTCTTGGACACGAAGAGCTTACGTTTCTCACAAGTGGCGAAGTTTTGCTTGTTAATACCAAGACAAATGGGTTTGCACTCCCTCTGAACTTTACCTCAGGTGAAAAATTCATTACATCTCATGTCTGAGTTTTGCTGAGAGGTGGTATGTTTTCATGAAGAATATTCAGGGGTAAATGTTTGGGAGGTTTCTGAATATTATCTTGTTAAATTCTTTGTTATTAAGTCGCCTTGATGATTTTTAGAAAGTCAGTGTAGCTCGGCCACTTATAAAGCAGAGATGTGAGCACAAGCCATTTGAAACCAACAGCAGTCAGCAGAAACCACAGTCGTGGCTCTTTGAGTCATTTGATAATTTGGGCCTACAAAAATAATGTCCATTTAGGGCCCTCTTTGTTACCAGGTTGAACAAAATTCACAGGTTCAGAACATACCAAACTTGGAGAGCACGTGATTTTAAGTTTTTCAAATCACATCTTTCCTGATGATGAATATTATCATTACTGTCCTATTTGAACAGTACTGAAATCAGAGAGATCCCTTAAGATAGAGCTGTGGCACTCAGCAATACTGGTAAAATGTGGCCTCTGTTGATACCTTACCCTTTACTTTATGAGTAGTCCAGCTGCAGATCATGTAGCATTCACGTGTTCTGTCATTTGTGCTCATTGTGATTGAAAAGGCTGTTGAAATGAGCGTCAAATAATGATGCCTATTTTAGTGAGAACTTAGGTAGCAAAGTTGGATCCTCTCTGAGTCAAGACAGTGGTAACAGCATATTGGAAATTTGTTGTAGTTATTTCACTGATTTTTCTTACAGCATATTCTAAAATAATAAAGTTTCACTACCAAAAAAAGTTTTACTTCAATGCAGCATTTTATTGTCTTCTGTTCAGTATTGGTCCATTTGATAGCAGTTTGGGTAATTGACAATATCCTTTTTTTCATTTTTATTTCTTTGTAATAGCTGCAAAAGACAGTAGATTGTTCAGGAATGTGCCTGATGATGTATTACATGCGTTTGCTACTGAGCCATTGACATCCAACTTTCATGTATGGAGCCTCTCCATGGAGGTATTCAATCTTTTTATTTCCTGCATACAAACACATTTGTTTTGTTAAAACTAGAAATAAATGAGCAAATAACACCTTTCCCCCCCTTCCTTATCACAGAATTTCACAAATAATGAGAAGCTTCGTAATTTCTATAATGTTCTGACCACTAACACCGATGATGAAGTGGAGTTCATATCTACCATGGAAGGTAGGGAAATTAATTTGCTTTGGAAACTGTGACTGTAACAAACTAGTTCTTTAGAGGTGTTGTGGCATTGATGTTAATCCGTATTGCAAGTTGTTAGAATAGCAGGGTGAGCATCAGCCCTGTCAGTGCTCTGGCTTTGAGGAGCATACTCTGTTTGCAGGGATATTTTATCTTTCAAGTACACAACTGTGAGCCTAATTACTTCTCTCACCTGCTGTTCCCCTTCCAAATATGCTATTACATTTTAGCACTGGCATATTTGAGTGCTGTGATGTGAACTGCACAGCCCTTGTCCTGGAGTAGTTTAACGCCTCTGCAGAGCTGTGTGCTTCTGTTGCACTTTGCTTTCCATCTGTCTGCTTAGGCTTGCCTTCCCTAGGTGCTCTCTATCTCTTTACTGCATGGGAAGAGCAATTCAGGCTGCTGAGGGAATAGTAGCATCCCTCATTACTTTAGTGGCAATACTGGTAATTGCCCTCCTCCAAAAGCCGTTTGCATTTACTTGCCTTGTGTTGTCTGTTTTGCACTAGGCTTGCTCAGCTCAAGAAACAATTTACCTCTTCAGGGAGTGCTTTATCTTGATCAGTGCATCACTAACAGCCCTACAGTAAGGCCCAGCTGTCACCAATGGGATTCTTCTGTGTGGCATGCTGGCTGTCCTCCAAAAGAGAAGAATAGCACTTTGATCAGCAAACCTGATTAGGCTAATGACAGGCATCATCGGTGCCTGCAAGCAGTTTATCACAGAGCAGTCATCAGCTGCTGTGCTGCTGTTCTCTGTAAGGAAGTTAAGGAGTGACTCCCCTAACATGTATCAGGCCTGGCCAGAGCAGATGAGAGCTGCCCCTGGATTGACTGGGCCTTCAAGTGTCATAAGACTTAGATCTCTCCCATGGAACTGGCATCCTGTGTGGCTGTGAATATTGAGTGTTGAGTCTTGCTGGCAGTGTATAGGAAGCTTTGAGACTGATACGCTTGTAACATTATTTTTCAGTGTGTGTATATATATATATATTAATTCTGAAACAAATAATCAAAAAAGTGATGTACAAATATTTTCTGGCGTGGAATGGAACCCTTCTTTTACAATATACATTTATTTTCCTTCAGTTCTACTGCGATTTTAACAGCATTTCAACTTGTTGTTTAAGCTTTTGTGAAACTGTTGATAAGTGAGGCACATTTGTAGCTCGTCCTTTGAATTTCTTTTGAAGTAAGATTAAGCACATAATTCTTAAGGCACACCTTGCTTACGTGCTTTGTGTTTTGTTGTAGCATACAAATATCCAATTTATAGCCTGCAGTGGCATCCAGAGAAAAATCCTTTTGAGTGGAAGAATTCTCCAGGCATTCCACATTCCCCATCCGCTGTAAGAGCAGCATTTTATATGGCTGATTTCTTCGTTAATGAAGGTAAAAAGTTTATTATCTATAAATGTGGGGGGGGTGGAGGAAAGCATTAGTGAAAATCTTTGAAGAGGGCAGACTTCTTTTTCAGCTGTCAAAGTTCAGTACCTCACACAGCTTTCTGAGAAGATGACTGCAAGCTTTATAGGCTTATAAAAAACCGAGGGATACCAAAAATAGAATGGCTTAGTGAAAGTGACATGAAAAGGCCAAGCATTCCACAAACTCTTTTCAGTAGGCTGGCTCTAAAACATTGTGCTGTGACTTTCTACCATTTCAAAATATCACTGTAACATTTTGACCTCCCTTGTACAAAGACAATAAAACAAAAAAAGTACTCCATTCATAATTCCAGAGGTTTCTTCGGTTCCAAACTGGCTTATGGTCGTTCAATATCTTCTCAATTTTGCTTGCAAAAATGCATGTCACCAGGATTATAAATACTACTTGACTAGGATATGGATGTGTCAAAGGGGTGCAATAATAGTGCCCAACAGTTGTAGACAGCACAAAAAGTTTTTTAATTTTAGAGGCGCTCATTTGTTTGTTTATACCTTGAGAATCTGAAAGTAATTAGTGCATTACGTTTTGATAGTTTATGACACTTCTTGTCTATTTGGTATAAATAAGCGGAATATAAATACAGGAGCATTTGAAGGAATCAAACTTTATTCCTTTATTTATCCCTATTAAACCATTCTGCTGTACTATTTATGAAATTGTCTTACCTGATTGATTGGCACTCTGAAGAAAATAATCATTAAGCTATTTGAGTTTGATCTCTAGACTTGATCTCTAATCAAAGAGTCACCTAATTGGACAAAGTAGACACTGATTTAAAGAAACACATCTTGTGCTGACCTAGTCATTGAGAGTGTAGAAATAAAAGTTGTGCTTAGTACAAATTCAAGGCACTTTTTTGCATAAAGTAGTCCCACTCCTCTTTGTGAAAAGGTAGCACAACCATGCAGAGCTCATTGTCAGTATCTGTAAGCTACCTGTATTTTAGGAATTTTATAGGGTACTTATGGCCAAGCTGAACTGGGGCTCTGAGCAGTCTGGTCTAGTGGAAGGTGTCTGCCCGTGACAGGGGGGTTGGAACTAGATGACCTTTAAGGTCCCTTCCAGCACACACTGTTCTATGATTCTATGAGATGGTGGACTAAGACAAAAATAAAAGGGGGAAAAGGAGAAAATACAGTATGAGTCTGTTCTTTCTTCTGTAGTTTAATAGTACAATGCAGTGTATTTTCTGGTTTTGCTCACTACTTTCCCTAGTATCTCTGTGGACACTGTATTACCAACAGAAGTAAGCTTGCTCGGGCCATTGTCCCAGTAAGTGTGGCAAAGCAAGTACCAGCTCTGCTTGTGAGTCCTGTTAAGACACAATGCAAGTTCTGCTGTATACGTTTACACGTGTGATGAGCTTGTGCATAGTGCTACACAGAGGTGTCACTGGCTTTTGGATCTGCTGACCTTCAGTTCTATAGAGCAAACATGCTTCAGCCAACTGTATGTGTCTACCCACCCATTTCATCTACCCAATTAGAAGTTATTCTTCATTACCATTGGGAAGGTAAAGAAGAATAAGCTGCTCCTACTGAGTAACTTTGTGATGAGAAATTGATATTTTTAGCTGATGAAAGGTGAAGTGCCTTCCTTAACTTTCAAAATAAACCACAAGGTAAAAAATGTAAACTATTCTCAGCTGGCAAAAATACACTCATCTGTGACAATAACTAAACCATTCTACTGAAATGTCATTTTTGTATCCATCCATCATTAATTTTAACTTGTGTAGAGTTGCCAGTGTGATACTTTCAGTAGGCTGATATTCTGATGCATTTATTTCAGTGTTACAAGTGTAGTAATACTGGTATTTCTGGTGTATACTGCTAGTATTTCATGGATAACTATTTCTGTACAGTCTTGGTTTTAGATTCTCCCTTGCTGGTAATAAACTATGCTATAACCAGCTTTCTGAAGATGTTTCTTTACAGTTCTTCACATAGAAGTTACTGTAATTCTATTTGCTCTTATGCTACACAAAATAACTTAGTTTACCAAGATAGATATTGTTGAGGAGGATGACAGTAGAGTGATCTGTACTTTTGCAATGTTTTACAGCCCGGAAGAGCCTGCACCGTTTCCCCAGTGAAGATGAGGAAAAAAAAGAATTGATTTATAATTATGTTCCAGTTTATACAGGAGTATCTTCTGCATTTCAGCAAACCTATTTTTTTGACTGATTATTTTGTCAAAGGTGCAGTGTTGTTATTTATAAATGATATTATTTGCCAGCATTGTGTAATTAAGCTGATACATTGACAGAAAGCCAGAGCAGTTTTCCTTTACAATGATTTATTCTGCACTGTTGGAACATTAATATAAAAATTTACATTCAATACCATAATAATTGTCTTGGATCACACCTTAAGACAAGCTGCAAAAAAAAAATGCATTTTTCTTTCCAGGGAAGAGGACTTGATTATGCTTATGAACTTTGAAGTAATCACCTTTAGTACAAGGAAAAGCTTTCATATATTTTAAAATATAAGAGTTATCTTTGTAAAATGTTGTGGACTGTGATAGCAGTAGACAGATACATTGCTCAGTAAAATCCTGTCCTTTTCAAATGATTTAACAAATGAAACTCTTGGATTTGTCGTAAATAAGTGTATGCAACCAATTTCTTGCCAGGGATCTTTTGTCATTTCAAGTATTGGACTAAATAGTAAGGAGGCATGATAGCAAAGAGATGTTTTTGTCTAAGAAGCACATTATATCCAATTTGTGAAATTGTTTCTCCTGTACATTCAGCATTGTTTGGAGTCCTTATACCTTGTAAGGCCTTCTTAAATATGAGGATGCAGTGTAAAGCCAGCATTGCAAACATCAAATAAAATAAGTAAGTTTGGAGGTCATAGTGAAGTGCTGATTCCACTTTCTATTCTTTTCAATTCAGTTCTATTTATCCTTCAATAATTTGTCTGAGAGTAAGTGGAGTCAGCAGCCAGATATGAGATCAGACATTCATTGCTTTGTATTTGAAAGAATGTAAAACCTAATTTTTTCTCTAAAGAGTCAGACTTTTCCCATAGCTGGATAGAATTTTCACTTGGAGTCAAGAGGTAGTTTACCATTAACTTGATAAAGACAGTAGTTTCTTTCTGTCTTGTTGAGTAGCTCAGTGCAGCTAGAATTCAAACAAAAGATGAATGTATGTGAGAAACCCATTAAAAGCAACGTAATGTGATAATAACAGTTGCATGCAATATACTGATACCTTTTTTCTTTACTTTGCTTCACACTTAGTGAAAATCTTGTTCTGTGATTTTGTGTGGTGTCCAAAAAGGAACTAAGATGAGACAATCACATATAGCTCTCTTCTATAGCACAGCTTTAAAACTCTTGTTAGCATCAGTAGGGATTTGGGGTTTATGAAGAATTCAGGTTTATACCTCAGCTCTGTTCCTTATATTCTCAGGTATGGTATGTGAATAAATTTGGTAAGTTTCTCAGGTTTTTCAAGTAAAGCACTCTCTAACTTTATCATGAAGCAACTGCATAAGAGAATGTGAAATCCATCAGTTAAAAAAACCCCAAACCTGTAAGGAAACTTTAACTGTGACTACCAGAAGAACACTTCTAGGTAGTTACAAGCTTAAATATGTGATATTACATCTTACTTTTACATTTGTCAGATCAGCCATTTCAGGAAATGGTTATCTTTTTAACGTAGGTGACTCTATTAACTGACTTCTGAGTAGAACCAAGTGTAAAAAGAGGGTTACACTCTACAGTTGCATATAAATGCAGCAGCTAGGGTACTTACAAACCAAGTCCATTCTTCTACTTCTTGTTCAGGCTGAGTTCTTTGGAAGAGCTCTAAGAATTTGCCTAAGTAAGGAGGGCAGGTTTTAGCCTTAAAATCAGGGATCAATCTTGCAAGTGAAATCTCTGCTAACAGCAATGGTAGTAATTAGTTCCTAAGTGTGTAAGTATAAGTAATATTTTGTGTAATATGGTGAGAGCAGTTTATATACTATGAATTTGTATGTGTCTTTCCTTTATCTTATAAAGCCCTACTTGATGATGCGCATGATTTTTCTATGATACATGAAATAAACTTTCATTCAAGCAGGTGTGTATTTTTGTTCTCTTTTAGATACCAGGGATAAAGCATTAATAGCCATTGCCTTTTTGTTTCCGTCTGTGATAGTCACAAATCAGGAGGCTACTGTACAGGTTACAAACTGTGACTGCTTGCTATGGTTACAGCAAGTCAGGGTCAGGATAAGTGAGATCCATGGCCTGGCACAGACATACCCATAGTGCAGCTCAGGCTGGGACCCAAGCCCAGGGCCTGAGCTTAAATGCACTTAAATGTGCTGCTGAGCCAAGGGGGCAGGAGCTTTCAACAAGGGCGCCCACAACTCATTCTCATACAGCCTTTTCACAGCAGGCTCATCCCAGGAGCAGAGTGTCAGAGCTCGTTTGTGCCGTGGGCAGCCAAGCCCCTGTGAAGGTGGGAAGAGGCTGCAGCACTGGTGGGGCTCTCAGGGCTTTGAAAGCCATGAGAAAAGAAACTGCTGTCTGCAATGCTCAGTGAAATGAAAACTTCCATCTGTTGCTTATGATACGTGACATCTTCTATGATGTTCTCCAGTCAGAAGCAAACTATAGGAATTCAGAATGAGCTAGCAGTCACCCAACAGAAAGTTTAAAATTTTGTTTTAAAGAAGTTTCATTAGACCTTCTCTCTGCTCTAAGTGATGTAAAATATGGTTTTTCGTTGCTCAGACAGAACTTCTAACATTTTTAGAATTCAAGCTAGAGAGAGAGAAGAAGAGGAGCCTGTGGCCATACTCTCAGCTTATTGAGGGTCTGGCTTATGAGTCTAATCAATTTGCTTGCTGCTGTGTGGGGAAAAACATCCATTGATCAGCAAGCTAATGCCATGTGTCTTGCAGATTACATTAAATCATCTTTAAGAAGGAAAAGTTTGAAATGGTTTCCTCTGAATTATTCTACTTTTCCCACTAGATGGCCTGCAAGAACCAGTATTTTATGCAGTTCTGTAATCGGGTGTTGTGATGTCTAAAGTTAAGTAAGGTATTTACTGTACTGTGGTATGTAGTTGTGTACCAGGATATTTGGGATGTGGGGGAAGAATAAGGGAGGAGACAGAATTAACACCGGACTCTTTCTGGCACAACTGGAACTATTGGCGGGATTGCATGAGAGAGATTATATGAACATGGAATTAATTCATCTGGGATTAAGTCTTGTTCCCAGTGAGTATTTAAACCTTTCAAGCATTAGCTGTAGGTAACTGGAATGACATCTGTCTTTTCAGGTTGTTGTTCCTCCCCTATAGCTGTTGAATCTGTCTTAGTTCTATTTTCTATAAATACGAAACTAGCTCATGCAAAACAGGACAGCTTTAGGTTGCAAAAACTGAGAATTTGATCTCAGAAAACCTTTTCTGAGGAGGCTGGCAAGACCAGTTTGAATTCCTTCAGGTAAGGAAGAAATTGTAGGGAAGAAGCATCCTGAATAAGTACTGTAAGTACTGAATTAAAGAGTAAGAGCCTAACCCACAAGCTGCCCTGTGGGGAAAAAAGACCACAAAAAACCCACCCAACCCCCCACCACTTTTCAGCTGGCAAGCTGTGCAAGATTTCCGGGCAAACTAGTGAATCCAAAACAGAGATTCATGTCCAAGCAGGCCATGACCCTATTCCTACTTCTATGCTGAGTAGTTTAGGTTAATTTTTAACCTTCTCCCCTTCAGCATCAGTGCCACCTTATTCCTTGCTGTGGCTGCTCAGCAAACTAACAGCAAAAGCTGGACTGTATTGGACAGATTTCCATAGTGGTTTATTAGGGATGTGGTGGTTCTTGGAACAACAAGAAAAGTAGAGGAAGGGTTTGAACAACCAGGAAGAACAATAAGGAATAATTTCCTGTTGGGTGTTATCCCTGCATTGCCCTTAGGCGGCAGGAGCCCTGAAGTGAGAGAAAGAGCTGTGTGTGTAACCAGGTGGCTGAAGACTGCATGCCAATGCACACTTAAGAGTGTTTGGGTTTGAGGTGGGAGGGTGTACACAAGATTTCACAGTCACCTTTACCACAGTCATTAATTTTTTTATTTTATCTGGGGTTGTGTTTTGTTTCGGTCTTTTTTTCTTCTGTGGAGGTCCCATTGTATGTATGTGGTGGTGGTTTTATCAGAAAAGCTGTATGAATTGGCTGGGGTCCAAGACGCATTAAGGTTTCTAAGTGCCTTTTCAAATTATTTTGGTTTGAATACTTACGTGGAAGACAGATTGACAGATACTGTGAGGTGATTGATTACCGTCCCTTGTTAGCCTTCTTTCCCAGGGCAGACCTCTTCTCTAATCCAGTGCTTATTTATAGGGCAAATAGTGAAGTGTATTCTTGCCCACCCAGGGCCACCTGTTGATAAGGATACTGTTCCAGCTTTCATCACTTCCTCATTATGTTTGTATCAGTTTCATAATGTAAGCAGTATGTTTTAAGAGCCAACTTCCTCTGTCAGTTTTTATATAACCAAAAAATTTCCAAGACCCTTACATCCAAAAAAAGTTTAGATTGTTTAAAAATAGCTGTCATTATTTGGAGGAGCACTTGAACGAAGTATTTACTCCATATTTAAGCAAAAGACTCTCACATTCTCTGTGATTCTCAGAAATGTAGTGAACAAACATCCCTTGCAACTAAGCTTTCTGAAAATTGAAAGCAAAAAGCAAACAAACAAAAAAAAAGGTTAAATGGAGTAAATTCTAGAAGTTGTTACTCCTGATTATCTAAGTAATTGGGTTGAGTACTATTAGCCTTTGGGCTGGTTTTGGCTGGGGTAGAGGTAATTCACAGTAGCTGGCATGGGGCTATGTTTTGGATTTGTGCTGAACATAGTGTTGATAATTCAGGGATGTTTCTGTTATGGCTGAGCAGTGCTCAAACAGAGGTAAGGCCCTTTCAGCCTCTCACTCCTCTCCACCAGTAATCAGGCTGGGGGTGCACGAGGAACTGTGAGAGGACATAGCTGGAACAGTTGATCCCAACTGACCACAGGGATATTCCATTCCCTATGGCATCATGCTCAGCACATAGATGTGGTGGAAAGAGAGGACAGAAGGAGTTATGCCGTTTGTCTCCCCAGGTGATTGTTTGACACGATGGAGCCCAGCTTTTCTGGAGATGACAGAACACCTGCCTGCCTATGGGAAATGGTTATTTAATTTTCTGGGTTGCTATGCTTTCATGCACAGCTTTTGCTTTACTTATTAAACTGTCTTTGTCTCAGCCCATGAGTTTTCTTGCTTTTTCTCTTCTGATTCTCTCCCCCGTCCCTCTGTGCAGGGAGTGAGTAAGCAGCTGCGTGGGGCTTTGTTACTGGCTGGAGTTAAATCACAGCTGTTTGTGACTATGTAGCTCCCAAACTTCCTTTGATGGTCTGTTTCACTGTCTGCTTGCAGTTACATGAGCCCAAGAGCTGATACTATATGCATGTAGTTTCTTGCTATTTCCTGAATAATAGATCAGAAAGATTAAACAGAAAGATTAAAATAGCAATTTTCTAGCTAGAAGCGCAGTAGGAAATTAGGTTTTCCCTGTGACTTCTTGATTCACCAATGTAAACAGGTTCTAATGACCTGAATTCAACCTCAGACTGGGAAGTTTGACCTTCACATGCCTATACTTTACTGGCATTTACTCATCAGCTCTTGCACTAGGCTAACTCCTAAGGGCCTGCTTTTTCAAAAGACAATGAGACATATTATTTTGACTAATTACTCAACTATTATTTTATTAATTACTGTTAATACTATTACTAAATTTTATTGATAATAATGCTGTTATTATTGGTGTTACAGAGGAGACACAAAGTACAGTAAATAGTTTACACCGTTTCTGAGATTTTTACAAAGAGTTCATGGCAGAATGGAAGTACTCCAAAGATTTTGGCCAAACCAATTCTCACCCCAGATGGAGCTAGTTGTTTGAATCCTTCTAAGCTCCTAAATTCATCATCAGCATTTATACTGTAGTACCATTGATGAAGGCCATTTGCAGCCCCTCAAAACAGGTCTAACCATATCTTGTACTTTCAGAGGAAAAGAGAGAAACCTGGAAGACCTTATTACCTGCTTTGCTTTAATTTGAGGAATTTGTATTGATTGTTTCTCATTAATATGTGCAAGAAGAATCTTAGTCCCCCCTTTCAACCAAAAGTACCAGTAAATCTTTTGTCTCTGGTGTTATACCTGCAACACTTCTGTCTCTTAATGCCACTAAGCTGAACACAACTAAATTTTCCTCTTTCTAGGAACAAAAGCCAGTTCACCTTCCATCTCTTCCCGCTTTGGTTCTTGCATATCGTAGTGATTTGTGGCTCCTTAGGGAGTTTAGTCACTATACCAGAACTTCAAGCCAGCAGTCACTACTTCTTGCTGCAACAGCTGCTGTAGTCTTCCCAAATTATTGACTGTTCTACTTCAGGTGCAAACGAGGGAACTGGCTTCATGAATGTAACACTAGATGCTCGAGCAAGCCCAGTAGCTCCCTGGCCAGTGTGTGTCATCTGCAGCTGAAGCTCAGCCATCCTAGCCTGAGTGATGGCTAGACAGCAGTACTTCAACATAAATGTCTTTCATGTCCTTTTATTCTAACTGTTCTAGCTATCAACACTTGCCCTCCCTTAGTTGCATTTCCAAGGTTTCCCTAAGAGAGCTGTTCAGAATCTGTGACTGGTTTTCTCTTTATTTTCCACACCCAGGCAGTCAGACGGGTGAAATGATTAATCTGGACTAATCTGCAACTGTTTTAACTGAAAGTAAAATTTGAGCTTAAGATACACTGTAGTTTTAAAGCTGTGCTTTAGTGCAATGAGTGGGGAAAAATTACGGTACAGATGAAATATGTATCTTTATACATCAATTTTATTTTAAGAGGAGTTGAATTGCATCATATCAGCATGGGGAATACCAGTCCAGACAATAACATATGTTTGAATAGCAGGGCTTGCTGGGCCTCTTTTGTTTTCCGAAATTCCTCACGTAAGCATTTTGATTGCTGAGTCCAGGCTATTTTATAACATACTATCCATTTGGCAGCCATTCCTGCAAAGACTCAGCATAGATGGTGATGGCCACACTAGTGGTGCTAAACCCGGCGATATTTCCCTCTGCAGCTTGGCTGTCTGTGGCAGTCAGGTCACAGAACTGCATGGGATGAGAATACAAGTCATGTGCTTGATGAGGTTTGACAAGTCAGGGTTTCACAAAACCCCAAAAAACAACCCCCCAAAACCAAGCTGTCTTTAAAACAGAGCTTGATTGTCCTTCTCAGTGCTCAGTTACAAGACAGATGACCCCATATGGTAAATTAAGGGCTAGACTGACATTTTTCTTATGAACTTTGCAGCAGCCTCTAAATCACTACCACACATCATTTTTATTCCTTTAGCACAGCTTTTCTCCTGCAAAGCTAATTAAAAAGAAACATGATCTCATACTTTCATGATTAGCAGGATTTTTGGTAGTTATCTTGTTCTCTGTCCTGTAGAACTCATTGATAAATTATCATCTAGATACAAGACTTCAAAACAGAAAAGAAAAATTAAAGAGCTTCATTTCTGCAATTTGAAATTAATCGTGAGCACTGAAAACTAAAGATAATGAAGAACTGGGATGTCTCATCTGCCTGATTAAACATCTAACAAGATGCATGACTGACACTCCTCTCCAATCTTTATTTATTTGTTTAATATTAAAAAACTCCTCAGATGTGTATAAGCCATCTGCTGTTCTCAGATTCACCGAGCCTTGGTACATTACACATCTGCAAAGCATTTTCGTTTGATGCCATTAACTATGGAAATTTGGAAATGAAAATTTCCATTAGAAAAAGCTGATGCTTTCTAGACATCTCTCATTATGACCCAATCTTTCCTGTTTTGTCCTCAACAGCTACATTTTGATCATTACACCTAGGATGTAGACTGCTTTGGCATGATAAATAACACCGGCCAAGCCAGGCTGGGTCCTTCTCAACATGTTTGGGCCACTGAACCTGGTTATTTCTGCAGCGCACTGCAGAAGTCTCCACCTGGAGATGGAGCTCTGGCTCAGCCAGAGGACTAAAGAGCAGCCTGGACCCTAGATTGTGGTGTGGTGAGTGTCATGGTGTAACAGTGCCAGGGATATCATGACTGTGTACGAGTCATGATCATACACGTGAGTTTCAGATGGAGGAGGAAGCTCTGTCTGCTGATGTGGGTGTCAGACAGCCCAGGGAGTGAGCTGGGCTATAATCCCAGCTGGCTATAATCTCAGCTGCCTGCTTCACACTCCCCATGACAACTACAGTAAGCTGAATGATGCCTTAGCACTGCCCCTTCCCCTCCTGCAAGGGCGAGGAAAGCCCAAAAGCTGGGCAGAAGCATGGTTGCAGGGGGATGTGGGAGGAAGCCCAGCCTGGGTCAGCTTCATCCAGATCTGCCATGCAACTGATGTCGAGCTCCTGTCCTCTCTCTGACTCCGTTTTCCTGCCTACCTACTGTGTCTTCTGCCTGCTGAAGGGTGTTGTATGTTTGTACAGTAACAAGCGTGCTGGGATTTACTGGGACAGCTGCTGTAATACAGCAAACATATGGAAATTAGAAGGAATACATCAGTGTCATGAAAGAAACTAGCCCTTAGCTCCTGGATGCAAGCTGAAGCAGTTGCAGTCAGTTAACACTGTGTTACTTCAGGTACTGGACTTCCCAATTGACTCTTGTTCTTGGTTTGAACACATACCTGTGGCTTTCAGTCATCCTCCTGCCTGCCAGCTGCAATACCTGAAAGATGTAAGTCTCAGCCTTGTGCATCAGGAAGGGGATAGAATAGCGGTGTGCTGTGGATAGGTACCATTTGATCTTCAGTGCTAATAATTTCCTTCCACCAGCAAAATTCCAGGAGAAGGCCATGCACCAAGGTAATAGTCCTTAACCCTCTGCTTCAGGGAGCCTTCTATGTAGCAGCAACGCTATGGGCCTCTTCAGGTCCCCTGAGGGAAAAAGTGATGGTGTGGAGGTACCATTCTGATGAGTGAGGCATAATTTCGCCATAACAGGCTCCATCACATCATAGAAATGTCTTTCTCTGAGGAAAGGTGGTAGTTGACCCTCTACCTGTGCACATGGCACCGCTCAGCTTCTCCATCCATCAGTCAACACACTTAGATGCGTGGAGGGGAAGTCATGCATGCCACACAGCAAAGATTTTATTTCACTAAAGAATAAGGTATGAATGGACAATACAAATTCTCATTTGTGAAGTATGAAACCAATTTTCAGGTCAATCCCTGTATGACTTGGGCTTCTCTTTAACGGCTCTTCCACCAGCACTTCCCATTCCCCTTGCAGGAGTAGCGATATGTGGAGCAGATTGTGGAGCAAAGTGAACTAGACACATCTGAAGAGATCAGTGAAGTGAGCAGTTACAGAAGTTGATGGACATAAAAGAACAACTGTGGAAATTATCCAAATGTCTTCCTGGGTCCAAGTCTCGATTATTAATACTGTCACCAGGGCCAGTTTCAAAGACAGAAAACTTCCTATAGCTGTCTGCAGGGTTGCCCAAATAAGCACATGTTATATATCATTAAACATGCTGTGTCTGGGGTGCACATGCCCTGGGGCACTGGACTTAATTTTACTGTACTAACAGTCTGTATATTCATACTGAACAAATCAAGGGTTACTTGTTTATAGTTGGATCAAAGCTGATACTCACCACAAGCCAAACCACCCAAAAGATTATGAGATTACTAGAGATCTGGGAAAAATTCCAAATCCTCAGATGATGAATCCAAATGATGCCAAGCAGGTGTAATTTCTGGAAGGGGAGTAGGGACACATAAAGGAGCAATGACCACAAAGCAGCCCTACACAAGGGATCCCCATAAATTAAATTCTGTTTTACTGTATCAGTCTTTGCACTGTTTTTTATAGAAGATTTCATTATTGCAGTGTGGTTTTCGACAAAGTCTTCTTGTCTTCTTTGTTAAACCATTTAATAAACACTTCTGGGTTTTGTTTGATTTTGCAAAAATGACAACAGCAACCCAACATAGCACTGAGTTTTGCTGAGAGCAATAAGATGTCATGAGGTGTTAACTGCAGGAGGTACACAGAGTACTAGTGCTCAGTTACTAAGCACTGAAGTGCAAGCAAATTCTGGGGACTGTGTCACATTTCCTCACTGTTTTGAAACTGCTTTAAGTGTTCAGGAGCACTTTTAACTACAGTGAAGAGTTACAAAATGTTTCCACTTGAGTCTTTTAACCTTTTCTGCGGACGGTTCTGTGGTTTATGGTGGTTTTTGGCTGTGTGTTGTTTTTGTTTGTTTGTTTGTTTGTGGGTTTTTTAACATCTCTTACTTTTCTCCTGAGGGAAGAAGAAACATAGATAACACCAAGCCCTGTAAATGAAAATGTGTTATTTTTAGTTCCTGAACTCTGCTGTACTTAGTTAGTTTATGGAGCTGAAAATGAAAAAGAAAATCCCATGTCCTACATCAATATGCATTCATACATAGCTCCTAATAACTTAAATCCTTTAATTTGTCTGTAAAGGACCCCTGTTAAAGTTGTGTGTGAAGAAAGCGGGACAATCCTTTGTATATAATCCTCATACTTTAAAAAATATAAATACTTCTTTTGTATAAGTGGCAACTTCACCATCAACCTGCACACACCCTTAACATGCCCAGAAATAGGCATCAGAAACCTAAATGCAATGGAGGAATCCTACTTTCTCTGTTAGTTTCCTGCATAGCTCTTTCTATTCTGTTGTGTTTGCTTCTCATATAGCCCAGGGAATTAATCTCTCTGTGACTGGCATATTTTTATTCTAAATTACCTCTTCTCTCTGAATATGGAACATTCTCTTTCTTACGTTTTCTTCTTTGATGCATCTTTCAAAATTCTCATCCCCAGCTGGTGCTTTCTCCCAGTCTGGGCCAGCCTTGCCAGGACTTTGAGTCAGCCTGACCAAAAAGCATGCTGAGGAGTTAGTGACAATGTGACAGCAGCAGTGGGCAAGGGTTGGCGCCTAAGGCCCTGTCCTAAATCAGTGTACTGACTCATCCAGAGCCTGAGAAGCTGCTGTGCCCTCATCTTTGCCAATCACAGCTGTGGGCAGACCTTGGTCCCCCCTCTTCAGACTAGACTTGCGGGGGGTGGAGGGGATGAATGAAAGAAATTTGATGCCAGCACAGGTTTGCTTTCTGAATGAGGTACATCCTTGGTCCTTTATCTTTGCAACCACATGATAATTCCTATCTAAAGTCAATGGAAATTGAATTGAATCTAGAAGGTGGCCTGGGAACCACTAGTAGGGCTTCCATACAAACATCAAACTTGGTAGTCAGCAGCTCCACTAAATGAAATAAGACAAATCTGAGTAAAATTGTATTTCTCTAGGCAAGTGCTACATAGCTATTACTATTCTCATGTCACAGAGGAGCATGATAAAAAGGATTAAATATTACTGTGCAAGTCCCACAGTGAGATTCCATGTAACAGATGCAATACAATGTGGTCCATTGGACTGAGGTCTCACTAAGCAGCTCCTTCAGAGAAGTCCCGGAGTGTCTGCTGTTCCCTTAGGTTTCTGTGGATGATATAGGCTAGCAGGATGCCTTGCAGTTTCCTAGCACAGAGAGAAAAGGCCCGCATTTTCTTCTTGGTTTTCCAGTAAGGCTTGGACCTCAGAGTAACAGCTGTGTCAAAGTAAGTAGCCACATATAGTCAGGAAGTCAAGCTTTCATTCTTCTCCAGGAGGACAAAGACATATCTACACACCATTAATCACTAATGCGTTGGCCCAAGCCGATTTTCATCAGTCATTTTAAATGTCATTATAGAGGATGTGAGTGTTTTCAGAAGATAGCTTTTGGAGTGTGTATTCCAGTCAGCTCCAGGAAGTCATCTGTATGTAATTTAGAAGCAGAAATTGTATTTGTTAAGGAGCTCCCACTTTCAACATACTGCCTAATGTTATGCAAAATTATATGTCACACAGAGCAGACCGGGAGTCATAATAGTTACACTTGATGAACAGAATGAATCTCAAAAGGTAGGAAGCAGTCCTGCAATACATTATTCATGGTTGGCCAAATTAGCCCCAGAAACTGTAATAGGGGAAAAAAGGATAATGTATCGCTTTTTTTACTCTCCAAAGATTCTGACTCTGATGTCACATTTGCTCTGTGCATGATCTCCTTGCTTAAGCAATCTATAGAAAGAATTTTCAGAGTGATTAGGTATTTCTGCATTGTAAGTTTAAAAGCTTACAATATTTGAAAACAAAAATATTACTACTACTACAAAAACTTTATTAAATAAAAGTATTTTGTTTTGCTTTAACAATCAATTTCTTCTGAACAGGAAATAGCTAGTGTTTTATCTGGTGAGGCTGACATTTTAATTTATTTTCATGGCACGTCATCCTTTAAGAGCATGAACTTTCTGGAAAGACAGAGAAATGAGGATGATCCCTAAATATATCAGTAATTTTGTGCTGCAGAGTAGTGCTCCAACAAGTGCATTTCCTGGACAAGAGGGAGAGAATCCATCCAATAGCCCTTCTACATATAAAAAACAAATGTATTTTATTATCTCTGAGTTAGTTTGCATCAAACAGGGCACAGACCTTTTTTCAAACAACTACATTAATAAGAGAATCTGAATATTCAAAATGCAGACAGTGCCTGACTTTCACATTCACTTTTACAAAATTAACCTTTAATTCTCTTGCTGAGAGATAAACCAGATAAAGTTTCTCTATCACCTGTCATGATGAAAGACTGTAGCAGTCTTTGGAAGAGGAGTTTTAAACTATGCATAGTTATTTCTCATGTGTCATGGATAGGTCATCTGGTTTGGGAGTTAACCAAGTCATAGAAAAAACTCTAAAGACCTAAACTTTTCAGGTCCCACTTCCACTTCTCAAGATGCCACTTGAGTGCCTAGTTAATAAATGTGTTTGCCTTAAATATGTGGTTACTTTATCTAGGTTTCCTCAGATGCTCAGGAGCCAACCATACTCTGAGCTGTCTGAAGCCAAGTATGCTTCACTGAAAGATCAGGAAAGTAAAAACACAGGGTTTGTACATTTGTTTCACATTCCTCTGATTTTACTCTGGGTTGGACTGAGACACCCAAATTAAGAGCTTGATTACCACAAACCCCATATAGGAGCAAGAGAGACACAGTCCTCCTGTTCCTTTGCTAATGTCAGGACTGCTAAACTTCAATATTTTGTATTAAAAAATGCCTAAGTTTAAGTAAGATGACTCTATTTCGACTCATGCACGAGCCATCTGAGTCTAATCCATCGGTTTTAACAAACATGTTCTCCAAAGTGACTTTAGTGTAGCTGAGGTTCTGGCCATCACCTAACTGACTATACACACCAGACTGTATCAACTCAGTGAGCTTCCATTTCTACTTCTATGTATAATTCATTCATATTTAAAAATCTAACCCAATCTTTGCTAGTGCATATCATGAACTCTTGACTCAAGTGAGAATCATATTCTGCTGAGGTTCTGGATTCTTTTTTACCTTAAGACTTTTAGGTCATGGTAAAATGCAAGTTCAATCATTAGGTGTACGTCATACACATCCACAACTGGAATTGCATGTTAGTTATCCAACTGAAAGTAAATAATATTTACTGTTGTTAAAGAGGTAAAGAGATGATACTTCCTGGAGTGGATAATACTGTGTGCTTCCAGGTAATGGCAACCTACCAAAACAAGCTCAACATAGGAATATAGCTCCACAGGAGAAGGTGTTTATGGGCTAATATTAGGCCAGTATTGGATTAGATGTTATGTTAGCAATATACTTCAGTAAAACATCAAATTCAACTGTTAAAAGGAGATGTGTTTTGCAGTGCTTTTCCTTTATGTATAATTCACAGATTTGATCTTAACACTCTGCAATGGTTGATCCCAGTGGGACTTCGGACATTTCAGCACTATGTACCAATAACCAATAACCGAGACATGCTACTCTTTTTTCCTCTGCTTTATTTTTGAAACAGCTCTGAGTGTGGTAGTGTTTCTGTCACTAACCATGAGGTGGCATAACATGCTCAGCAGAACAGCAGTCAAACCTTTCTTTTAATATTCCTTTATACATGATATTTCTTGGCATAAAAGGTTTCAGTGGTGAAAGACAGGCTATAAAACTAGTTGAGCTTATTAGATACCTTACACTGTTACAAAAACTATGACAAAGATACATATTTGGGTGCTTGTATTTTGTGGTGGTTTTCATTCTAGTAAATAATCTTTTTGAGTGTACTGCTGCATGATGATGTTAAAAATAAAAATCCCTGTTATTTTCATTTTTTTTTTTCACTTTGTTTCTGCTACATAGTTCTGATTTTAGTGTGCTGCCTTTTGTAAGTCTGGCTTCTTTCTTTTCTCAAATCTCTTTTTCTTTGTAGGGCTAGCCTGTCCAGGCTTCATTTTTCCTTTCAGATTATTGTGATGTGAAGTAAGTTTGATGAGTTGAAAATAGCCAAAAGTCTAATTTCTTACAAAGTAGGCAGATTAATAGAAGTGTCTTTTAAATCTTATACATATTACACATGTGTTAGCTACATACCTGAGTTTAATACTTCTCCAAGCACACAGCTTACCTTAGGTAGACCCCTAATTCAGATAAGAACATCTTTATCAGAGTGCATGAATTTAAGGAGAGTAGGGTGAGGGGAGACCTCATTGCAGTCTACAACTTCCTTGTGAGGGGAAAAGGGGGGGCAGGCACTGATCTCTTCTCTGTAGTGATCAGTGAGAGGACCCAAGGGAATGGCCTGAAGTTGTGTCAGGGGAGGTTTAGGTTGGATATTAGAAAGAGGTTCTTCACTCAGAGGGTGACTGGGCTCTGGAACAGGGTCCCCAGGGAAGTGGTCACAGCATCAAGCCTTGTAGAGCTCAAGAAGCATTTGGACAATACTCCCAGGCACATGGGGTGACTCCTGGGGATGGTCCTGTTCAGGGCCAGGAGCTGGACTCAAATGATCCTTGTGGGTCCCTTCCAACTCAACATATTCTATGATTCTTTGATCCCCAAAAGCTCATGAGAGCTCATTTCTTGAGATCAGCCTTTTGTATTTTTTTGGGCTCAGAGAGATCCAGGCACAGACATGACCACAGCACAGCGCAGGTGAGCACTATAGCCCAGGGTCTAGGCTTAAATGCAGGTAAATGCAGCCCCTGTACATGGCTGGGAAAGGTGTCTGAAGAGCTCTTACCCAGCAGGTTGTTGTAGGGTGCAGAGCTCAGGGGTGAGACCTGGCTGTGACAGTCAGATCCTCTTGATCCTGTCAAACTTGGGTATGCTCCAGGGTTGCCAGCCAGTGCTGGCACCACGATGGGTCTTGAGGGTGCTCTCGTGGGCAGGCAGTGATCTTCATAGGTGTTAGTCTGGTCTCCAAACACCCAGAAGGACACTCCCTGCAGCAGTCCAGATACAGCCTCCTCTAAACTTCAGGGAAAACAGACTTATTTGAATTATAAGGCCTTCAGAAACAAAAACATGACTCTGAATACACACACACACACATATATGCATAAGACTGTCATAAAAATTTACTGGTTATCACATACCCAAGAGTCTGGCTGCCATTTATAAGCCAGGCAGCTTTATTTGCTAAGAAAAAAAGAAAAGAGCAATTTCAGTGTGGATAATTTATATCAGACCAAGGTTGTTTAAGCAAATTGCATTTGCTCCAGAACTTGGTACTCTACCTACTTGCCACTCTGGTTCTGGGTACGCAGGTAAAGCAGTGTAAATACACCCTGGTGACATTTTATTGAATAGTATGGGCCAACATGGGGAGTGGATCTGTTTGCTCATGTGTAACATGATTCCAAATATGTCACGTGCTAGGCAATGTTGTAACCCTTCCTTGTATATGATGCTCTACTAATTGGGCAGGTACTCAATGTTGTGGAAAATGAGAAATTAGATTACTCTTGGAATCACATTCTGCCAATTTAAAATTGGGCTTCACCAAGTCTGCTTGGCACTGACTTACAGGAGTGTTTTGAAAGCATGGTTGCATGTGGCTGGTGTGAAATATAAATACGAAACTGGGACAGAAAGCTTGAAGAACTGATATTGGGTCCTAGGGGAATAAGCAAAACAAGGAGAATCTTTTTTGCATTCCTGGTATTATTGATGCATGGCTGCTGCTTAGTGAGACTATCTTCAGTCTGTTGCTGGTTTTGAGAGGCAACAGACCATGCAAGAGCAGCTATTCCACAAAGCTGTCACATCAAGGACTGTGTTGTGTGACTGATGAGCAGGTACTCATGTGGAAAAAGGAACTAAATCCAGATGTTTAATTTGCTTAAAATCAAAGAGAATCATTCAAACTATGACTTCTGTGAAGGAAGTGGAAATTATGTCAAGAAACCATCATTTAGCAGCAGATAAGACAGCTTATCACCCTGGGGAAAATGGCACAACTTATACGTAGCTGTCAAATAGCAAAGCAGTACAGGCTAGATCTGTGTCTTTAGCTGCTAAATAATTATTCAGGGTCCTGAACAGCCTAGTGTCCCCTTACAGTGAAGCAGAGTGCTGCTGGTAATGCCGGGTGATCAGAGCTGCTCTGACATGCTCGGAGCACACCACCAGCATGCAATGCAGACATAGCTCTAAGGGGCAAATGCTGTAGCAGTAATCTCAGTATGAAATATCTTCTTTATGTGCCAGATCTGAGTTTCCTGATTGTCCATTACACATGTTTTAGTTTGCTTATAAAGCCTCTGCAAACTAATGAATCATTCAGGCTGATCCCCAGCTACAGTTGCAGGGATATTCAGCTCCCTGGACAGAGAGGGGAGAGAGACCACTTCTTTAAGGCTGCATTGATGAGGGCATTCTCCACCTCATGCAACCCTAACCCATCTGACATGATCTCAGGGTGCAACCCAGCCACCCTGCTGTAAAAACTCTATTCTGGCAGGCAGCAACATGGCCCCATCACTGTGTTGGGCACTGTGTTGGGCATCTTTTTTCTGTCAAAACACTCATAGCAGGTAAGAGATTAACTCATTTACAAAAAACATCCTCCTGACATTGAAGCTTTACACGGAAGGAACATTTTCTCAACTTAAAAAGAATTTTTTTTCAGTGTCTAAAAGAGCTCCCAGGTTGTAATTTGCTATAATTAGACTAGATGAGGCTGATACTGGAAGGAGGCAAACCAATTAGTTCGTAATGTCTATTTTTGTTTGCCTCTGTCAAAGTCTGTTACAGGACCTTGATGGATTGCTGGGTTGGCTTTTTCAACATGGTAATCCTCATGTGAAAGACAGGCAGGCAGTTGGGTGCAGAGAGGCACATTGCAGTCAGCGTTGAAAAAAAGGCTGCACCTGCCAAGGTGGTGCTTGGGGGTGACAATGGGGTTGTAAGGCCTGGGCTGTGGGCAACTGGAGGAAGAGGTGAAACTCAGGATCCAATCATGGAGAAGAGACTTCCAAGGCAGCTGTGAACAAAGAAAGCCTTTACTTGAAATTGTTTGAAAGGGACAAGTCAGCAGTTGTTTGGGTGAAAATCTGCCATTTTTTGAGCCAGACTACAGGCTTTTGAGTGGCCCAATTATGTGTTCTCAGGTTTTAAACAAGAAAAGTTAGTATTATCACATGCTAACCAGCAATCATACCCCTCACTTCAAACTCTAATAATTAAATATCTTATAAATACCATCTTCTTTACAGCATCTTCTGCAGTACTGAAAGCAAGGAGTTATTGGATAAAACCAGACATAATTCCCATGATTTTAACTGGTAGAGCTCTATTATTTATTTTAAAATTATTTATAAAATGTAGTTAATGTCATATCCCAGCACTAAAAAAACCCTTTCAGCTAATC
The DNA here is from genome assembly GCA_013399855.1 of Oxyruncus cristatus. NCBI lineage: Eukaryota > Metazoa > Chordata > Aves > Passeriformes > Cotingidae > Oxyruncus > Oxyruncus cristatus. Next base: position 941,657 of record VXAY01003149.1, on the reverse strand, counting down.
CAGGCTCTGAACTGTTTAATTTTAGAGAGCACTTTCAGATCAAAATTGAACTTCAAAAAATTGATTAATTTCAAACTTTTGTGTAAAAAATCTCAATGGATATGAAAGAGTTCAACCAATAATTCCAGAAATTGTGATATATAATCACTGTATGTCACTGCACCAGGAAAAAAAAGAGTTCATTTCTTTCTATAGTTTTTGTTTTCAGGTCCTGAAGGCATCAGCTGCTCTTTTACGGACTGGTGGTACCTGGCTCAGTCCTGAGTGAACATGTAGTGGTATATTTCTGTAGTCACATCTCCAGTTTTCCTGTCAGTCAAAGTACTATTGCAAATCTGATTCTCTGTGAAAAAAATGCAATTAAGCAGAAAATTGGGGAAAGGAAAAATAAGTCTAAAATTTTCAAGGATAGATTTTCAGCTGCCCTAAACTGTAAGAGTATGACTTACTAATACCACCGGAACAGTTTGCAGCAACTGATAATCTTCTCTAAAATGTTAAGATTGTCAGCAAATTCTGTTTTGCAGTAAAAACTTAGTCATTTCCTGAAATTGCATGTACAGTAAAGCTTAAGAAAACTATCCAAGTTTATTTAGAAAGTTAACATTTATTCCCTACATAGCTGGCTGATCTGGGACTCACCTAACACCTTACTGAAAGTATATTTTACAAAAATAAAGAAAGTACTGCTCAAGGCTTCCTACAAAAATTCTAGCCAATATCTTCTACTATATTGGAGGAAACAGCAATTAACATTCAAATACATTTATTATTCTCAAGATTTTTTTCCCCATTTTTACATAACGTGTACGGGTTGACTGATACTATTTTGTGTGTCTCAGTCTAGAAAAGAATGACAGTTTCTTTTGGCATTGCAGTCTGCCTTTTGGCTGGTTCTAATGAAGATAAATCCCTCCCAATCAGGATTGTTCTGTTCATTAAGACAGATGGCACACTCAATATATTGGTAAAGATTCTGAGATTTTAAGTGTATTTGGGATACACTGGGGTGCATTCCCCAGCTAAAAAATGATCAATATTTCAAATGGAAGAGAAGTCAGGTTCTGTCACTGCAAAATTTTTGTGACACGTACACAGTTCTGAAGGACTTACAGAAAGACAGGGTTTAGACACATTCGGACAGATTCGTAAAACATGGTCCAGCAGACATGTCTGTCTTGGCAGAAAATCAAATACACACTTCCAAAGCCCTGCCAGAACAGAGTGTGGAACCTGCGCAACCAAGGGGAATGCAGCGCTCCTTCCTGTTCCTCCCACCTGGTCCTGAGGGCAGCACTGGGTTCCGTTGGAGGCCTTTAATCTGCTAGCCCACAATAATTAATGCAGGGAAATTAATGATGGAATGTAAAGACCAAAGGGGGAATAGTGTTGATAATGGGAGTCATTGTGCTAGGTGCTCACATCCTGGCCTGCTTTTGTACTTGAGAAAGCTGAAGCAAGACAGCTTCTGGAAACTGTCAGACACTCAAAGGTGTTCAGATATGGCCACCTCTGAAGTTCTGAAGCCATCACAGACACAAGACTGAACACACTGGATAGGTAGACATCATCACTGTTTAAGGCATCACGTAAAAAATTAAAATAATCTGTTGGGCTAAACAGAAGTAAAATATTATAAAAATAGATAATATGTGTCCACCTTATTGAAATATTACAGATATAAAGCAAACCACACTGTATCTTTTTCATGATGCCTCAAAAATCATATTATTCCTATTAATTTTGTGACATAGTACTTGGGTTTTAGTGCTAAGATGAGGTTTTCAAGATGGGGCAAACCTGGTACTTTGCAATATTCTGGAATATAGGGGAAAAGAGCATATGAGGGAACACACAAATACATGAGAGCAGATGGCATCTTCATACAAAGTATCCCTCTTTCTGGCCCAGTCTGACTTCACACACACAGTCATACCTTTTGAGGTGTATCCAGTCCCAGAAATACTAATTAAGGGTCTTTTTCAGTTGCTGTTTCTTCTTGTCTTTCTCTTAACACTTACCTCATACTCATTTTCAGGGAAGGTTAACCCAAGTTCAGGTTGTATTTTCTCCAAAGTTGGTGACATCTTTGAGTTAAGTAGCTGGAAAGCAGGTGGATGCACCACAAGACCCTTGCTGCCTGAAAATGATAGACTCTACTTCCATTGTATTTCTTAGCATTCCCCATAGATTCATATCGGTAAATAACACAGATTTTAGCAGGGAAAGGATTAAGACAAGCTTTCGTCTAGATCTCACTTGCTCAGACTTGACAATACACAATTCAAGAGAAGACTGCAGATTTCAGATCTAAATGTTTAGTTAGATAAGCTGAAGACTGCCTAGGGCATTTATGAAGGAACTTGGAGGACCTCTGTTCAGTCTCTGGTGAACAGGTAAGGAAACACATACCAGAACGAACGTCCTTCCTGACAGGCCCACCAAAGAAACCATAAAGTGAAAAAAGTGCAAACCCACAAACAGTCCCAAAACCCCAACAAAGTTTCCGCTCAATGCTGAGACACAGAGGTTCTGTAGAGAGACACGACTCTCTGGGGCATACAAATCTACACAGCACTTTATATTGTAACTAAGAAGAAAGAAATAAAGTGTTCTGTTAAAAAGACTGCCAGTTCTCCAGAGAAAATAGCTTTGTGTATCATTTTATGCTAGTGGTGACAGAATAGAAAACAAAATACCACAGTTACATACATGTTCTTTGTCTAGAAGTATTTACAAATAACTTTACAAATTTTTATACACATTTTCAGTTTTGCTTGTTTACTTTTAAATTAAGAGAAAAATTAGTCCCCAGAGGCTTCTAAGGCTTCAGTTGGTACCTTGTACTGTACATTCATGCTTGGCTTCTTCCTGGGAGAAGGGAGGAAAGGAGTTTAAAAATGTGCAAATCACAGACATCTAAACAGCCCTGGATGTAAAGGTTCCTAGAGACTGACACACATAGAGTGGTAGTCTACTTCTCTTCAAATCAGAGATGGCTACTGGTGGTGGACTCAGGGCAAAAGAGACTATGAAAGGAAAAGGAGTCATATCTGAATTGGGATAATTAGGCGAGTATGTTAGTGCTTGAACATCTGGGTAAGAAGAGTCATAGATCAATTCCTACTGCATTCAGCAGTTAGAACAATGGAAGCAGTGGACATTGTGAATTCTAAATACAGCACTGAAAATGATCTCTCGTACACTGTTAGGGTTTGACTCCTGCTGCATATTTTGGAGTCAAAACTACTGTTAACTTACACAATCTTGACCAGGCACAGTATGATCCTATCAGTTAAAAAATACTGACATTTTTTAGAAAGACACACCCTTCTCCTAGTTTTCACAGGTTGTTTTGTTTTCATGCCTCAACACTAAACGTTGTAAAAATATGGAAATTAAAAAAGAAAAAATTTACAATTTACAAGTGTCCATATAAGTAAATTATTCAGAAATCCAAGATCATCTACAAGGATCTATGAAATAACAACGCTGATAATGACACTGAGCCTGTGGGAAGAACATTCCACATGCCGTGAGGAACGGGTGGTGGGTTTCTTCCAGAATGATGAGTCAAAGGTTGGTCTTTTCTTCTAAAATCTGTTTCTTCAGCTACAGCAGCAGAAGTCTTGCGTCCATGTTCATTACTTACTTCGACCTAAAAGCAGGATATATGAATTACTTACAAATGAAAACCAATTCTGTTTATCTCCTAATTTGTGAGCTGTAAATTCACACCAGCGGACGGGTTAGTAACTAATGAACAAGTGGATAACTCTCATCTGGTCACTAATTTCCTCGGCTGTAAGACTCACATATAAGGTCAAGAATGAATAATTAGGTACAAAGCAGTAGCTTTGTATTATGCATACCACAAAAGCAAGAAACATTTGGGGAAAAATCCCACAGCTGGTGAAACATGACTAAAGCTCACACAATAACAGATTCAGTGTAGCATAATATACTGTAACAGTGTAAGATGCATTTTCACCCAGTTGTAAAATTCTGACATGACCTGGTTACACTTTTTGTGTATTTGAGCTGGACTCACACTATTTATAGTTCTCACTACAATACACCTGCTGAATCTATGTGTTCTCATGACTCCCTGTACACCATGTTTACTTGTGTAATCTTGAAAAATCTATGTTGGTCTTTCAGAGCAATTTTAAGATGGGTAAAGTCTCAGGGGAGGATAAGAACAGGACGGGATCACACAGGTCCATCACAGAGTACTAACCTCTCCACTGTCACAGTTTCTTATACACTGAATCAGTTCCATGAGCAGAAGTCAGCAATGTTCTTAGAAATGCCAGGGACATCCCTAACTGGAATTAGGGACTCAGTCTGTTTAGATGTGGTTGCCCAAAGCTATAGCAGTTTTATTTTATTATATTATTATTATTACAATAATCACAATAATTATCATTATTATATAATATTATTATATTAGTTTATGACAACATTATTGTGATAGTATATTATTAAAGTATTATAATACCATTATTATTATTAATAATAATGTCTAATGCAAGCCAAAATACAACTTCTTATTTTTTTCTTCTAGTCACCGTGCTCCTCTCTTTTCCTGTGGCAGTACATGAAGCAATTATAAATACTACAGACTGTTGATACAAACAAACAGACACAACAGTCTTCTGTATAGTCCTGGTGCTTTAGTCCCAAATAGAACATGACTATTTTTTTCCCAACTCCACTGTTGTCTCCTGCCTTATACACATCTCAGTTGAAACTACATGGTTCAGGGCAAAGATCCTGCTTCTTGTCCCGTAGCCTAATGGAGTTACAGGCAGAACCAAGAGAAAACAGGCAAGATATGATCATTCATATTTGGATTGAAGTTTGTTCCCCATGGGAACAAGTTCAAATTTAACCTCTCTGAGGGGTGAAAAGGAAAACTAACTTGCTAATCATTAGTAATTACGATAGCAATAAGTAGAAATTATACTGAGTACTTCATAAAAACAGACAGTCTTCTACATGGTTTGGATGATGACAGAGTCTTCTATTTTCAATGGGTGATGCTTAGTTAATTTATGAATGAAATAAGGGAAATAAAAGGGATGAGAAAAATGGAAATACAGCCAAGTTTTAATCTATAAAATAACATTTATGAAGGCTTTTAATGTATTTGTACAAGCATTGTTCATGTTCAATTCTAAAGGAGCAGAGATGGAGTTTTGCACAGCCTTGACACCAGAAGTCACATTTCTTAGGGATAATATGGATTCTCAGACTATATATAACTGATATAGATAGTAATTAACTTATCAAAGGAAGTCAAGAAGGGAAATGTGCTGCAGAGAGATAAACATCTGCAAATTTCTGGCACAATCCGCTGACCAAGTTATTTCCAGCAATTTGGCCTTTAATTCAGATTTTGATCACTGATAGTAATTTTCCTTCCAGCTCAGAAAAAGATACTCTCTGTATCTTTCAGTACATAAACCCAAAACATCTATAAAGAAGACAACACAATATAGTTTCTCTCCCTAGTTTTATACTTCTTGAAGCAATAAAGAAGCCAGAGAGGGTCGTCACAGCTGAACAAGAATACCCATGCATGGGAAATGGGAAGATGCCATCTATTCACCACCAACCCCAAAATCCTTTGAGTTACTTATGGAAAATATGCTATCAAACAACAAATTATCAGATGCTGTGTCTTTTCTACTGCAAAACAAAATATTTTGCACGAATGTATCTGTAAGTTTTCTGTGAATATGTCTTTTACACTTTAATTACAGTAAGTTCACTAAGAAGGTTCTTAATTCTTACAACTAACCTGAAAGCAGATTTAGAGATTAAAATATTTCATGGAGAGGTGTAAACGCTGTAGGTGCGGCTTTCTTGCTCCTGAATACCAGTTTAACTTTTTCCTGTAGCAGCTTGTTCAGAAGGGTCAAACACCCATTTTGCAGTTGTCTTTCCCACAGAAAATGCAGCAAAATTGATATTTAATGAAATATTATGGAAAACCATAGATTTCAATGTAGAGTATGTACTTAGTAAAAATGTTTATGTGGTAATGTGATATTTCTTCCTGTTCTAGCATACACCATAATTTTGGGACTTTCTAATCCTATAATATTTAGCTAAATGTTTAGCAAATGCTGTCTGTGTTTATTTCTACAAACTAAAAGCTGCATCATGAATAAAATATATTTTTAAAACATGAAAAAATTAATAAAGTCACAAACTTCAGGTGTCAAGTTCCAACTCAAAACATTTGGTTAGCAATTGTCCACTTTAAATAAAAATCCCCAGCACATCCGCACATGCATACACCAGAAAAAACCTTCAACCCATTTTAATTCTGTTTACTGATAAGTAATATACAGTAAGTCATTAAATCAGTTTCAATTACCTGTACATGGGTTTCGTGTTGCATTTAAGATGCATGAAAGGCCCAAAGGCATATTTGAAGACAGAAAGCAACAGCACAACTTCCAACCATATAAGAAGAATTTCCAAATGAACATCTTCTGGTTTACCAATAATACTTTGCAAAATCATCTATTTGAAGTTATATGAGCTTCTGCCAAAATATATGTACTAGTAATGTCTCCCCATATCTTAATTTATTTCAAATGAAAAGAATAGATATGCATCCAAACTTATTCATTAGACAGCAGATCAGGAAGTCTATGAAAACGTGTGATTTTCATGGTGTGAGCAAATAAGTGATGACAAAGAGATAATGAACTTCCCGTGAAACTTGTCAGATAGTTAGATTTTAAGCTGACTGGCAGTTTTTCAGCAAACATTTTTCTTTCAGTAGCTAGACAAATGTAAAAGCTTCTGCTTTTCTATAAATGGGTTAATCTCATTAAGATTTCTGCAGCAGCAGCAGCCATAAACCAGCTCTTTTCTTGCTAAAAAGTCAGCAGGGAAGCAATTCCATCCTTCACTGAGAGCCTCTCCTTGCGTTAAGATGAGGCACAATATGGCAGACGTGGTGCTGTCTACTAATCCTCGCTTTAGCGGGTATGTCATCAATGACAAAGTGTCCTTACTGAAATGTTTTATGCAGATTAATTTTTAATTACGTTCTAATTAAAATATAATTAAATTATCAGTAATCTGATGCCAAAATTATTTTAGGAGAAGGTTAGCTTTCAGTTCAGTTAGAAGGATTAATGCAGTCCGTAGGACCAGAACCTTACCTACAGGCTTTACAGGCTTTAACTCAACATGCTCCTGGGGGGGCTGTCGGTAGGAGTATGTGTCAAGTCCGCCTATGAAATCAACTGAAAATACAACAGTTCCAGAAATGAACAAATGGAAATGAAAGTATGTCAACTGAAAAAGAAATACGGACAAATTATGTTTAAAAAAAATAGGAAGCGCATGCACAGGTTTGCATACAAGAAATAAACCAAGTAGGTAAAGACGCTGTGGAAACTGCTTACAGAAGGCTCTGTGCTCTGTCTTCCTTGGGGTCTGTTTAGCCCCGTGCCTGCCAAGACAGGCTTGCATTTGTTTGACAAGACATACACACTCCTGCCGGTGTGAGGAGCCACTGCAAAGGGGGCGTTCATGGATATGCAGAGCGAGTAAACAGAAACCACCAAGGGGTAACATAGCTGATTCTCTTTAGGGCAATCTCACTACATATATACATACACATATACAATTACATATCTATATATATGTAATATATCTAAAAATATAAATGTATTTAATATTTCCCTTTAAAACTCCTTTTGAATAGTTTAGAAATTTCGGCAATGGAAACAGTTTAGCTTGTGAACCTAGTTCCACCTAAACTCTTACAGCTCAGTGGACTTGCAGGAATGTAAAGCATCAACAAAAAACAAAAGTGTGAGCACTGATTTAAGAATAAACAGGTGATAACTGAAAGTGAAAAAAACCAGCAGGGTCTTCATTCATGAACTTGTGGGGTCAGGAAGCCTTTTCAGAATCCTTCCACTTTCTCTCAAGATTTCTATGTCAGAAATAACATGGGGATACCTGCTCTTGAGAAGTTTTTAGGTTCTTCTATGATCATAATGGTTTTAAAATAGGACACTTTAGTCTGAATCTTGTATTTTGTTATTTTGGTGAGATTTCAAGCAGTTTCAAGATGCCACAAGTCCAAGCTATCCCAGAAATCTTAAAAGCAGGTTTGTGAAAGGCTATTCTGTTGATTTTGAAGGGCTTTTTGCAGACCTGCCCACGACCCCAGGTTGCTCAAAGCCTCATCCAACCTGGTCTTGAATGCTTCCAGGGCTGGGGCATTCTGTTCCAGAGCCTCACTGCACTCACAGCAAAGAAGTTTTTCCTAATGTCTAATCTAAACCTGCTCTCTTTCAGTTTGAAGCCATTCCCCTTTGTCCTGTCACTCACTACATGCTCTTGGAACTAGTCTCTTACTGTCTTTCTTGTAGGCTCCCTTCAGGTAGTGGAAGGATGCAGTTAGGTGCTTGTGAAACCTTCTCTTCTCCAGGCTGAATAACCTGAATTGTCTTAACCTTCCCTAAAAGGAGAAGTGCTCCATCCCATGTCCTTTGCATGCTGGGAACCCCAGAGCTCAGTATGTCTAATATATTACATAGTTACTGAACAATTTTTTAGAATAAATTACAACTATAGTAATTTTTTTTTTTTTTTTTTTTTTTTTTTTTTTTTTTTATTCTCCTTTTCTTCTCTCTTTTTTTGTA
>VXAY01003149.1:893744-932968 GCA_013399855.1 Oxyruncus cristatus | reverse complement strand
TTTTTTTTTTTTTTACTTATGTACTTTAGTTTTCCCTGATTTCTGAAGGTTTGGGCATTTTTGTTTTGTTTTGTTTGTTTTTTTACTGAGCACATGTTAACACAAGGAGTTAAAAGAACATTTTTGAGACAATTCACACTTCAGAACCACACATCATTCCTCTCAGCAATCGCAGGCATCATGTGCAATTGTAAGCAGGGAGACAAAGTAACTAGCCCTTCTACCAACAAATCTTTTTGAGCAAGAAATGAAGACAAGAGGCATTAATGATTGACAACATAGATGTGTCTTTGGCTGACAAAGAGAATATATTTCAAAGCACCATCCAGCAAGTGTTCAGATGAGCTGCTCAAGCCTGCTTAGCCAAGGCTTTCTCTTTTGCGATATATATATATATATATATAGAACTAAAGTTGAAATTCACCTTAAAATTCATGTGAAGCTAATTCTCAAGGCAAGAAGCTGCTCTATCACACAAGGCAATGGAATGTGCCATTTTTCATTATGCACTCTATTTTATGGCTGATAGCTCTTTAATATGAAGATTCATCATCAATTGTTTGAGTTATAAGTTGCTTTAGTTTTAAAAATTCAGTCTGATTTTACCTGATATTTTCATCACTTATTATGAGTATACTTCCAGGACTAAGACCACAAATGGCCAATAAACAGAAAAAATTGAATTATTATTTTCATTGGACATAAAGACATTACTATGTACATTTCAGTGCAAACAGACACCAAATACTTTAAAACTTTACACTGACTGAACTTTTGGGTGCATGCATACCTCTTTTTAATTGGCCAAAAGTAAACAGCAGCAACATTTTTATAGGTTTTCCAAGGGGGAAACATTGGTTTAAGGATGATATCAAATAATTGTTTTTGTTTATTTCTGGCCTGGTTAATGGATTATGAATAATTTCTGCCACAGATTCACAGGACTACAATAATTAACTTCAGAAAATTGCATATGGCTGGCAGCAAAAAACCCAGGGTTCTATACAGTTCTATAATACTATGCATTAAATTAAAAAAACCAAACCCACAACCTGTTAGTAGTAGCGATATTCAGTCACTAAACAATGAGCACCCCACGTAGTCCAGTCATTAACTGCAGTCATGCAGCGAGAAATTTAAAATCCCAGGAAAGGATTTTTTACCATCCCACAGATAATAGCAGGTTATAGAAGAAGCTGATTATTTTATCTGCAGCTGGCTGCAAAACATGATCCATATTCCCAGGGAATTGCTCTCTCCTTGTGTCACCTCAGTTTTGTGGTCATGCTGGATGCTTAATGGCCAGTATGAAATGTTCCTTTGGAGTTCACTGCCTGCTGTGCTTGGAAGTGCAAATCGGTGCTGGCTGTCCACTGTGGGCAGTCCATTAAAGTGATGTTCATTCATTCATGGCTTTATCAGAGGAACGGTTGTCATAATCTGCCCGAGTGAGAAAAGTGCAATACACTGCTGGCTGAAGAAAGTGTATCCACTGTCATCAGTAATTTTGAGGGTTATTCTTTTCTAGACAGATGACATTTTGGTTTGCCTTACTACTATTTGTCCAGTGCATTCATCCTTAGGCCACTTAAAATTTGCTGTGCTTTGAAGTTAGCGAAAAGAATCAGAGCTCTGAAAAAAAAATCTCCTTTTCCACCGCCTCATCTGGAATTCAGCTTCTCTGGCAGTGTCCCATTCACCTACTGGTAGGCCCTGTGCAAAGAGCTGCCAGAGCTTGTCGGCTCATTGGTATATCACTAATTTCTTCTTTCAAACTTGGCAAATTCTGAGTGTGTCTGGAGGTGCAGGGTATGAACAGGGCAGCAATATGCCAATAGCACAACTCTCAGTAAATCCTGCAGTCTCTTGGCCTGGAATACCTTAGATCCTATTGATGCTTGCTTCCCCTTTTTATAAATGACTGTAAGCCCCAAAACCTTGATGGCTTGAACGGCTGGCATCTCCAGCTGTCCCCTTTCCAAAAGAGGGGCAGACTAGCAGCTGTTTGAACTTGTATTTTTATGTACAGAAGATTTTCTTGACCTGTGGGGTTCCAAATGCTACTTTGCATTGAATTATTTTCCTTGTACTGAGACTATTTTTTTTTTGAATGGCAATATATCAATGCAATTACATTCATTAAGGAAAGGTACATAACTGAGGAGGGTGAAACTAACAGAAAAGGAGCCAAAATCAATAAGAAAGAGGAAGCAAAACGGGAAGATTGATGATAAGTCAGTGCTAGATGCAAAAAGTCCAAACTTTGAACTTTCCAGTGTTTGCACCTGTATATAAACTTTCCAGATAAACATGCTTTTTTCCTAGGGTCTCTACTTTTTTCAGTTGCCTTCTGTCCTCAAGAGATACACTGCCCTTATACCTTTCACTGCACCACCCAGACTGACCTCGCTATCTGTCTGGAGCCAATATTACCCATTTTCCCCTCTTCATACCAAGTCTGAGCAGCTAAGCCTCATGTCATGTAGCAGAAGAATCCCACATTCCTATGCAGTATCCCAGGAATAGCTTCTCATTTATCTAGAGGACTAAAGCAGGTAAAATGTGTGCAAGACAATTAAGAAAAGGAGAAGAGCCATTAGTAATCATATGTGGCACTCTGATTGCTGCTCTGTCTCTATAAAGTACTGACAGGCAGTAATCAGGTTAAAACAGGATAAAGTGATAGAAAATTACTAAGAGACAACCTTTTACTTAAATTTTTATTACTGGAAGGTAAAAGGGGAATATTTCAATGTTCCACAGCAATTATTTAGATATTTTCACCAGATTTATTTCTTAGTCTTCGCCTAGTGAGATAGATCATAACTTTAAAAACTGCCCTACCCTGTAACATGTAAGTACCACATTTCTCTGCAGGACTGTGCTGAAAGAAGCATCCTCTCACAAGTTGCCTTAGAAAGGGTGCTGACACAGAAATTTTTATTGTGATCTTTGCTACTGAACTGTCTCCTCGTTTGGTCAGTGATGTGACACCCAAGAGATCAATATATGACATTCAAAGACTTTTTATTCTCCAAGAATACAACTGCCCAGTAAATGAAGGAAATCTGAAGAAAGATCCAAGACATTAGGAAGAGAAAATTGCTAAAACCTTCTTAACCCAGACCCTGCAGTCATTCAAAATCTGAAAGTATCTTTCCAAAATCCTCTCCATGCCATGCCTTTGAAAGATATTTACAGCCATACTATCCCATTACTGAAGTTAAATGACAGGCTGCCTGATTATGTTCTTTTTTTTCTTAAAGTAAGCATTTCCCAGTCACTTTCAAGTCATTAAGTACTGGCTACTACGTGGTAAAAGTCCCTAGAAGAGTACAGTCATTGCACATAAGACCTATGGGAGAACTGCTTATCACAAGTATATTATTACTAATTTAGTATCAGAGAAAAAACAACTTTAGGCTGCAGATATGTAGGAATTATTTCCTTTAGGCTTTAGCAAACATCTATTTTTCATGATGTTGTGCTATCTGCAAAGTTTAAGTTGACGAGGAGTAGTTCTCTGTTTTGGTTTAAAATGGTATGTTGTATGCTCTCCAAATACTTATCAGCCCGGGCATCAAACGACCCATACATCTCAGCAGAGTTGGCTATGACTTACATTATTCTTCAGCAAAGAGGTTCAAACAAAATATTTCTGACAGTACATTTTCTTTGCATATAGGTCACTATTTTTCATTTTAATGAAAATGCTAACATCTTAATGAGAATGCTAATATACGGAAGTTGTATTCAAAAACACTTCAAACAGCGAAAGACTGTTTTTCTTAGGCTGGTATTTAAAGGCTAGCTGTTGCTAGTTCTAGAAAGAGATTCCAAATACAGTGAAGCTTAGCCATTTTTCTGCATAGGACCAAAGTAAATTGCAAATGATTCTATTTAAAACTTCCTACATAATTTTCCTATACAGTGAGAAAATTAGAAATGTGAAAAATCTTAGCTCACTTTTTTTCATCAATTACTGACTTTCCCCTCCTTGGCACACTTTTTGATCTAATCCCTTTTGGTGCAGAGTGCTATGTAATTCCCTCTTTCTCTTGCCATTGAAGTTACTATACTGCCTGTGTACAAATTAAACCTGCAAAGGAAAAATAAACTATGCATAAAAGATATTAAATGCCTGGAAACTACATCTATCATTTACATTCAAACAGTACTAAGAGGGAAATATGCCATTGAGTTTTCACACTGTATACCCACACAATTGACTAAAATAGCAGCTCAAATAGTCCCCAGGTAAAGACTGTTGTCCAGAATGCTGCAACAGCTTCAGTCACACCTCCAGAAACATGATCTTCACAATAAATGTGTCCAAGTTGGCTTCAAAAGAGACAGAGCTCTGAATCTGCCTTTTGAAGTTATGCTTTGATCTTTTTTTAGTATTCTGATTCAGGAATACATGAAATGTATTAGCGTGCCTTTATATTACTGCTGAGTTTGATGTCATAAACTACAGAGTTCTTTCAAAAATGTTTAGTGCAGATGCTTGGATGGATTGGAATTGATCTATTCCACTTACAGTTCACTGCTAGGTCGTAAGTTAGGTGTTTGTTCCTTCAAGTTGTTTTCTTTTTCCTATCATTTGAGTACCATGAGGTTTTATTTCTCTCCTGCTGTTCTTTGCACCCATACAAATATCTTTTGGCTTCACTTATTTGCCAATATGATCCAACTATTTATTTTTGTGAAAATGCTTAATTATTTATATCTGCCTGGTTATTATATATACAAGAATATCACAACTGCTGTTACTAACCTTAACTACAAGTCAGATATTTTAGTATGTGAAATTATTGTTCCCTTTATATAATGCTGACCCTGTTCAATGCTAATGAATAATTAAAGATAAAAGTCCTACAGCAAAGTATTTACAAGATCAAATACATGACATAAAACCATGCCTTTTAGAACACATGTAACATTTGAAGGAAAGTATTCCTATGTGTCAAAGAAAATTCACATCATCCATTCACTAGAGAACATTATTTTAAAAAGAAGGTTACAGGACAGGAGAGATTCTTTTTATCAGTGAGCGATTCTGGATTTTTGTTCCCACCTTCCCAGAGATGAAAGACTGCCCCTGGAACTTGCTGCTAACATCCTCTGTGACATGGTACTTGCTTCACATGTTTGTATCTTTACTTTTCTTTTGAAGACTGAACAGGATTGAGCCAAGGATGTTCAGGAGAGCATGTCTGTGTTCATGGAACAGCACAGGACACAAGCCAAAGAGGCAAGGAGCTGCCAACCTACCCCTCAAGTAGAGGTTGCAATGGGGAGCAGCGAAATAGGCAGGTCTTGGAGATGATGGTAAGAACTTGGGAGGCCAAGTAGAGTGTGCTGCAAGGCAAGAAGCCAGAGACTTCCTGAGACTCAAATGGGAAGCACTGTTCTCCAACTGCACAGACACAAACAACAACGGAGGAAATGCTATAAGCCTCTCATTTCTGTTCTGTACGATCCAGTAACTTTGAGGTTTCCATTCAAAAAGTGTGCTAGTTTATAATTCGGTTAAATCTGCCTTTTTAAAATTTTGTGTTCTGGTATTTTTGGGAAGTTTTCTATTAAAGGGGACTGTGCACAACCACTTCAAAAGTCAGGCTGACTAAAGCTCTGTCATATTCAGCCCATGTTGCAATTTTTTTTGTCTTTCCCTTGTAGCCCTTTTTTATTTGCTTTAAAATCTGCTCAACATCTCTTCCTGTTAATGTCTTTTCCTGTCAGTCAGGAGAGTCTCCTTCTTCCCTGACCCTTCCTTTCTTTATTAGTAGCTGACTTCTCCATGATCCAAGTACAGAAATACCTCAAAAGCCTGATATCTTGAACTTGATACAGATGCTAAAACGTGTACTTTCAGAAGCCTGAGAGATCAGGTATCAGCCTTTCCAAAAGCTAATTTGATGGTATTTTCCACTTTATGCTATCAAACCCATTAACACTGTTTAACATTGTTTTCCATTTGAGATGATGCTGTTTCCATTTCCTCATCCTCATTCTCATTTATCATTCTGCCTTTGCCCCCATGACCATCAGGTGACATCTTGCGTAGAAATCCTGCTTCACCATATGATATTTTCTTCTTAGTGTGGAGCATTGTATGCATTCCCTTCCCTGCAATTGCACTGCACTCACAGCTACACCTTTCTTAGCGGTGGTCTGCTTCAATCCTTGAGGAGGCAAACCCCAAGGTTTTCCATCACATAACTTTGAGGGTTTTAGCCTCTTTAAAATCCAAATTATCTGTAAGGAAGAAGGGAGAACTTTTCTTTCTTCTAAGATAGAACTTCACCATCTCTCTCTCAGACCAGGCATGGGCATAAAGGAAAAGGCATCAAGAACTCTGGCCGCCTAAACTGCTAGTTCATCCACAAGTCCACTGAGTCTCTCAGGCAGGGTGAGACCCATATAATGGGAAGCTGTGGGAATAGTTGTCTCTATTGTAACTGTTCACTGCTCATTGAATTTCCAGATTCCTTATCAGCATATAACCAAGACAATTTACAGCCCAGTGTAGAGCCTGACTAATCCTGTGCCGTCCTTGGCTCAGCACACCGCTTCATCACAGGTGCACACCACTCGCTCCAGGCTTACACTTCCCACACCAAAGGCAGCAGTTAATACAAGACAGAGCTCTTAGGTGTGATTTGCTAACTGGGAAAGTATCACTCAAGCAGCAGTAACAATGAAAGGGATATTACTTAAGCTGAGGCCTAGAAATTAGGATAACTTATCTGCATGACGGTTAATATTTGGGGGAGATGGCATTCGTGTGGAAGAGTGGGAGACTGAAAAGTTTCTTTTCAAGCTTCACAAACTAAAACAAACTCGAGGCTGTTGCCATTCAGAAATGAAGAAGTAAGAAGATTGCTACAGGAAGTGCAAAATGGATTTGCAGTTTTAGTAGAGAAACTGGATGAAAAGTACGGACAGGAATGGGCATCACTTAGGCCTGCGTGTGATGTCAAGTGGAAAGCTCAAGAGAGCAATGCTGGATGCTGGAGTAAGATTGATTTAACAATAGATGCAATTTAAGTGAAAAGGCTAAGGTGCTGGCAACTGGGGGTTGGGTTAGCATCCATTTAAAAACAGATTTAATTTAAACAGAAAGGCCAAGGAGGTGGAAGGTGGAGACTAAAAATCAATACTAAATTAGGTAAGCAGAAGGTTGAATCAAATGAGCCAGTCAAAAAAAAAACAACGACATACTGAGTATTTGGAAACAGGGAATCAATGCATGGACCTAAGAACTCTTGAGGAACTCTTATTAAATGATATATCCCTTAAAGTCAGAATAATAATACCATTTTAGTAACAATATTATTTATTACAGTAGTAAACCAAAAAATCTTAAAGGTAGGTATGATCCCCAGTTTAAGGAAAACTTTGTGAATATAAGTATATCCTTACTTGACATTAATAATCTTCTATTACAAAATCACAGTCTGGTTAGCATTGGAAGGGACTTCTGAAGATCATCTAGTCCAATTCCCTGCTAAAGCAGGTTCACCTAGAGCAACCTGCTGTTTCGATCTACTGTGAAAGAGACACCACAGCCACTCCAGGCAGCCTTTTCCAGTGCCCTGTCTCCCTTAAAATAAAGACTTTTTTTCTCAGATGGAACTTCCCGTGTTTCAGTCTGTACCCAGTGCCCCTTGTCCTGTCACTGGGGACCATTGAGAAGAGTTTGGCTCTGTCATCTGTCCTTATGATATTTGTATGCACTGATAAGATCTTCTCTCAGTCATCTCTTTTCCAAAAAGGGCCAGCTCACTCAGCCTTTCATTCTAAGAGAGATGGTCTTGTTCCCTAATGATCTTTGTGACCCTCTACTGGACCTTCCCCAGTAATTCCTTTTCTTTCTTGTACTCAGGAGCCCAGAACTGGACACAGGATTCCAGATATGGCCTCACTAGGGCTCAGTAGAGGGGCAGGATCGCCTCCCTCAACCTGCTGGCAATTGTCTTCCTAATGTAGCCCAGGATACTGTTGGCCTTCTTGGCCACCAGGACACACTGCTGGTTCATGGACAGCTTGTTGTCCACCAGGACCTCCAGGTCCTTCTCCACAGGTCCTTTCCAGCAGGTCAGCTCTCAGACTGTGCTGGTGCATGGGGTTATTCTTCCTCAGGTTCAGGACCCCGAATTTGCCTTTGTCGAACTTGTTGTACAGATGTATGTATGCAATGAGCAGGGGGCAGCTGACACTTCTCTGCACAACCTGTTCCAGTGTTTCACCACCCTCATTGTAAAATATTCTTCCATATATTCTGATTATTCTTCCATATATTCTGAATATTCAGAACAAAGAGTGGAAATGCTTAACATTAATTGTATTTGTAAAATAGAAATTGATTAGGTAGTAGCGAACTAGCCTTTAAAAACTCAGTAGTTATCAATATGGAAATTAATTCAAAGTTAAGGGGAGTCTGTATATACCTGCATTTGAACCAAAGTATGTATATAAATGACTACATATCCATCCATATGGACATACATATCCATCTACACACATATATACACATAAATAAATGTATCAAAACAGGCAAAAATTGTCTAATAATGATATAATACTGTCCTGACACAATCCTCTGTTCAGAGAACCACGTTAGTACTTTCTGAAAATAGTACATAAAATATATTTTGCTTTCCATACAGATATTTCTAAATGCTTTACCTGTTCTCCTGAAGTCTCATCTAAATCACTATATATATATATATATGTATGCATATTTCTACAGTCAGAATCCAAAATTGGAGATGTGATTACAGCTCTGTAGCTTTTGGTAGCTGAAAGCTCACATAATTCACTGGTATAACAGATATCTTAAAAAAATATCACATTTTAGACTCCTAAACTCCCCCTCAACTTTGTACAAAAAAAGAATGAGTGGATAACCAAGCATTATTTCGATGTATGAAGCAGAGGAGAATATGTATCACCTATTGAGCTCTCCGTAGCACCAGGCACTCTGGGTACTTGGGTTTTTCTCACCCACATGAGAGCATTTCAAAGCTGTACCACGTGTTCACCACTCCTGCTACAACCTACTAACATTCTGGGGAACATCTGACAGTATTTCTTTTTGCTAAAGTGATTGAGGTGATTCTTTCCTACTGAACTTCAGGAAGAAATTTCTGTCTTGTGCTTCAGGGAGGAATTGTGGGAACATGCCTGAGGGACTCTTGTAATTTAAGTGATTTATCCTTTTCCTTAGCAAAAAGTAAATGGGAACAGCATCTTCACTATTATTTTTATACTTATTTGAGGTAATCCTAAAGTAAGAAATGAATTCTTTACTGAGGATAGACTAAAATATTTTACAGAAGTGGTTTAGAAACTAAAGGGGGATTTCTTCAAGTTATTTGATTCACTCCTTAGAGTAAGCTGTGCTCTACCAATAAAAAACTAGAATTAGTTTACATGTTGTTTAGATGTTGCCATTTTCTCACATTTTGTCTGCACCCTATCTGGATAAACCTTTCATGTTGCATTCCACATGAAACGTATGGTACTTTAAAGCAGATAACTCCTGCTGCTGCTAGAAATATTCCGCAGCTAAGACTTCTGTTTTCATATACCGTACACTATCTATTTTTTAAAGACAATCACTTTGCTAGAACAAGACCTTCTGCAACAATCCATGGAGAATAAAACTGGAAATGAAGATGATTTTGTACATTTTGCTAGCAGAATATAAAACCAGACACTGATATGGGTTTTGTTTTGGGTTTTTTTGAGTTGTTTTCCTGTGACAGATTATTCATCTATAGCTTTTAAACAGAAAGAAAAACAAGGAAGTATCATGCCTCTGCTGTAATATTTTTACCACTAACTTATATTGTTTAATTGTTTTTATTTTACACCACCTTAGAGGTTTTACCCTTGGTTGAGTGCATTACATCTGTGCACGTTTCCAAAGGAACCAGAACAAATGCTTGCTCAGGCACTGTACAATAACTTAATAAAAAAAAAAAAAAAAGAAATATAAATTGAAAGAGTATGTAGAGGTAATTTAAATAGTGTAACGTCCCTCCAGTATTTCTTTCATCATTAAATGCTTCGGAATTCATTGTGTTAGTTTAGTGAAGGAATGAGCATGCATTTTCAGTTAATTCACCTTAAGGTTAATGATAAATAGGAGGACACCAAATGGGACTGTAAGACCACAGAATGTTGTTTGACCATAAAATGTTGCTAAAATAACAGGTTTATCCTTTATATTTCCAGTACAGGAGAAAGAGGTGTCAAGTATAAGTAGGATAGTAAATAGGTGAGTCTGCATTTAATCAACTCCAGCTGGACAGACCTCTAATATCTACAGAGGCTGTAACTTGAGATTTGTTTTCATTAAATGTCTGGTGGGGCTGTTGAGGAAGTCCCCTGGATACTCCTGGTGATATTTCTGGTTGCACTTCAACCTCTCCTTCAGTTCACGGTAGGCATCTGCAAGATGATGACAGCAGCTGGCAGCAGGGAACAAGCTGCCCTGAAATGTGGATGGCAGCTCAGTGCAAGGAGCAGCAGGAACCACCCATCATCAGCCAGGTGTTTTATGGCATTAGCTGGGCTCTGTGGTTTTCCAGATGTCACAGACCATGTTTGAGGACAGGTATGTTGGACTCCTCCTCTCTGAAGGAGATTATTTTTAGAAAACTATTCAGTTGAATTACAGAATACATTTGGTTATGAATTCATTACAGTCCTGTGCCTGGCAATTCGTATAATCTGTGCCTGGTAAAAATAACTGATTTTGTTGTTTTTCCAAAACAGCTGTATCAGAAGTCTGGGGTTTTGGATTTCTTGTCCAGATGAACAAAAAGATGCAAACTGCTTTTCAAGCCTTCCAAAAATAGTGATAGTCACTGCTATTTTACAGAAATGCCAAAGCAAAGGGAATGCTGTCAGCCTGGCAGCTATAGTGCTTTTCACTGCCAAGCAGTAAAAATTATTATAATTTTAGAAGTCTGTGTCAGGTATATTCATCCATTGCCCAGTAACAGCACATTTTGATTCAATATATCAAGTCATTATGGCCTAAAGGTGAGAGTGGTGAGCGCTAAAGCCTGGTGGTGACTTGTGCTGCTGGCTGCTGTTTGGCAAGTTTTGTAAGTCCTCTTTTTAGTGAGGTATTTGGACAGTTATTGACCAGGGATGTTTGATTCTTGTATTGCCCAACAGAAGTGTAGTGAAGAATCCTCCTGTAGATAATTATTAATATCATCCTTGATATTAATAATTCTATCACACAAAAATTTTTTTAGAAGGTTAATGGACTCAAATGTGTAATTGCAATTGATGTAAAGATAGTAGTAGTAGGTTCCCAAATACTCCTTAGTTAAGGACACTTGTATATTTACACATAAAGATAATCAAATATATATAATATCAGCTATTGCTAGTTCTTCATTCACTGTGCAAAAAAATAGCATAGTTATAAGAAATTTGTTACTGCTGGACCTACTCTGTAATTATAAATATTAAATTAAATGTGATGAAAAAGTCTTTCTGTCTTGTTTGATCACTGCCAACAGATGCTCAATGATGTGTATAAATGTAATACCATATGTCAGATAAAGTGATGCAGTGGTTTTTCAGTGAAAGCAACAATGTAACTTGCTTTACTTAATATTTGTCTAATGATGGCATATGGAGGATCATATTGATACAACAGTATGGGGAAACTCATACTTTGTAAAAACAAATTCATCTTCTCTCTTCTGAAAGTACAGCTGAGCTCTAAATACAACCAGCATAGAAGACAGGCAAAAAAGATTTTTTAAAATTTATTAATTTTGTTCCTGTGGCTTTATTTAGGAGATAAATCTTTCCCTCATGATGAATTTCCTTTATTTTTGCTCATGCATGAAAGAGTTTTAAGCTTCCTTGGATTGGCCTTTTGGTGTTTCAGGCACATTTTTACAAAAATGCTGAGATCAAAATTGTAGAATTGTGGCAAACATTCCCCTCTGATTTCAGCATTATTTTCTTATGCAATTTGTATACAACTCAGCTTCCACTCCACAAAATCCCATACAGTATAGAACTACCACTTCTGACATATGTCAGTGTCAGATTTATGAACCAGTATTTAGCAGTAGTAGGGCTATCAACTGTTTCTCAGAAAAGTTGAGAAACTATTTAGAAATTTAATAATGATTTTAGCAATGTATTTTGCCTAGTCTCCAGACTCTGCCATATTAAAACCATTCAGTAACTCTGACAAGGTGGAAACAAGCTTCTGAGTTCATTTTTAGGAGAAAATGATTCACAAACAGGATAGCGACAGGCTTTTATGATTACAGATTTCACATATTCTATTCCTTCAAAAGGGCTTATAGAGATTGATAGATCTACAAAGAAAGAAATGAAAAAATGAAGGCAAGAGATATAAATAGACTTTTTCATTAGGATGAATGATGGAAGGTATTAACCCCACTACAGCAGTGTGCCTTTTACATGTCTTTTTTATTTTTTATCCCTTTTGACCTCCTATCATCTTCCTCCTGCGTATAAGTTAACTACAGTCTGAAACATAGGTAAGGTGAGCAATAGCTGGAAATAAATGTTTCCTCAAGCATTATTACTGTTCAGAAAAGTGTCCATCAGCCAAAATGTCAGGCTCAAAATCCATTTAAGCACTGCACAGAGGCTAAGCAGGCAGCTATTATTAATTTTTAAGGCTGCATGACGGGTTTCAGACCAAGTACTGGGGTTAACGTGATGCACTGAATATTGCAGAGTATATTTAATTAAGGAGGCTTTGACTATCAGATAACTGATTTATTCTGTGAAAACTACTGCAAAATTATGACGACTAGCTGCATCTACCTAAGGAAAGAATCTGCTGTGTCATATTAAAATGCACAAAATTGCTCTAAAGTTGCAGTTTCTTGGGCTTTTATCCTTTGACTTTTAACCTGTTTTAACTGTTGACTTTTAACCTGCTTTGAAGAACCACTGTACTGACATCTTGAATAATTTTCTGTTCATCATGCTACGTGAGTTTTTCTAGAATAAGTTGTGTTCTTCTCAGCTAATAACTAAACCAAACCATCTTCTCACTGTGCCTTGAACAGATGTTTATTTATTTAAAATGTATCTATGGGATTGCTATGAAGGAGTTAACATTTGCCTTTAATGTATTTATCTATAAGCATAGAGGACTCTAAAACACAACTGGCACACAAAGTGAAATATTAAAGGGCTGTTTATTTGCTTTTGATTGGATTCAGGATCTTAAAAGGCAATAAAAAAAGTAACAAATCAGAAATTACAATCTCCAATGGTTGTAAAATCTCCTAGTTGTGTCTATTCTGCTTCTTTACTCCTGTTTTTCCTTCCTTTGCACACTGCTCTTGCCCCTGACCCAGGTCATCCTCTGCTAACTAAAAAAACTATTCGTGCATGAGTCTAGAAGATTATATGAAAAGGTACAAGTGAAATGGGAGATTTGCCCATTCCTAACAAAGGACATTAAGACTAAGCTGAATTACACCATACTTTCCAAGACAGGTGGGATGATTTTCACCTGTAAGAGAACACCAAATTACCATCAACATTTCTGAGAGATAAGCGTAAATTAAATGCAGATAGCTGAGTCCTTAGTGGAGAAGGGGAACTGGGTCAGTTTTACATAGTGGATCACCTCAGCACTTGATGTGTTTTACTGGTTGATAAATATATTAACTGTTCTCTATTCTCAGTGATTTAAATTCCCATGGGTATCATATGGCTTGAAACTCTCAAAAGACAGTGATGTGGGCACACCGTCAAAGTGAATTGGACCTCATCTCTTCTGAAATAGAATAGGTTTTCCAAGTGAACAGGGCCCTTAATTTGACAATAACCCTCTTGTGAGGCCCTGAATATAAACCACATATGCTCTTTAGCATGTGACTGTAGTGCTCTTTAGCATGTGACTATAGTTTCCCTCAACATGTGTTATCTGATGGGAGTTGTGTCTTTTTTTCACACATGCATAAAACAGGGTGTGTGAAGCCCACTATAAAGGGCTAAACAAAACCAACAGTAACATAACATACTTGTGTGAAAAGTAAAGAGCCTGTCTTCCCAAGTATAAATGTATTTGTGTTTGAATGTGTGTTCTCTTGTGCACACACTGTTTCCCTTTAAATGCACTGTAGTTTGTGCCTTCCTCTTCAGCCTGCAGGCCTTCTCTAATGCTTAATGTAGCTCTCCTGTTCCAGGAATTTAGTTAGTAACTGTCTCGCAAACAAAGTTTCCAGCTATCTGTATGAAGCCCTAGCTACTGCCATGACTCATCACAGCCATACGAAAAGGAGTTGCCTCTGCATTTCACTGACCAAAGTCTCTGTTTATACATCCCAAACTATACAGCCATTGTGCTGCTGTGCCATCTTCTGCTGATACCTTGTGTTACCAGTTTCTGCCTGTCACTTTCCAACTTTCCAAAGAAGCATTTTCTAGGCTTTTGCTCCTCGAGACCTACATTTTATGTTGCTTCCCCAAGTGTTCATATTTCTCCTTTACTAGCAGCCGTCTTTGTCCAGGCTGCTTGCACCTCTTCACAGCACTCTGTGTTCACAACATGCTTATGACTCCTTCCCACTCAATTTTATCTGAGAATCTCTTTGATGTATTTTCTTCCTAATGGAAATCTAAATGAAAGTGTTATGATTTGACACTAATGTCAGTTGCACTATGATGGAGAACTGAATGTTGTACCATTTGAAGCAATGGGAAAGGATTTTGTTTATGGTCCTTCATACCGTTTTCAATCAAACAGTCTGCTTTTCCATCACAGACATGAATTACTTGAATTATGTCTTCAATAAGACTTTCCAGATATTATCAAGTGCTTTCCTACAAACTAAGTTAATTTTTCCTACTATATTAATTTCACCCACTAGTGCTATTCTGTGAAGAAACAAAGCAACTATGTAAAGATTTATGAATAAAAGTTTATTAATAAATATTTGGTTGTGTATTATTTATCCCATAGCCATGAAACGCTATTGACATTTGATCTTTTTTTTTTTTACTGTTTAACTCCTCATAAATGAGAGGAAATAACTGACATGATCACATGTTGTCCGGTTTTTAGGTTTGTTTTTGTGCTTGCTCCTCTTTGCTCATCCAATAGTTTTCCATTCTCACTACTGCTTTTAACAATGGCTATGCTAGTTATGTGTGTATGGTGACATCATTAGGCAATTCTCACAATCTCTATTCACACAACAGCCTATCAAAAGGTTCAGCATATTCAGATTTTTCCAGTACCTATTAATGCGTTTTGAGAAACACTTTTTTAAAGGTGTGCACGTTTTCAAACTTTTGGAACAATATGAGTACATATATATAAGAGTTCTACTGATAAAGTCCAGTTAAGAACATGGGCATTTTAAATGCATGGTTACAGTTACCTGTAAGTGCTGATCAGAATGATACTACACACTGTAAATGGCTTGATCTGTCATCTCCATTAACTTTGCTGATAAGCTGTCATTTGAAAAACAGGCTAAATGGCTTTGGGAGCTTTGATTCAAATTTAAATGTAAATATATATATGTATGCAATGTGGATCACATAATTTTCAGCACTGACTGGCTCATGCAAGGGGTTCACAAATCTCTACGAAGAAGTTTAGAAAGTACAATCCTACCCAGATAAGACAGTAGCACCCAAATAAGTGTGCCTTTGAGCACAACTGTTTGTGTACATGAATGCCAGTTTCTGCCATGTTTCAAAGTGTGTTCTTTGCCTTGGTAGTCAGTGCAAGACTAAGTCTCACCCCAGGTACTGTGGCTCCGGATATGGAGAGGTGTGTATCAGTACTTACAGCTGTCCTCCTCCTCCATGAAAATACTGATCACATAACAGGCATACACAAATCCAATCAGCTGTAAGAAGGAAGAGGAAAAGCAATCATTAGAACACACTGAACATTTATCAAGCTTTTAGTACAATGATGTAGAAATACAGCTAAATGCTAAAAATATTTAGTTCCGTTTCCTGCATTTGTAGATTTCAGTGCAAATAGTCACAAATAGACAAATTAAAGAGATTTCCTCTCTTTTGATCATGTTGCACAGCATATATTTTAAATATAAATAAATATTTTATATTTTAAAATATTTCCCCAGTCCCACTGGGGTCAGTATTGAATACTACTATCAAGTAATACTGGTGGAAAACACCTTGACATTCAGCTATTATTGACATTTTTTATTTTGTTTAATACCTCTGTTCTCCCAAACCATGACATTATTTTAAGAGCTGCACCCACAAAAGCATCCTCCTCAACCTGGAATTGTGTCACTTGTGCCACCAAGAGGAAGGGATTAGAATCTTTAGGATGAGGAAATAGAAACTCCACTCATTTGTTACCTACATAGACAAAATGTTTTTTTAGAAACACCACCAAAGAAGAAAATCCCACTGGGCAAGAAAACCTATTAAACTACACTGCCTGGACATGCCCATGCCTGAGAAAATATTGTTTGTGCAGCTTTACACAATTAAAGCTATCTGAAAGCCTTGAAAAGACCCTTCATGAGAGATTTCTACAATAACCCAGAGATTAGTTTTAAGAAAACTCCTTTTTCACTGATCCATTCAAAAAATCTAATTAAAACAGTTCTTCTAGGGATGTCACAGATCAACCATTTGAGAAAGAGGTAATTTAATAGTATCTAGACAGGTATAAGCTCATTCAGAACACAGAAATTATTCCAATCTGCTTTCTGGTGTGGCTGCATGAGAAGCTTTATAAGCAGCTCCAAGAGCCTCTCTGCAGACAAAAAGCTTGTCCACACAAGGGAATTTAGGGAAGTTAAGATGAATTAACTAAAGCTGTGAAATCAATGCACATAAGATAAAGTACATTAAATCCCTGTGTGGCCTTTCCCATTCAGAAATAAAGTGGCCCTAGTTCACTGCAGCTTAATGCTTCTCCAAGGGATTAATGTTCCCATGGAGAATTAAGCTACAGTATGCTGAAGCTGAGTTTATTGTGAATGAGGGCTGTCACAGCACTGTGGCACAGTCCTGTCACAGCTTCCTCTCTATGGCATTCATGTCACTGGTGTTTTGGGAAAGTGAGTTTAATCCAACTTTCCTCTCATTCTGAGCAGACTACAGTATTGGCAGCTTCCCTGAAAACTTTTGTGTCCAGTTTACTGGTATTGGTATACCAATTATATGTATACCAATATATATATATATATTTATCAATACTGTGGTATTGCCATAGCCTGTGTCAGGTGAACACCACTTTGTTATACTGATGCTCTGAGGTAACTAAATGCAAACCAGCTCTGGAGGAGGCGCTTGCTGGAGATGACCAGGACTGAGCCATGCCTGAGCGTCCCCACTGTGCCTGGTGTGAGGTGGCTGCAGCTGGATGGGACCCACAGATGTGGCAGGTCTGGCTGGTTTGCTGCATGTCCACCTTTACCTGATGAAGACTCTGCATGTGGTTAAGAGAAGTCCAGCCACCTGCTATTAATGATAATGGGATAATGGGATCTTGTGGTTCTGCTGCCCAGCACATCTTGGACCAGCACTGATCTACAGACCCCTTGACAAAGTAGGTACATTTCTTCCCTAAACTTCACAGTTTAGAGCACCTTTCAGGCATGACAACAAAAATAATATGATATATAGGCTTCCATGGGATTAAAAGACAAATCATACTTGAGGTATAATGCCTGCGCCACCTGAACGTTACATATAATTCAGAAAATTATTGCATTAGTACCGCAGAAACACCAGAACGTGGGTTCTGGTATTCATGATTTTTCATAACAGAATGTCATCTGTTTATTCACTGTTTTTCCTGTTCGCCATTTGACTACATAAGTCACATGGGTTTGTTTCTTTTCCCTAAACATAACTGAAATATTTTGAAGAGTAAAACTGATAAATAAATAATGAACGTGATAAAAATGAATTGTAGTACAGCTTGTGGGTTAAGTATTCGTGAAGGAAGATCCAATATTTAGAATTATTTATTGTTTTCCCATCATGTATTTTTTCTTGTTATTAGTATTCTGTATTAACTTTATTTTTATGAATGCAATTCCTTCTTTATATGTACATGTGCACTCTATATCCACGCATATTATAAAAAATATCTCTGTGAGTGCTTCCAGCAAACTTCTCACATATCTAATGCATTGGATGAGTGAATAAAGCACAGCAAGACTTCCACTCTAATGAATAATAAACCACCTGACAGAAAGAACAAAAGCAATAGGGAAGAGTACTCAGAGAGGTCTTCCCTTCAAAAAATGTGGGTCATGACAAGCCTGATTGTTTTAACAGTCCTAACAGCTTACATCTTGCTCTTTCACTAGACCTTCTTCTTAAAATAAAACTTTTCCCACTCTCCTCAATGTTTGAAACACACTTTGGCTACCTTCTGGCAAAATCAGCAGCCTCTGCTTCTCAGAAATATATTTAGATTTCTCAGAATTAGTAAACAAATATTCCTCGGTCACTTAGAAATCAGTGCTACCCGTTGTATTTATGGTATATACTGGTTTAAAAGACACCATTTCCCCCACCTGTTTAGTAATTAATACCAGGAGGAAAAAAAACCCCAAAAACATCCACCCTCTCTCAATTTCATGGTCATGGAGGAGAAAACAAAGATGAAGTCTCTAACCATGTCAGGAGATATTACGACCTACCATATTTCAAGAATATCTTTCTATAGTTTAATGACAGAATGAATGTTCCTGAAAAAAATAAAAGCAACAAGGAGGAAAAAGAGTTCTTTAGCATCAATTGTCAGTTATTGCTGTTCAGAGATGGACAGCAACGTGTGGCATGTAACTAACCAACTAATAATTAGAGTTGGGTAACTGATATTTACAGCACAATTAACATGAAGTGATAAAGTGGGAATATAGCCTTTGACATATGAGATCTGTTTTCAGATCTTTAAACAAAGTTACAGCCACCACAGTGCGAATATTTGTAAAAATTAATTGATTAAAAGCTCTTATTTTGTGTTATTGATGGAGTCATTAATAAAGTATTTATTGCAACAAATTACTTCTGCTATCTTGATTAACCCAGCTGCTGTTTAATTAATAGTGTTTTACTCGTGTGAACCCATGGAGCCAGAATGCTAATTGCCAATCTGCAGTGAGCTGACTAACGTGTACTGCCCTGGTTCTTGATATTGGAAATGTTGGCTGTTGGCTTGGCACCAAGTGATAAGACTTAAAAGTGTGTTCCCTGGTAACTAAAGAAAATAGGATGCAAATGAGCTGTAAGATACTTAATCTGGTCATCTTGAGTTTCTGTAATCATTCAAAGGGACCAGTGAAGTGGTTGGGACAGGATATCCAAAGCATCAAAAGTCACTAGCACCTAAAAGTATAAACAGGAGCCTCTGGCTTGATCCAGAGAGCAATTTAGGTGCCAAGGTGGATTTGTCTTGACAATATTGAGTTCAAGGCCTTGAAACCTTCTGGGATCCCTGCACTGTACAAAACTGTTTGTCTTGCCTGGAGAGCCCAGTCCAGTAAAGTGTCTCAGAAGAAACTTATCAGTGTTATTCTGCAGAAAATAGGTGGAAAACTGTAGGAAGAGGCCGTTGTCCCCTGCTTTCATCCAGTTACACAGTGGTCAGCGTACACATCTTTCTCTGGAGAGAATAAGCAATACATAAAATACTCAGCTATTTCATGGAATCACAGAATGGTTGGAAAGGAGCCTAAAGATCATCTGGTTCAACTTTCCGGCCATGGGCAGGACCATCTTTCACTAGATCAGGTTTCTCAAATCCCATCCAAGCTGGCCTTGAACACTTCCAGAAAAGGGGAAGCCACAATTGCTCTAGGCAACCTGTTTCAGTGCCTTACCACCCTCATTGCAAAAAATGTCTTCCTTATGTTTAATCTTGATCTACGCTCTTTCAATTTAAAGCTGTTACCCTTTGTCCATTCACTACAGACCATGGTAAAAAGCCTCTCTCCATCTTTCTTATAAGCCCCCTTTATATACTGGAAGGCCATGGTAAAGTTTAAATAGGCCCAATTCCCTCAGCACTCTGATCAACCTCATGGCCCTCCAGGGGGAGTCTCTTGAGAGTAGAGTAGAGGGGGAAAATAACCTCCCCCTCAACCTACTTGGCTACACTTCTTGTGATGCAGCCCAGGGAACAGTTGGCTTTCTGAACCGCAAATGCACTTTGCAGACTCCTGTTAAGTTTGTCGTCCATCATGATGCCCAAGTTCTTCTCAGCAGGACTCCTTTCAAGCCATTCATCCCCTAGTCTGCCCTGATATTACAGATTGCCCTGACCCAGGTGCAAGATCTTGCATGCGGCCTTGCTGAACCTGGTGAGGTTCATATGAGCCCACTCCTTGAGCCTGCCAAGGTCCCTCCGGGTGGCATCTCTTCCCTCAAGAACATCAACAGCACCGCTCAGCTTAGTGTCGTCAGTAAACCTGCTGAGGGTGCGCTCAGTAATGCCACACCAGTAAAACAGCACTGGCCACACTATGGGCCCCTGAGCAACACCACTCGTTACTGGCTTCTTTTTGAACATTGAGCCACAAGTCCTTGGACATGGCCATACAGTATTTTCAGAACCACCAGAATTTTCATACTAAACCCCTTATTTCTTCAATGACTAACTGATAAATGTTGCTAACATTCTCCAAGTCATAGCAAAAGACAGGCTGAGGGTGTGAGAAACAATTGTCACCTAGGCTATAAGTTGGTAGAGACTTCAGTGTGAAGTGCACGAAGGGATTTCTCATTAGCGGAACATGGCTACACTTACATGATGCTATTATAAAGGCTTTTAATGCATAATTTATTTTCTGCTGATATCCTTAGGTAGAAATGAAATAGCAGTAGTTTCTGTTATTTGCCTCCTGTGCAGGAAGTATAGTCTCTAGAGGACCTAAATGCTTTAATCTAGCTAAAATCTTTAGGCTTTAGCTATGGACATCTGCATGAAATATAAAGGCACAGTTTAATAGAAGGGAAATTAGATTATATAATTGACCATCATTAAACTGAAAGAAACTATTAAAACATGTCAGAAATGAAAAAAACTAGTTATTTGAGCAAATATATGCTGTGACATATAATTGCTTTAATAAATGAATATTATTTGAATATATCCTATTAAAAACAAGAACCAAACTGACTGTATGTTTACTTGCAAATAATAACAGTTAATGTGGATTAAACTTTCCTTAGGAAAGCAAGGACAAATGCAAAATAAAACTAGAAGTGGTGATTTAAATCAAGGCTATTTTCTGCTGGCTGAAATACTTTTTATTAAAATTGATGATTCGGATAATTTAGATTTAAGCCTTTCTGCTTTGCTTTGTCATCATCAGCTGTGGCCTTTAAATATACACTCACAGTATGGGATTACTTTTTTATCTATCAGCTTCATATACTGCAGTTCCACTGGCTCAAAGGAAGTATGTGAATGTACACCAAGTATTTAAGATTACATGAAGCAGTGCCCTAGGCTATCATGTTAATCTTCAAGATCAGGTGTACAGCAGGTCGCTTACACTTTTAAGCAGCTACACAGAGTTTTGTAGAGATCTCATTAAACAGCATAGAACCATCCAAATAAATTAAATAAATATATTCCTGGCTCCCAGAGATTGTATGTCACATTGTAGGTATCCTAGATTTGGAAAACTTCTCCAATCAAAGTGAAAACTGTGCTTCACGTCCTTCCTTGTACACACCCAGTTCGCCCAGACTGTCATCTCACTGAATATGGCTTTTTTTTTTGACTTCTTTTTTGCTGATGACAACTGAAGATTATTATTTATCTCTGTGGTTCTTCAGAAGTATAACTTGGTGAACACAATTCCTTTTTTTTTCCTGTAAGATATTTCACTATTACCCGATTTCCCACAACGTCTGAGGGAGTATGAAAGGAGAAAAAAGTTCTAAAACTAAACGTTTACGAATAAAAAATGTTTAGGTTACAAAGCTTTACAAGGTGACTTTAAATTTAAGTTACAACATTGAAACTGTGTAGCAAGAGTGAATTTACTGAGCAAAAAGGTAAAAACACATTAAATTACAAAGTATCCTGACTATTACTATCTCCCGACTAGCACTTTCAGAAGAATTTACAAATACTGAGGAAAGGCTGAAACACGAGTAGTTAATCTTAGCTACCTACTTGCCACTAACATTTTTATTGCTCTGCAAAGAGGACTGCAAAGCTCTTTTCTTCCATGAAAGACTAGAAAAGCACTAAGTCAGAATGGGAGGTACCTAAGAGAAACAGGATTATCCCAGTATCTGTGTGTATGCATGATTCAGAATGACAACAATATGGCTGAGATTATCAGGCAGAAAGAAACGATAACTCTACGTATTTTAAGACAATGACATAAGAATAAAATCAAGAGTAAAAGTAGTATACAGTTGTAGCATAATAATAACCATTTACTACTGTAGTTATCCAATTACATGACTGTATACAATTATGTACTCTGCTTGATTATATACATTTTATTAGAAACCTATTATAAAACTATATCATTATAGATAATTCCAAAACTGAATGCAATTTTTTGAATTAAAGAACAGATAGTCTCAAAGGCATGTCCTCATTTTCCAGAACTAAATGATGAAATGCACAGTTTTACAGTGGTAGCAGTAGGAGTCTCAGCCTTAAAGTACTTAGAAATCTAAAACTGCAAAAGCAGACAAACAACCCGGAAAAATGTCCAGAAAACATAGCAGAATGAGGTGGTAGCAACATCTGAAGTACGCTATGCTGTCTGATTTTTTTTTTTTTCCCCGTTTCCTTCATCTTCCTAAAATCTATTTGATTTGAGTTGAATAAAAATCAGGCTGTAGGGGCATTGTCTACCAATTTAATCAGCACAGTGCAGAGCTGGTCTGGTCCAACTGTGCCATTTACAGCTGTAGTGGAGAGCTCCTAGAGACTACAACACTGATAGCCCTTAAAATGTGCTAAGGACTCTAAAAGTGGGTGACAGGAGCTTATAGGTACTTTTGCTTTATACTTATCATGGAGAAACAGGTGAGCAGATACTATAATAGAGGTCTATTCTTAAAATGCATAGAAGTTGCTATTGGCTAATACAATTCCTCTTGAAGGCCATCTACCTAGCACTGGGAGTCCAGCACCATGTTGGAAAAGACTATACCTGTAGCTACCGTGCTTTTTGAAGTCCTACTCCGCTGTTCTCAGATCCTGCTTCCCACAGTGCCTCTTTGCCTTTAAATTAAAAATTGTAGTTGGCAACCTAATTTTGACAGGTCAAGATCAGAAACATTGTTGCCTGCACTTCGTCTGTGAATTTATTTCTCCAGCAGCATAAACACATAATTACCCCCATTACCCAGTTGCCCAAAAAGACTTCAGCAGTTACGAGAAAGGACTTGACATGTTACATTGCCAAGATTTCACTCACAACATAGTGTGTTCTCTCTCCCCTCTCTCTCTTTAGCTTAGCTACGGGTTGTTCTCCCTCCCTTGTTTTTGCATCAAGGCCTTTAGAAAAACTATAATGTGTTCTGAGATCTGAAAGAGGTAGGATTTGGAACAAATTGTGTAATCCAGTCTCCCATATAATTGTGTAGGTCACAGAATTCCACCTAGATACTCTGTTAGTATAATGTTAATGTCAGAGCATCCCTCACAGACTAGATTGGGATACTGGTGCTCCAGTATGAGTTACGTACAGAGAAGGGATCTGGGAACCTTTGTCCTCACTCACTTATTTAGAAATAAACCCCAAGCAATAACCCTTATTTATCTGATTGTCTATTGTGTGATAGACATCTAAGTGTCCTATTTTAAATGAAATAAAAGTCTCAATAAGTAAAAACGCTGAACATAGTATTTAAACATGACTGGTCAGAACACAGTGTTTTATTTTGAAATACATTAATTGCTTGTTAATGATTCAAATGGATACAGTGAAAGTCAAAAGTGTAAAATAAAGCTGACCTTGAAAATTTAAGAACAAAACAATGGAAAGTGAAGGGGATGAAGGTGGTTAGAAGGAGGAAGGAGAGAAAGGAGATCTACAAGCAAGACTTTCTCTACATCCAGTTTTTCTCCAGTGTGTAAAGAAAATAAAAGTTATGCTAAGAATGGGGTCAAAGTTCTCATATTTAGGTTAATAACTAATTAGCTATTCAGCTAATTAGCTGAATAACAGAGTGTGAGAAAATCCTTTACATCTAATTTTACAATAAGCAGTCAGAAGGATAGCCTTCCTTCACTTTTGTCAAACTAACTTTGTGTTATTAGTTTTAATATTTTCTAAATAACCACTTTTGTTTGCTTTTACCCTAACTTTCCAGTGTTAATTTCAGAGCTACTTGTAGATTACATGATATTTTACATCTTTTGGTATAACGATTAAATTCAGGTTTGAGGGTGTCTTGTAACCTAAAGTGTTTCCTCAAGGTACTCCACTTCCACTAAGTTGCATGTACTACTTTAGAAGGTGGTAGTGAAATCAGAAGAAAGAATGAAAGAAGTGTCTGCCAGTGACTAGAGCCAATGTAAATCTCTTTGGCATGTGACAAGGTACTTGGGAAGGTTTTTGAACCCCAGAGAAAGGGATTATGCAAGCAGGGGGTACCAAAGCACATTCCTTTCAGAACAGCAGAATATTGCAAAGCTTGGCCATTTTTTATGCTAATACTCCTTTTAAAATTCTTTCGCTGCTTATACTGCAATTATGAAAGATGTCCTTTGTTGATAGAACGTCAAAAGATATTCTTCCTCTCCTTATTAGATCAGAAAGTACATAATCAGAGTATTATTTCCAATTATTTGTGACAATAGACACAGACAATGTATTTTAAATCCAATGATGCATTGAAATCTGTAAAAATTACTTATTTTCTACTGAATAATTTCTTTCCCTTCATGCACAATGTAAATAACACATACATGAAACAATTATATTGCCATGAGGTAGCACCCATTTAAAGACAGACAAACTGTGACATGGACAAAAATAACTAGTTCAAGACTTCAATGAATTATGACAGCCTGATCCCCACTATTCTCTAAAATCCTTTATAGATACCTCTTAAATACCTTGGTAATCATATCTAAGATTGACTTTCTCTTAATCCATAAACGTGGCTTAAAAATCATATGAAAAAATTGCAAAGCTTTCACTACCAACAGTTATGCCACAGCAGTAGGTGAGGAGGGTGATTCTCTTCCTCTACTCTGTTCTTGAGAAACCCCACCTGGAATGCTGTGCCCAGCTGTGGGACCCCAGCATAAGAGGGACAGTGACATGCTGGAGTGAGTCCAGAGGAGGCCACGAAGATGATCAGAGGCTCTCCTATGGCTGAGACAGGCTGAGACAGTTGGAGCTGTTCAGCCTGAAGGAGAGAAAGGTCCAGGGAGACTCTACAGCACCTTCCAGTACCTGAAGGGGGCTACAAGAAAGATGGAGAAGGACTTTTTACAAGTGACAGGACAAGAGGCAATGACTTTAAACTGAAAGAAGGTAGATATAGACTAGATATTAGGAAGACATTATTTACTGTGAGGGTGGTGAAGTACTGCAACCGATTGCCCAGAGAAGTTATGGATGGAAGCCATCAAGGCCAGGCTGAATGGGGCTTTGAGCAACTTGTCTAGTGCAAGGTGTCCCTGCCCATGGCAGGGGATATTGAATTCAATGATCTTTAAAGTCCCTTCCAATCCAAACCATTCTACAATTCTATGGTACCTCAGAGAACAATACAAAAACAAAAGACTCAAAGCCAGCATATGAATTAATGTGGAAAATGCTATATGAACTAATGAACTGCAAAATAAGAATTTAATCTCTACCCTTATTAGCCTGCTCATATTATTGCCCCTAGTGGAACTCTCTGAGGGGACTTGCAGGAGTGGTTGACATAGAAATGCACCTCAGAAGTAAGCTCCCAAGCCTGAAAGACGTGCAGCAGCTTAAACCAGGCACTAATCAAATCACAGGGAAATAAAAGCCTTGAATAATAACCAAGAGTTGGTTAAAATTCATAAGATTGTAGAAATTCATATAAGGTAACATGGATGAGTACAGGTCGTCTGAAAACTCTTCTTATAATCTGGTATGTGGGGAGAGATGGAAAAGTAGCATAAGGTATTTCTCTCTGTGGGTATTAAATCCAAATTATTTTTAGACACTGCATATTTCAAATTTCTTTTTCTATTACTATTTTGTTCAAAGCATACAAGGAAAATCACAAAAAAATTTAATAATTTTGATGTTTTCCTTGGACATGTGAATATATACTGGAAATTCTCAGAACCTTATCTTTCTTAGAGGACCACAGATCATGTCTGTCTATTCTTGACAAAGAAAATTTACCTCCATCTTTAAGAATTTAAGAAAAGACAGAACAAGCAAACAGATGATGGCTTTTGATTCTTGAAAACGAGAAACGAAACAAATAATTTCTATGTCAACCAGACTTTGACATTGTTTTGCCTTTTTGTGTGTCAAAAATAGTAGACAACAGATAGAAGAGGTGAAGATAAGAAACTTCTTCTTGACCATCACTTTGTTTTTCCTAATCAATTTCTATCTATTAGGATATTTAGTAGATGATCTACCCAATGTTTTCACATGTGCATGAATAGGCCATATTTAAACCACAGAGCAAATGACTCAATTTTGAGCCACAGTTGAACTGCGAGTTTTTGTCTTTGGAAGAAATAACACCATAATCAGAAACATGCTGGATTTGTGTGCTTGGTAGGTAACATAGCAGCCTCCTCACTGAGCCACAACATCCAAAAATGTGCAACACAAAGAACTCTACGATAGTAAAGCAGGTCATTTTGAGAACCCCATTTTTTGACAGTTGTTTCTTTTATGAGTATCCTTCCCACTGCAGTTCGTCGTGCTAGGGATAGCATTGTTTAATTCATTCAAGCTTCTACCTGAATGTGCAGATGGAGGTACATAAACACACACACATACATACCCTTATAATGCTTTGTAGAGTGATCTGCTGTGAGAAAAAAAGACTGCCATAAAAGCAGCAATGTTATCAGTTTGCTCAGGTATTCCCAGTTAAACTGTGTGCTAAAAGGCTTTTGTGTTGGATTCCCAATGGGCAGAAAAGCTATCAAGAATTGCAGTGAAGCTTTGCTTTCTATCAGTGCCTAATGAATTTTGAAAGCTGCTTCTCCAGTTATATCTGACCCAGTGTCATCTCTTATATCACATCTCCCTGGTGCACTTTATTTGGTTGTAGTAGATGGTCCCTGTATGTATGTTGCAGCTTCGTGTCCTATTCACTCTTGTTTCTTACTAACAGCTTTCACTTTACACATCATTCCACTGCTCCCTTTACTTTCATCTGGGTCTGATTCCTCAACCTGAAGCCGAGGGTGCACCCAAAAAGAGTATTTCTTTTCCAAGGTATCTATGCTCAGCCTGTAAACAGGCAGCATACAAACACATGAGCTACACTGGAGCCATTCTAGAAAGGACTCTTCTCCTATCAGTACAAAACCAGCACAACCATCCCTACATGTCTGGTGATCACGCCCCCACATGCTGGGTGTATGGAAGACATTTTCTTGTTTTTCCCCAAAGTCAAGTGTCAGGATGTTTTAGCATATGGGGGGCATACTGAGCCTGCTGCTGACCAGCACCCCAAAAAGTATAAGGATATATAAACTGTGTATGAATAGATCAGTGTTCACAGTGGGGAAGTTATCTGTAGTGCTCTCTACAGAATTACGCTCAGTCCTATGCATTTCAAGTATTTAGGAATGACTGGGATTTAGGGTGAGGAACTTAATCAAGATTGGTGACAATCCAAATCAAAAGTCCACTGAAAATGTTGTAGATGGATCTCATGGCACTGCGTGACTGGGAGACAAAGTTAGAGTTGAAATTCTGTGTCAATAAATACAAAGTAATGCACATAAGGAAAACAGACTGTAACTACACATATACAGTAACAGGCTTTAAATTTGGTATTAGCTTTTGGGAAACTTGTGAATAGTTCATTATAAACATCAGCTCACTGCTCAGTGGCAGTTAGAAAGGAGAATCAAATAGCAGAAAAGCAACAGAAAGGAAAGTAGAACACATCATTATGCCAACCATACAAATTCTTTGTGTCCTGCATCCTCAGTGCTGCACATAGTTCTTTCTCCTCATCTCAGAAAGGAGGCAGTTGAATCAGAACAAGTACAGGAAAAAGGTGTCAAAGATAATCAAATATATATGTGGTTTTAGAATAAGGAGAGATTAGACAAACTCACCCTTGTAAAGGAGACAGTTGATGAAAGAATCATAGAAAAAATAAAATGGCACAGAAAAGATACATACAAAATAATTAATCCCACTTTTCATTATATAAGGACAATGCAAAATCAAATTATCAGATCACAGATTAAGGTGTTGCCTGAACTGAAAACTGAAGGAAGGACATTTTCCACACAAATCAGAAATAAACCATGGAACTCAATGTCCAGAACATGCTGGAGAGGTGAGTCCTATACACAGATCAAAAGCTGGGTTTTTCAGGAAAAAAAGTATTCATCAAAGGCTATGAAAAACAAGACTTCAGCTACAAGAGATTTGTCCCAGGAAGTCCCTGGCAATATGGTCAGGAGATGCTAAGAACTCATGCTTGCTGCAGTAAACATGTCATTTTATTTCTACTTATATTTGCTAAATTCAGCTGTAAATCACACAGTTGGAAAATTAGAAATATGGTAGTCTAATGCACACAATGGGAAATAGATTAAAATGTTAACTCTAGGCTTTATGT
Source organism: Oxyruncus cristatus (assembly GCA_013399855.1). Taxonomy (NCBI): domain Eukaryota; kingdom Metazoa; phylum Chordata; class Aves; order Passeriformes; family Cotingidae; genus Oxyruncus; species Oxyruncus cristatus. The sequence goes on along the minus strand of VXAY01003149.1, from coordinate 904,171 downwards.
ATACATTATAATTTCAGCCCAAGATTTCTTGAATTGAAATGCGTAAATTGAACTATGATTACATTCACGTTTTGAAATTAATATGAAATGGTTTAGTGAGGTGTGCTGCTTGTTTCAGATGAAAGGGAAGACATAATGTAGATACTTCCACATCAAATACTGACAATAGATGTGAGTGATGCTCAGCTATCATGTTAGATTTTTAGGATTACTCTCAGCAGTTCGTAATCCAAAATTTCCTTGCAACTTCCCGCATTGTGAGAAATACGGGCTGTGATCTGAGCTGGGCCAGGAAAACTTTCACTGATTAATTATGAATAAACTGGTTGTAACAAAATGTCAAAATACTTTCTGGATTTCATTCTGAAGTTCTTTAAAAAGTCAAAAAGTCACACCAATAAGCCAGCCTTTTCTGTTAAAAAAGATATTAATACTTAAGAAACAACTGCAGGGGAAAAAAGACCTTTCAAATGAAAGGATTGATGTATTATGTTAATCATTATATTTCTAAAATAGCACTCAACTGACTGTGGGACCCATTTTCACAACCATGTCAAAACTTGCATCAGTCTTCCAAGTACTAACCATAACTATGAGCTCTTTGTATTTTTCAGATTTTTTAAAATAGTTTATCCATTGTCAACTTAGTAAACATGTTGACGGATTTTGACACTGTCTCACATAAAATCCTCCTAGGTAAGCTTAGGAAATGTGGGTTAGATGAATGGACAGTGAGGAGGATCAAGAACTGGCTCAATGGCAGAGCTCAGAGGGTCATGATCAGAGGAGTAGAATCCAGTTGGAGGCCTGTAATCAGCAACAGTCCCCAGGGATCAATACTGGGTCCAGTCTTATTTAACTTGTTTATCAATGATCTGGATGGAGGGATAGCACGTACAAGTTTGCTGATGCTACAAAACTGGGGTAGCAGCTGAAACACCTGAAGGCTGTGCTGCCCTTCAGCGGAACCTTGATAGGCTGGAGAATTGGGCAGAATGGAACTTAATGAGATTCAACAAGGGCAAGTGTAGGGTCCTGCACCTGGGGAGGAATAACCCCAAGTACCAGCACAGGTTGGGGGCTGACCAACTAGAGAGCAGTTCTGCAGAGAAGGGCCTGGGAGTCTTGGGGGGTGACAGTCTGAGCAAGCTGCCCATGAGCTGCCAGTGTGTCCTTGCAGCCAGAAGGGCCAGTAGTATACAGCGGTGCATCAGGAAGAGTGTGGCCAGCTGGCTGAGAAAGGTGATCCTCCCCCTCTACTGGGCTCTAGTGAGTGTTGTGTCAGGTTCTGAGCTCCTCAGTACAAGAAAGACAAGCTGCTACTGGGGAGGCTGCAGAAGGGGGCCACAAAGATGATGATGGGTCTGGAGCATCTCTCTTATAAGGAGAGACTGTGGAAGCTGGGCCCCTTTTTAATCTAGAGAGGAGAAGACTGAGAGGAGATCACATTAATGCATATGAATATCTCAAAGGTGGGTGTCAAGAGGGTGGTGCCAGACTCTTTTCAGTGGTGCCCAATGACAGGACAAGGAGCAATTGCCACAAACGAAAACACAAGAAGTTCCACCTCAACACGAGGAAGAAGTTCTTTACACTGAAGGTTGCAGAGCACTGGAACAGGCTGCCCAGGGAAGTTGTGGAATCTTCCTCTCTGGAGATATTTAAAACCCACCTGGAGACGTTCCTGTGTAACCTGGTTTAGGTGACCCTGCCTTGGTTGGGGGGCTGTACTCCAGAGGTCCCTTCCAACCATAACAGTTCTGTGATTCTCTGAAAAGAACACTGCTTCTGTGGACAGCTTTTCATGAAGCTTGAGTCACAAACTTTAAAACTGCTAATTTATGCCAGATTTTAATATTCTTAGATAAATATTGATATTTGTTTTAAGAGCACTGTAATTTTGACTTCTATTGATTTCTCTAAAAATTTGCATCATTGTGGAAAAAAAAGGAGTATGTCTTATATTCCTTTAGAGCTAAGAAGGGATATAAGAAAACTTTAAAATTTGCATGATCTTACTCACTTTCATGCAGAAAGTCCAGTGAAAGCGATGAGAGCTCCTTTTGATGTTGTAACGTGTAAACTGAATAATATCTATGAGACATAATATTGAATGGGAAGAGAGCTTGCACTACAGAAACCCTGAATTACTAGAGAAAACAATTCTGGGAGGAGAACTGTGGAATGAACATTAAATGCCCAGGAACCAGACTGCAGTGACCCCGGGTGGAACGTAGCTTCTCGGAGCAAACAGGTGTATCAGAAAGAGAAGTTCAAGACAGCGATCAGACTTACTGAAAGAACATACACTGAACAAGTCTGAACTTTCCTGAGTAGAAGCATAGCAAGTGATGGATTTGGCTCAAAACAGTCTCCTCGATCACCTGCATACAAATTAGCAGAGAAAAATATAAAATAATACCAGAAGTGTGTAGGGACGAACTCAGAAAGGTCAAGACACAAGATACAACTAAAAAGAGAGTAAAACACAATAAAAAATACTCAGTGATATACTACTAATAAAGGGTAAGCCTGGATATAAGGTTGGTTGTGTTCAATTGCATTACTTTCAGAGGAAGTACTACAAACTATGGCCTTGAGATGGCTGAAAAAAGCAATGTCTTTTCTCTTTATTCCCTTTTCTGCAGAAAGATTACCTGGGAATGCTAAAGTAATGCCACTGACACTAATGAAGGACTCAGGTGAGAATAAGGAAGAATATATTATTGATCATTTCATAAAACAGAAAGATGAAAAAATTCAGATGCACTATCCCTGGTAAATTCACCTCAAAGCACATTGATGCCTGGCTAAAGGAATCTCCAGCATGTTAGAACGTACTTGTAACACTTTGATGAAAATAGGAGAGGCCGAAGATCAGAAAGTCAAAGATTGTACCTATTTCTTTACACAAAGACAGGAAAAAGGAAGGGAAGGAGAGCACATAGAATTGTATCCCTAAATTAATTTATCATAAACTTCTTAAAACAAGGAATCAAATTATTAGTGGGTAAATAAACACACAATTAGGAAGACAAGGTGCTGAGTAATAGCCAATACGAATTTATCAGAAACTGAATCATGTTAAATTAAGTCTGTTCCTTCTTAGGAGAGATAATGAGCTTTGTGGTTAGGGAATGAGCATCAGGTGTGATACATCCTGATTTTAGTAAGCATTTTGACACTCCTTGACATTCTTATAAGCAAACTATGAAAACATTGCTTACACCAAAGTACTGTTGTATAGATTGAACAACTTGCTTTCAAATTGCACTCAGAAACAGCTACTCATTGTCTTACATCAAATTAAGAAACAGTAGTTGACGGGGCTCCATAGAATTCCACCTGGGTCCAGTACTACCCAGTAGTTTCAGTAGTCGCTGGATTATCTGCAGAGATAGGCCTTTCACACTTCCAGATGGAAGCAAATTGTCAGTGGTTGCAAATACCATGGAAAAAAAGATTAGAATTAAAATAATATTGACAAAGTGAAAAAGGGTCTGGAAAAATATATAGGCCAAGTGCAAATTACTGTACTTAAGTAGGAATAAGGAATAATGAAGTACCTGAAGACAGAACACAGTGAACAGCAGGCTACATAGCTGTTCCACAGAACAATGACTCACAACCAGGCTTGTGACTTGAGAATATCAGTGTTGGGGAAAAGAAAGCAGACATCATACTGGGATGAAAAACTGAATTTCAAGGTGAATCAGGAGTGCCCTAGAACACAGCACCAGTTTGGCATCGGTTGACAGATTGTATATATTTTGTAGATTTCCCTTCAGCAAAGATCAGAGCCAATCAGAAGAATTTCAGATGAGAATTATAAGGATGATCAAACTCTGAAAAACATGACCTATTTGGAAATCTTATGGTAATGAATTACACACTCCCTTAAAACTTCTGGACCTGGGAATCTGCATTTACAGTTGTTCATGGAGAGATGAAGTGCAAAGGGTTTCTTCAGACTGCTGCCACCCAAAACACTTATCAAACAATTTTATTCTAGAAATAATAAGTTGCTGTCAGAGGATAAAAATCTTAACAGAGTTTTTCAAATTCAATTACAACACAAAATAATTACTAATATCAAAAGACTCAAGGGTTTTCTCATTAGTATTTCAAGCAGCATGACAGATTATTTTGAGAGTGTCAATAATGATTCATACTTCTTGTTGAGTTCCCATTGTAAGGGAGAATCATAAGACAGTTGAACTTTTTTCAGGCGAATACATGAAAAACATGATTAAAGTTATTATGAATCTAGACAGGGTATAACCTTGTCTGACAGCTATAACAAGAGCAGATAAGATGCAAATCAGAATCTGATTGCTTCAGGTTTCGTGCTGGCTACGATGTGGGCAAGATTCAATTATTATGAAGGAAGTATGACAACCAGGAAATCTGTCCAAAGCTGAAAACAGAAACAAGTTGTATGGGAGGGTATTATTCTCTGTGGTGAAGAGTTACTATGCAAGATGGGATATTACTTCCCAATAGGCTAAGTATGTTATCAATGTGAAATAGTAAACTTCTTCAACATTAAAAAAAAAAAAAAAAGCAAAGTAAATTACTGCTGGACCCAGGGCTGTACATGAGAATAACTCTGCAATTCTTTCTAGGAAGAACTTTTGAAACATTGCAAGGTAGAGGTACAGATGCCCATGCCTATCCAGAAGGTAAAGAGATGCCTAAACATATGCATCTACTATAAATTTAGGAATAATAAAGTACTCTGCCAAGCTTCCAGGTGCCACTTCAAGAGGTTGTTAACCTTGTAGGTCTAACTTCACATCCCCTTACCATACACAGATATCTTAGGCATTCAAAACAGCCAGCAGAAATCTTGGTGGGATAGGACAATGACAACAAATACTTTCATTTAAAAGGCATAAGATATTTTCCAAACCGGGGAGAGAGAACAAAAAAATGTGCTGAAAAAATAGTACTATTATACAGAATGAAAATATTTTATAATTGCAACATTTCAACACAAAAGCTCCTGAAAGCTGTATCCATCTCAGATGTCTGTGACAGATCAAGAGATTACACCAGCAAAATAACTATTGTTTTATCTTTTTGTCAGAAAAGAAACTGTCATTTTTGCAGTAAACAGCGGTGAATGCCATTTCCTTTCTCTATTTTGTTCATTTTCTTATTTTGCCTAACTATTTGCCTATGCTATCTGTTTTGTACCTATGTTGTGTCCTTATCTGCATTACAGAAGGTAATAATCCAGACTAGAAGAATTTTCTCTGTTTATCTGTCTGCACAGAACGCTGGGAAATGAGATATTATGAGTGGTATTTCCAGTTCCTTTTACTGCTAGTTGTAACATTATATATCTCCAAAATACTTCCTAAATATGTTTGCTTTCTCTGAAACTTCCTTAGATGAGTTGCACAGAAAAAAAAAATCATTATATTATGGTACATAACAACTATTCCTGCTGTAGTTGAATTTCTACCTGTGGGATAAAAGTAATTTCAAGAGAGATTTAATGTGTCTGAACATCATTTTAGGTACTAAGTTACAATCAGAAAGATTGAAAAATACTGTCCTATAGGCAGTTAGGTAAGCAACTCTTCTACCATGCATTTCCTACGTTTTTAATAACATTAGCATAATGTACCTTTTGTGCCAATCAAGTGCTTTACAGACCAAGTTCTATATATTCAAAATATCCTTATTTTTTAAAGCGATGAACCAGTAAGAATAAAGAATTCTGGTAGGTGCAGTGCATAAAGATACAGTATTTTCTCTTAGGTAAGTGACTGCAGTTTTATCTTCTGCTCAGCTTAGATAGTTTAACAGGACTAATGAAATAGGTATTAACAGCAAGCTTAGATTACCTTGCTTCCTAAGGGTTTTTTTTAAGTGCACAATGAAAATGGACATAACGGAGAGGAATAGGGAAAGAAGAAATACTAAAATATTAAATACTAAGGACTACTAAAGACATACTAAAAGTGAAGTAGAACCTGTGAGGAGGAAGAGATACTAAAAGTGAACCAGAGGTTGTGTAGGAAAGAGGACTGGCTATACCAAAGCCAAATCCGTCCTTGTATTTCCTCACTTTTTGCTTGCAGGAGGCCAGCTGACTCCACAAAGGGCTATGGACACAGCTGTGGATAATCTGCAGTTCAGCAAGGATTTCAGGCTAACTGTTTTCTGACACTTTTGCCTTGCTTATTTTCCCCTTCAAAGGAGGATCTACTGGAAAGTTATTTATTTATTTTGCATATAGATTTCATTCTTTGGATGTTATGGTTAGTCTCCGGATGCAGAGCTCAAGGACACACTCCATCATGGTGCTTAGTAATTTTCTGTCCTCAGCTCTCACAAACATAACTTGTATTCAGAGAATCAAGTCAAGATCACAAAAAGAGAGAACTTGGGTTTAGAATTTATTTATCTAGAGCATCCAGCCATCAAAGCTCAGCTAAACTCAAAGAAAAGCACTTATGGAAAACAATTCCTCTTCTTTGAAAAGGCATTTCACTCTAGAAGTGGATCAGCTTGTCAGCCCTTAGGAGAGGCACACCTGTGGCTGCTGGGGACCTTAGTGGGGTAAAACAAATCTCTCTCCTAGTGACTGATTCATTAACAGAAAAATGGGTAACTATTGTTCAAAATTGTTTTCACACGATACAGGAAAAACTGTCGGATTCCTAAAAGACTCGGTAGAAGGTTTACAAGGCCAAACAATAACCTGTTTGAGCTGTTACTTTTTATGGCATGTCTTAAGCAACACACTCACCTATTGGATAGAGTGGATCTGTAGGGCCTGCTAAGATAAATTTGCGAAACTTCTAAAAACCTGACTAGATGTTGCAGCTGAGGCAGCTGACAGAGAAGTAATTTCTTCAGTGAATAAAAGCTGATACTGGGATAGTATTTACTGGATAAACATGGTAGTATTCAAACATGGGTCTATTGAAACATTATTTTAATACAGTTTAGATCAAATGATTCCAGATGGTTAATCTGGAATCCCCGCAGATAGGCCTGTCAGAAATACCGAGAGTTTAATCAGACTTCTAACACACCAGTGGGCTTTGAACAGCCTGGATTCTCAGGAAGAAAAAATCCTTAGGAATAATCATGAAGAGATTGATGAAGATATCTGAATAATAGGCAGCAGCAGTTATGAGCGTCAAGAGAATGCTTGAGTGCACTGAATTCAGGCAGAAAGTAACAGCACATTAAAGCAAAGCAACTGCAGCCAAGAATAATGTGCTTCTAACACAGGAAGCTGTGCTTTTGATTTTCACTACGTTGATGAAGAAACCTGGCTGAGACTTCAAATCTTGAAAAGAAAGGCACATATATAAAGGATTAGCAAATATTTATTTTAACAGTGTGAGCAACACTTATCTTTAGACAAAGACCACACTTAACATTATCTCTAACGTTTGACTACTGACAGAACACAACAAATGTCTGTCCATGTTTTGCTATGTGCAGAAGCTGTTCAAGCAAGAATGAGTCCAGAGTGGATACTTTGCCACTCCCTTCCTTTCACAGAAATGTAAACATTGTGCTTACTTCTATAAGCACATTGCTAATTAACCCTCATATGAGGTACATACTGAAATATTAATTTAATGGTTACAGAATGATAGAATCATGATTTGGGTTTGGATTGGAAGTGACCTTAAAGATCATCTAGTTCCACCCTGCCTGCCATGGGCAGAGACACCTTCCAGTAGACCAGGTTGCTCCAAGCCCCATCCAACCTGGCCTTGAACACTTCCAGGGATGGGGCATCCACAACTTCTCTGGGCAACCTGTGCCAGGGCCTCACCAGTCCCACAGTGAAGAAGCATATGTAAGTATAACTATTAAATTATCACCTCCCTCCATCAGGTGTCACATAGCACAAGAATAAGTCCACGACCCATCAGCTTATGTGTTTCCATCAGCAAACAACTTAAATCTTGTCTCGGTTTTTAAAGGTCAGTATGGATTTAATGGTAGCCCTTTCTCCATAAAGGAATGAAGTTCTCACTTGAAGTTCCTCTGCCATGTACCTTGAGGGCATTATAAGACCCTCTCAACTTGATTCTGTAATACCAAGAAATCTACACAAAATAAAGCTGTTGGATTTACAAAGAGGGAATATGTAGACTAGTTGTGCTGTGGAACACAATACGGACTGCATGATGTCTGACAGGTTTTAAAAGTAAGTATAGTAGCAACTGTGAAACAAAACATCCCTAATTTAATCTGGAAATTATTGACCAGTTGAAGGAATAACTTTTTTTTCACTTTCCCCTATCCTAATTAGCCAGGATCTATCAGCACTTTGTATGTACTGTTGGAAATGCTGGATGAAGAATTTAAATATGGCATTTAAAGTAACATTTTTACCTGAAGCTGTGAGCTAATAGATGTTCTCCCCTACCCTGCCTCCCCCCCCAATTGGATTTTAGGCAAAACACATTTGAGGTGTTTAATTCCAAATGTTATGGTTTTTCCTGGAGCAGGCTGAAAGGAGAAACTCATTGGAGTCTACATCTAGGTTTGACTTCTGCATGGCTTTTCCCAGACAACTCTCTGTCTGGCAGAAAATATATGACATAGACCATACACTAAGAATCCTGTATTGCTTTTCACTAGTGGGTAAAACTGTGAAACTTGCCTAGAATTCAGCTCTTAAAGAAACCTCTAATACTCAATTTGTGAGTTTTAGTGGTCAAATAATGATAACTCATGAACAAATTGTAAAGCTTTTGAGATAAAGGCACAAAATGGTCTTAAAATTATATTTAAAAAAGTTACATAGTGGAGTTTAATTATAGCCTGGTAGAACAAGAGAAGCCTAATCCTGATCCCATGTCACATGCTAGCCAACACCCCAAACTCATGTTGACATAAGCAGGACAGACAAAACTCACAGGTCTCTAACCCATTCTTATCTGTTTTTCTTACCTTTATAATACTTCTGATAGGACTTTACACTGAATTTTTCAAAGTGAAGTTGAAGAAAATATAATGTCATGAACAATAAACACACTTCAAGTGGTGTTTCTGAGTGGTACTGTGATATAGCAAATAAGAAGCTGTTCTGACATAAAAGAAATTTGGCTTCTTTGCCCAGATTTGTTAAATCATACCACCATGCTGCCTGTGTTTCACCTACCACATCAGCAAAAACAAGGGAAAGAGTGCACCTCTTTCTTAGGCTTGTGTCATCCCATCACCTGAGTTTTTGAAACCATCTGTCCCTCTCAGCTAGTCCCTAGAAGTGCAATTCTACTGGGGCTTATGCTGTCCTGAAAACCCAGTCTAAGAACAAGTTGCACCCAGAGGCTCTTGACAGGATTTCTGTGGCTTTCAGGAGAGAGATCTGAGGTGGCTCCACACCATCCACCTACCCCTGGCTCCCCAGAGGAAAGTCCTCTCAGTGCAGGAAGCTGAGCCACTGTAACACGGTACTTCTACACAAGAATACATGGGAATAAGGATGCCCCACACACGTAATATTGGCCAGATTAATTGTATTATTGTATCAAAGTCCTTAATGAGAGTATACAGATGCTGCAGCCCCACCGAAGCTTCCTGCCCACTGCTAATTATTTCTGCTGTGAGTATCCCCGGCCTCACAGGGTGATTATAACATGTTCTCTCATTACTAGAGTTTACAACTCCTATGTGAGGTCACAGCCTAAACCTCCCCTAGGTAAAACCCATCCAGAGCAAAATGAGGGAACCTATGTCATGGCAATTATTGTCTCAATTAGTGACATTATTAATATGCTCTATCAAAAGAACAACTGCACTTTACTGCATTAACAGGTGGAAATGTTCGATTCTTAATTAACTTTAAAGGACAGAAAATTATTAGACTACATCTAGAAAGGTCAAATTAAAGGGTAAGAGAAGAACAGAACTATATTGTAATAAATTCTGTAGCCAGGGAGTCCATTTTAGGTTGTGGAACCCTTTGCAAGGGACAGAAAAGCAAAAAGCCAAAGTGTCTTCACATAGGGAAAATTTTCTGAAGGTGTATGCTATGTTCTTCTAAGAAATCAATACTGCATTTATAGAACCACTTCACAAATGCTAACGTGTAGATGCAGTCTTGGCTGTGTCTGCATTTAGAAACTCAGTCATAATTCACACTAAGAGAAGAAGTCTCCCCAAGCTGCTTATTCACTGACTATTTAGCCAACCGTGCTGCAGGAATTCTTCTGCCTTTCAGACCCTATATCCCTCTATTAATTCCCTGGTTTCCACACTCCTTACTCAAGGAAAGATGATCTGAGGATGATTCACAATATAATGGAGAAGAATGTAAAAACAACTGCTTTTACACAGCACTTGCAAATGGTTGAATAGTGCTGAAACTTCAAAACACAGTACTAGGCAAATCTAGGGTTTCCTTTGAAATTCCCAGGCTTCCAATGAACCTTTCTTTT